>OY740803.1:39726189-40061189 GCA_963514005.1 Raja brachyura | reverse complement strand
ACTCTGAGCAGGAGACTAGTAAGATTAAACGTCATAACTAAGGATGTAGCTGGAACCCCTTGGTGAAGTAATGTTCACACATTTTCAATAACCAACTGCATAATCTTGTAGTGGGAGAACTTGTGTCAAGATCTTTTAACAACTCGATATCCGGGTTGGACCCGAGAGCGCAGTTCCCGTATGTTGCAGCTGTAGTGTCTCTATAACTGAATTATTGTCAATACCATTTAAAATGAGCCGGAAATGTCAGTAATCTGTACCGTATTAAATGTAACATTAACATTTAACAAAACACTTCTGATCCCCCTCAATAGGAATGTACTGATTTTTTAGGTGCTATCCCTGCACACTGCAGTGAGCACCTTCATGGTTGATGTGACAACCTGAGGAAAAAGTCAATCCATTCAAAATGTGTAGGTCAATAATTGCTTTACTGTGCAAAAGCCGGTCTCCCGAACTACAGTTTGAAACAGCAAGTTCATGTGTTTTTTGGCATAACCGTATACCGTTGTGCCATAATGCCTGATGAAGCAGGCAACATGGACGCTTGGCCAGTCCGACAGTACGAACCCAAGCGAGGTCTTGCTGACTGTTTTCAGACCCGGCTAATGAGGCAAAAATAAATAAATAAATAAATAAATAAAAATGAGGAAGACATAAAGACCATTCCTCCTGTTGAAGCGAGAATCTATTTCTCCGCACTGTCGTGCCACATATTTTTTGCAATGAGTGAAAAACATGCATTAACATGATGAATATTCGATGAAGTATTGAACCATGCTTTCATCATACTTCGAGATCCAACACTTATTCTGTGTTACCATCGATCTGAACTGGATGATACACCAGTGGCAAGCAGATTAATTACAGGATATTTTTCCCTTGATTATCATGTGACTAACATATGTCACCTTCGTAGAGTAGCAACTTGAATTTGAGCATGTAGAATATGTATACTCGCTCAAAACCCCTTACTCATGGGTGCATTTAGTGTATATATTTAGTTGATACCAACAACTGAAGAATTGGTAACTCGTGCAATCTCCACTACCTTGGAGTAGGTGATGGTATTTGGAACATCTCATCTTAGAGTTCTAAACTTTTGCCCAATTTCCAAACCCTGGCCATAATCCAAAATTACTTGGAATGCTCCGGCTGTGCCTCAACCAAATATTTTTACCCTTTGTGTGTTGTACAAACAAATGTAAATATTGCAACTTGTGAACAGTGTACTACCCAAATTTTGGAAGTGCTAGACCCATTTAGTTGAGCATGATTGGAAGGTGCATGGAATTTCTGAGCTATCATGCTGCCCCCAGCTCCAGTGAACCGCTACTGCCAATGAGCGCCTGGGGTGCGTTCTGAACGATGACTTTTGCCCGTCATTGGCCGAATTAATTCATCTGCCAGACTTCTTCCCCTGTAGAATAGACCTACCTGAATAACTGATTCAGCGGCTGGCTCTCACATCCACCTGTTGGCGTTGTTCACTGCCGGCACATATGTGCTTGAGTCTGTTCTATTGACATCTTTAGAGCCCGGAGTCATGTTGACCTTTTGCTCTTACCTCCTCAGAGAGGGTGATTCGTAGGCAACCCTAACAGGCGCTGCCACAGGCCGCAGGATACAAATACTGATACAAACCCATTGGCCTTAACCCAATAGAATATTCTACTGGGATGGCAACTTTATTGTCAGGAAAGGTACCTCTGACACGTGCCCTTTATCCCTTTGGGTATGCCCCACGGCCATACCCTGAGACTCAGTGTCAGACGGATACTGACCCATCTTGGTCTCTGCCTCCGAGAGGGAGACCTCTGTAGCACTGTATACAACAGTTGCTGGATTTAGGATAGTCATTTCAACGCACTATCCAGCCCCGGTGAGGAATTCATCCCCCGACTCCATGGGCCTTGCTCTCTCGCCCCGGTGGAGAATCATCTCCCAACTCCATGGGCGAGCAGATATGTGTGAATTTGAGCAACCCTGTCCCAGGCGTTGCTGGCACCTCCTTTCATAAAGGCCGGCGCTTCCAATGTACTGGTGCGCATGCAGCCTAGCGGGCCTTCTTCACGGAATCACTCACGTGACTCCGAAGTAAAATCTGTGCGTCCAACCAATCTATCCCTCTCAGTATGTAGAAACAAAGAACTGCAAATGCTAGATAACACACAAAATGCTGGAATAACCCAGGAGGTCAGGCAGCATCTCTGGAGAACATGGATAGATGTCATTTCGGGTCATGGGCAATAATAGGTCATGTTGGAAATGCCATGGATAGGTGGAGTGGAGGGAAGGTCATCTCAGGGTCAAACATGTTGCCAAGTTTGCAACATAACCTCATGAAGGTGGGGGTGGGGGGGGAAGGGAACGAATGATAAACACAAAATGCAGGAGTAACTCAACGGGTGAGGCAGTATCTCAGTAGAGGAGGAATGGGAGACGTTTCGGGTCAAGACCCTTCTTCAGACTGCTGTCAGGGGAGGGGGTGGGGCAAAGATAGAATGTAGGTGGAGACAGTAAGACTGGGAAGTGCGAGAACTGGGAAGTGGATGGAGAGAGAGGGAAAGCAAGGACTATCTGAAGTTTGAGAAGTCAATGTTCATACTGCTGGGGTGCAAACTGCCCAAGCAAAATATGAAGTGCTGTTCCTCCAATTTGCACTGGGCCTCACTCTGACAATGGAGGAGGCCCAGGACAGAAAGGTCAGATTGGGAGTTGAAGTGCTGAGCCACCGGGAGATCAGGTAGGTTAGGACGGACCGAGCGGAGGTGTTCAGTGAAACGATCGCCGAGCCTGCGCTTGGTCTCGCCGATGTAGAGAATTTGACACCTGGAGCAGCGGATACAGTAGATGAGGTTGGAGGAGGTGCAAGTGAACCTCTGCCTCACCTGGAAAGACTGTTTGGGTCCTTGGATCGAGTCGACGGGGGAACCAATTTGACGTGAACCAAATAAAAGCGAACCAATGTCTTGGAAGCTCGTGATGAAGACCTTCAGTTATATCTTCAAACTCCCCAATATTTCACGGGAACAATTGCTGCTCATGCGGTAACATGTGCTGGATATGTAAACTGATTCAGGACCGACTGAGCTGCAGGAGAGGAGAGCACAGATTTGGGAAACAACTTAATCTGACTTAAAACGAAAGTCTGTCCTAAATTATAAAATCATTCCTCAAATGCCATTTTGAGTCACTTTAATAAGAAAGAGACATAAAGAAAGAATGTGTGTTGGTAAAGTTGTTTCTAAAACCTCGGGTCATCCGAATGCTTTCTGTAGCTAATGGGGAGCTGTAGGTAGCAATGTTACAAAATTTTGAGATTTTAAAAATAAAGTCTGCAATTTATCCCATCAGATAAAGCATAAAAAGAAGTTTAATTTGACACCTAATTTACTTTCATATCTTCAGTATTAAGAAAGTTATGACCATTTTCATACTCGGAAATTAGCATCTTGTTCCCCATTGCCTTTCAATTGACTTAGCACAAAAGCTGTGATCTAGAATAGTCAAAAACCCATAACTTTCTTAAAAATTAAGAGAACTCAATGAAATTTTCAGTTATTATAGATTGAAGCATTCTGAAACAAATATGAAATAATCTTACTTGGATGACCTGAAATTAAAGCATATAATTAGTTAGTTATCTAATTGTAGCTAATTACAAAATTCAATGAGTAGATCTAAACATCTATCCATTTCTTAAGAAAATATAAACTTTTTTTAAATTGCCTAAGTGTCCAAATAACATTCACACAATAATCCACAATATAACATAATTTTTAAATCTCATTTTCATGAATTTCTAGGCCAAGAAAGAATTTAGTGTTTAATGCCTGTAAATTAATGGCCATTTAAATCAACTAGCGAGTGGGTTTTAGTGGAATGCGGTGGATTGGAACGTTGCGGTTTGCGGTGAAGTCGGTATGAAAAATACAGCCGGTTCACACATTTTTTTTGTCTCCTTTTCGCAACATGAAAATGTGATTAAAGCCTCCCTAAAAACCAAGTTTTTATGTAAAAATAAACTGTGTAGCTTCTTTTATCGCCTACCTTAGGTCCGTTCCGCTGTCACCGTTCAGAGCTTTAGAAGATGATTTTTAAACTACTCTAGTTAATAAATAATCTAGCGTAGTTTAAAAATACCTTTATGAATGAAATGTTGGAGCGATTTCTCTTTAGCGAGGAAATCGCCCGACATGGATCGACTTGAACTGCCTAGAAAAAATCGGCATTTAAAACCCGCCCCCCTCTGAAAGGCGCCAAAGTCACGCACACGGAGAGCGGCAGAACTGCAGCGCTGCTAAAGTTAGGTATTGTAACATACCTACTAGGTGCCACATTTTTTGGGGGGACTTCCAGGGGTGAATTTCAAATGCGCTCTCGTAATTTTGTCTGGGGTTAAAGGAGGTTTAGTTTAGATTAGTTTAGTTTAGAAGTAGAGCGGGAAAACAGGACCATCGACCCACCGAGTCCATGCTGACCTGTGACCAAGCTTGCCTTGCAAATTAAAAAATTCAATGAGTAGATCTAAACATCTATCCATTTCTTAAGAAAAGATAAACTTTTTTTTAAATTGCCTAAGTGTCCAAATAACATTCACACAATAATCCACAATATAACATAATTTTTAAATCTCATTTTCATGAATTTCTAGGCCAAATGGAAGGAATTTAGTATTTAATGCCTGTAAATTAATGGCCATTTAAATCAACTAGCGAGTGGGTTTTAGTGGAATGGGGTGGATTGGAACGTTGCGGTTTGCGGTGAAGTCGGGAGGAAAAATACTGTTGGTTCATACATTTTTTTGGACCCCATTTCGCAACATGAAAATCTGATTAAAGCCTCCCTAAAAACCACCTTTTAATATAAAAAATAAACTGTGTATCCTTTTTTCTCCCCTATGCAAAATCCTTCCCGTTGTCGGTGCTCACGGCTCTTGAATGTGATTTTTAAATTACTCTAGTTGATAAATAATCTAGCGTAATTTAAAAATACCTTCATTCATGAAATGTCGGAGAGATTTTTCTTCCGCAACAAAATCGCCCGACATGGATCGATTTTCCCAGTCTGCAGAAAAACGGCACTTTAAGCCTGCCCCTCTCTGAAAGGCGCCAAAGTCACGCACATGGGGAGCGGCAGAACTGCAGCGCTGCTCAAGGTAAGTTTTGTAACATACCTACTGTAGGCTTCACTTTGAACTTTAGAGATACAGCGCGGGGAACAGGTCCTTCAGCCCACCGAGTCCACGCCAACCAGCGATCACCCCGTACACAAACGCTATCCTACACGCGAGAAACAATTCACAACGTACAGAATCCAACAGGCAGTAAAAGCTTTACCTCACTGCACGTGACAATAAACAAAACTAAACTAAACCCAAACACTATTTCTATCCCACACACTAGGGACAATTTACAGAAGCCAATTGACCTCCAAACCTGTACGTCTTTGGAGTGTGGGAGGAAACCAGAGCACCTGGAGAAAACCCAAGTGGTCACGGGCAGAATGTACAAACTCCGGACAGACAGCACCCGTAGTCAGGATCGAACCAGGGTCTCTGGCGCTGTAAAGCAGCAACTCTGCCGCTGTGCCACTGGATTATTTAACAGTTAATTATGCATCTAATCAACGCATAATTGACTTTGCCTCAGATCAACAGCGAGATCACACCAGCAGGAATCATTTGTTTAGTTTAAGGGAGACAAAAATGTTGAAGAAACTCAGAGGTTGAGGCAGCATCTATGGAGCAAAGGAAATAGGCGACGTTTCGGGTCGAAACCCTTCTTTAGACTGATGTGAGGGTGGGGGGGGGGGGGGGTGGAAGAAAGGAAGAGGTGGAGCCAGAGGGCTGAGGGAGAGCTGAGAAGGGGAGGAGAAAGTAAGGACCACCTGAAATTAGAGAAGTCAATGTCATACCGCTGGGGTGCAAACTACCCAAGCGAAATATGAGGTGTTGCTCCTCCAGTTTCCGGTGGTCCTCACTCTGGCCACGGAGGAGGACCAGGACAGAGAGGTCGGATTCGGAATGGGAGGGGGAGTTGAAGTGCTGAGCCACCGGGAGATCAGGTTGGTTATTGCTTAGTTTAGTTTAGTTTATTGTCACATGTACCGAGGTACAGTAAAAAGCTTTTCTGATCCATGTTATCTAGTCAGCGGAAAGAATATACCTGATCACAATCGAGGCGTCCACTGTGTACAGATACAGGATTAACAAAATAACACTTAGTGTGAGATAAAGTCCACTAAAGTCTGATTAAAGGCAGTCCAAGGGTCCCCAATGTGGTCGATGGTAGCTCAGGACCGCTCTCCAGTTGTTGATAGGATGGTTCAGTTGCTTGATAACAGCTGGGACATTTTTCACACTTCTATACCTCTCGCCTGTTGGGAGAGGGAGGTGAGATTCATCCTTGATTATGCTGAAGGCAGACACAAAAAGCTGGATTAACTCAGCAGGTCAGGCAGCGTCCCTGCAGAAAAGGAAATAGATAAGTGACGATTTGGGTCGAGACCCTTCTTCAGACTTCTGATGGCTTTACCGAGGCAGCATGAAGTGTAGATGGAGTCAATGGAAGGGAGGTTGGCTGATCAATATTTCTATGGTACTGCACACTTTTATTTACTTTTGTGTGTTTAATTCTTTGTCAGGACTGCAGAATGCACTGAGATTGAATGAGGCATATTGTTTTCCCATTTCAATAAGCCAGTAAGCTGTTACAGACGCAAAATGCTGGAGTAACTCAGCGGGACAGGCAGCAACTCTGGATGGAAAGGAATGGGTGACGTTTCATGTCGAGACCCTTCTTAATTGGGACCTGCTACAATTTTAGTTTTGTAGATCGATCAATCCCTACCCGCCTCCCGGCATCCTTAAGGGCCTGTCCTACCAGCATCCGACTCCATGCGATGAGTGCGATCATACTAGAAGCGGGGGCCGTGCGGAGGTCGGGTGATTCCCTGTACAGGGCCGTTCCCAACAGCATGCGACTGCATGCGGCAAGCGCGACCAAACCGGCAGCGAGGGCCGCGCGGAGGTCGGGTGAGTGGCGCAACGCGGCACAAAGTGAGGCAAACTTGGAGCAAAGTCTTAAAGGTAAGTTCGTCAGGACAGAGAGGGGCACACAGAGAGGGCCACGGAGCCACACACAGAGGGCCACGGAGCCACACACACAGAGAGTCACGGAGGCACTTACAGAGAGGTTCACAGAGGCACGACGCGAGACGGTGTGTAATGCGTCGAGGCGACTGTGAGCCGACAAGCCATTGCCGCGTGGAATTTTTGAACACGGTCAGTTTTTCGGAGCCCCGCGCGATGTCGGGACGAACTCCGCACAATTCCGCACGGCTCCGGCGATCCAAGTGGGACCGGCCCTGCGCCGCCGGACGGCTCAAACGACCACGTTAGGTCGCGCTCATCGCATAGAGTTGCATGCTGGTGGGACAGGCCCTTTATGCACCCATCTCGACACTTCCCACAAACAATCATGATGGTATTTTTTTTCCTCTTCCCCTGTTTAATAAGCACTGCCGGTGGAATTCAGGGTAAACGCCACACTGCCACTGGCTCCTGTGTGACTGTGAGAATCATCAGTACCAGAAAGAGCCTGATGCTCTTCCTGCTGTCAATAACCCAGTGGCTTTGCTTAAATTCCCGATAAATCTGTTTAATAACTTCACCTCGCTTAACGTCGCTTTTAATTTTGGACTGAGGAGTCATTCCAGCACCGGAGGCGAACTTGAGATCTTTGAATAAGAAATGATGTGAAATGCACAAAGTCTCCCCGTTGAAACGTCCCCTTGTTCCCCTCTGCATTGAGGGAGCATGTTAATATCACTCAATGATTGTGGCGGATTATGGCTGCCATCGTTTGGTTTGTATATTTTCTCTCCTCGTTCCGTCAGAGCCGATTTTTCTACCCAGAAGCAGCCCCAGTGAATCAAGCTTTGTTGCCTCTGCTGATCCCAATCTCCGAGCCCGGCATCATTGGCCACCCGATCCCTATGGCCGACCAAGCTGTTGACGCCTTGTCTCTGTTTTCCTTGGCACGCTATCAAAGTGGGCTTGGACGTGTCGGATTTGGAGCGGGCTAGGTGATATGTGGGGTCTCGAGATAACAGGAGCCCTGCTCTCGTCCCACGCAGGGGAGAAAGAGAGTGAGTTCTGCTGCTGAGAGCAGTGAGGGATTTCAATACCGACTTGCCATCGTCCAACTAAATTTACCTAAACCCCCACCCCCCCGTTCACCGGAGCGATTCTAACTAAGCTTTAACATTTCACAGCTAATTTCTCCATTAACTCCTTCATTGGTGTAAACCCACTTCTGAAAGATTAGATGGAGAAACAAGGAGCTCTAGATGTAATAAAAAAGGACTGCTGGTTCACACCATAGGAACATAGAAACATAGACAATAGGTGCAGGAGGAGGCCATTCGGCCCTTCCAGCCAGCACCGCCATTCATTGCAATCATGGCGGATCACCCCAATCAATAACCAGTGCCTGCCTTCACCCCATATTCCTTGATTCCACCAGCCCCTAGAGCTCTATCCAACTCTCTCTTAAATCCATCCAGTGATTTGGCCTCCACTGCCCCCTGTGGCAGGGAATTCCACAAATTCACAACTCTCTGGGTGAAAAAGTTTTTTCTCACCTCAATCTTAAATGGCCTCCACTTTAGTCCTCGACTGTGGCCCCTGGTTCTGGACTCGCCCAACATTGGGAACATTTTTCCTGCATCTAGCTTGTTCAGTCCTTTTATAATTGTATATGTTTCTACAAGATATCCCCTCATCCTTCTAAACTCCAATGAATTAACTCTAAACTCCATAGACAGACAGAAAATGCTGGAGGAACATAGCGGGTCAGGCAGCATCTGTGGAGAACATGGATAGGTGGCATTTCAGGTCGAGACCCATAGATGATTCCTGACCCATTGAGTTCCTCGAGCATTTCGCTTCTATCCAAGGAACTGCAGATGCTGGTTTGCAAAAAAATAAAACACGGTGCTGGAGGAACAGCAATTCAGGCAGCATCTATGGAGAACATAGATAGGTGATGTTTCGGAAGAAGGGTCCCAACCTGAAACATCACCTACCCGTGTTCTCCAGCGATGCTGCCTGCCTCGTTGAATTACTCCAACATTTTGTGTCTATCCCAGGAACTGTAGATGCAGGATTGCAACAAAAAAACACACACACAAAATGCTGGAGTAGCTCAGCGGGTCACGCAGCATCTCTGGAGAATATGGATAGACAACATATCGGGTCTTGGGACTGAACGCCCAGAGCAAACCCACGCGGTCACGGGGAGATCGTGCAAACTCCATCCATACAGCACCTGAACTCAGGATGGAAGCCAGGTCTCTGGCGCTGTTGGGCAGCTGCTCTACCAGCTGGGCCCCCTTGCCGCCCCTTGATGTCACCCTCAGTCTAGCTCAACTTCATTGTTAGATGAACAGAAGCAGGGAGTTTGACTTCCAAGATAAAACGATAGTCACTTATATAGATCAATGATCTAGATGATGGGGTGGAAAATTGGATAAGTAAGTATGCAGATGATACTAAGATAGGTGGTGCTGTGGATAATGAAGTAGATGAAGTCTACAGAGAGATTTGGGCCATTTGGAAGAGTGGGCTGAAAGATGGCAGATGGAGTTTAATGCTGATAAGTGTGAGGTGCTACACCTTGGCAGGACAAATCAAAATAGGACGTACATGGGAAATGGTAGGGAATTGAGGAATGCTGTGGAACAGAGGGATCTAGGAATAACTGTGCATAGTTCCGTGAAGGTGGAATCGCATGTAGATAGGGTAGTAAAGAAAGCTTTTGGTGTGCTGGCCTTTATAAATCAGAGCATTAATATAGGAGTAGGGAAGCAATGTTAAAATTGTACAAGGCATTGGTGAGACCAATTCTGGAGTATGGTGTACAATTTTGGTCGCCTAATTATAGGAAGGATGTCAACAAAATAGAGAGAGTACAGAGGAGATTTATTAGAATGTTGCCTGGGTTCCAGCAACTAAGTTACAGAGAAACGTTGAACAAGTTGGGTCTTTATTCTTTGGAGCGCAGAAGGTTAAGGGGGGACTTGATTGAGGTCTTTAAAATGATGAGAGGGATAGACAGAGTTGACGTGGATAAGCTTTTCCCATTGAGGGTAGGGAAGATTCAAACAAGAGGGCATGACATGAGAATTAAGGGACAGAAGTTTAGGGGGAACTTCTTTACTCAGAGAGTGGTGGCTGTGTGGAATGATCTTCCAGCAGAAGTGGTGGAGGCAGGATCGATTTTAACATTTAAAAGTAAAGTGGATAGGTACATGGACTGGAAGGGAATGGAGGGGTATGGTCTGAGTGCAGGTAGATTGGACTAGGGGAAAATAAATGGTCGGCATGGACTGGAAGGGCAGAGAAGGCCTGTTTCTGTGCTGTAATTGTTATATGGTTATATGGTTATATGGTTACTTAGATTGAAGAGACTGTCTTCTGAAGGGCAACCTTCTAAACACATTTTAGTCCAAATTCACCAAATTATCTAGACACTAAATTTTCAAACGACTATGTTACAATCCTTAAGGGCCTGTCCCACTTTTCCGAGTTAATCACGAACTTTCCCGAGTTTTCCCCTTGATCCGAACACGGGGAATGTCGGGTAATGTCGGTAGCGAGTCCGTAGGAGCCCGATGGTTTGTAGCGGCTCGTAATGCCAGCCGTAGGAACTCGGGGCATCAGGTAAGTCGGGACGTTTTTTCAACATGTTAAAAAATGTCCATGAGTTAAAAAAATAGCCCCGAGTACCTACGAAAGGCTATTACCGTAATTCTCCGAGTTTGAATCAAAGGGAAACCTCGGGAGAGTTTGAGAGTAACTCGGGAAAGTGGGACAGGGCCTTTACAAATATACTAAATAACCACTATACCATTATGTCCCTCTCTAACACCACCCGGGCATGGACGTGACCCCGTAAAAGGGGTTAGCATCCGGCTTGGGCAAAGCCCTCTTCCGCCTGGCACCAGCTTGGCCGGGCCTAGGGGCAACTCAACCAGGACATCTTCAGCCCTGCCCACTCCCTAGACCCCGTCACCAGTCGTCCAGTCGCTGACAGCGGAGCCGCTCCTGCCCCTAGGGGCCAGAGGTGGAGTGGCGGTGCTCTTTGCCCTCAGGACCCTGGCTACAAGGTACGTTCTACTGGGTCCCCCTACCCTCAGCAGGAACGAGGCCGCTCTGGGCCTCAGTGTCCCTTCTAAACACATTGGTGTATATTTTATCACTGGCAGGAACGCAGTACCTCACGCAGTGATGGCCGTGAATAACATAAATACATTTTTAGGGCCAGTTCCACAACTTAGACGAGCGAGAAAGGAATTCTGTTTTGTTTGTTCACAGAGTGTGGGTATTGCGGGCCAAGGTAGTCTCTGTTAGTTACGCGGTGATGGGAAGATGTGGAATACGGTGAGGCAAGAACATTTCTAAGGACATGCTGGGCTCAAGGGCAGCCTCTGTGTGCTCTGAAATTCTAAGAAGTATTCGTCTCAGGCGGTTTCTCTGTGTCAAGGGTGGGTTACCTCCGTTTCAGTTTTGTGGGTTCTGAGGTGACTTATGAGGCCAAAGACAAAACCACAGGTTGCACCATCGAAGGGGCGGGTTGTGAGTCACCACGTGGGCGGGTGGCTTTTAAGCCCCTCCTGCTTATGTGGCCACTCTTTGCACTCTCATGGAATGGACAGAACTATCCCCTTTCCAAGCGCAGCGGGAGAGTTTCTGCCTTACAGATACCTGAGTTCGATCCTGACTACGGGTGCTGCCTGTACGGAGTTTGTACGTTCTCCCCGTGACCTGCGTGTGTTTTCTCCGAGATCTTCGGTTTCCTCCCACGCTCCAAAGACGTACTTGGTTGGTTTGGTTGGCCTGGTGTACATGTAAACTTGTTCCTCGCGTGTGTAAGGTAATGTTAATGTGTGGGGATTGCTGGTTGATGCGGACTCAGTGGTCCAAAAGGGCCTGATTCTGCACTGTAGCTTCATAGTCTAAAATCTAAAGGTTGATGATCCATCCCCGATATATAGCATTCAATAACGACCGCAACTCATTTTTGTCCATTTAGCTGAATAATTTGTAGGAAGGAACTGCAGATGCTGGTTTACACTGAAGATGGACACACAATGCTGGAGTAACTCGGCGGGACAGGCAACGTCTCTGGAGAGAAGGAATGGGTGACGCTTCGGGTCTGAAGAAGGGTCTTGACCCAAAACGTCTACCCAATCCTTCTCTCCAGAGATTCATTGTGTCCCGCTGAATTACGCCAGCATATTGTATCTATCTTTGACGAATAATCCAGTTCTTCCCTGAACGACTGCTGCCAGCGCAGATCTTGCAGTATTTGTTTTGACTTGTACGTTAGGTTACAAGCAGAGCTTAGTAAATGCCATAGGAAGTAAGGAAGGAAAGCCCCCATTTCTCCTCATCTTGCAGTATTTTATTCCCTGCCATTCCCATTACTGGATGACTGGCCCATTTGAGTTCCCGGTTCACTTATATCCACAGCCAAGAACTCTGGGTCATATCAAACTGCTGAGGAACAATGATCTCAATGAAATTAGGTCTAACTCGCATCTCAAGTACCTGCTTCCTCATGCATGCTAAGTTTTAGAAGCTTGATTGAAACATATAACCTCCTGAGGGGTATTGGCAGAGTGGATGTGGAGGTGACGTTCCCTCTGGTGAAAGATCAAAGGAGACAGACACAACAAAGCTGGAGTTACTCAATGGGACGGGCAGCATCTCTGGAGAGAAGGAATGGGTGACGTTTCGGTTCGAGACCCTTGTTCAGACTGAGAGTCCGGGGAGGGGGAAACGGGAGATATAGACGGTGGTGTCGAGAGATGTAGAACAAATGAATGAAAGAGATGCCAGAAAAGTAACGATGATCAAGGAAACGGTCCAGTGTTGAGGATCTGCAGTTCCTCACTACACGAAAGAACAAAGAACCTGTTCAAACTACAAGAAGGGTCTTGACCCGAGATGCCACCGATCCATGTTCTCCAGAGATGCTGCCTGACCTGCTGAGTTAGAAACACAGAAACATACAAAAATAGGTGCGGGAGTAGGCCACTCAGCCCTTCGAGCCAGCACTGCCATTCAATATGATCATGGCTGATCATCCAAAATCAGTACCCCGTTCCTGCTTTTCCCTCCACATCCCTTGATTTCTTTAGCCCCATGAGCAAAATCTTAAGGGCCTGTCCTACCAGCTTCCGACTCCATGCGATGAGCGCGATCAAACTAGAAGCGGGGGCCGCGCGGAGGTCGGGTGACCCCTGTACAGGGCCCTTCCCACCAGCATGTGCCTGCATGCGGCAAGCGCGACCAAACCGGCAGCGAGGGCCGCGCGGAAGTCGGGTGAGTGGCGCAACGCGGCGCAAAGTGAGGCGAACTTGGAGTGAAGTCTTAAGGTAAGTTCGCCAGGACAGAGAGGGGCACACAGAGAGGGACACAGAGGCACACCCAGAAGAGGGCCACGAAGCCACACACATAGAGGGTCACAGAGGCACCTACAGAGAGGGTCACGGAGGCACGATGTCGAGGCGGTGTGTAATGCGTCGAGGCAACTGCGAGCCGACAAGCCGTTGCCACGCGGAATTTTTGAACATGGTCAGTTTTTTGGAGCCCCGCGCGATGTTGGGACAAACTCTGCACAATTCCGCACGGCTCCGGTGATCGAAGTGGGACCTGCCCCGTGACGCCGGACAGCTCAAGCGACCACGTTAGGTCGCGCTCATCGCATGGATTTGCATGCTTGTAGGACAGGCCCTTAACTCTCTCTTGAAAACATCCAGTGAATTGGCATCCACTGCCTTCTGTGGCAGAGAATAGTAAGATTGAACGAGAACTTACCAGTTCGAAGGTTGATCGTTATTTCATGAGGAGTCGCGGTGAGGGATTTCGTGAAGAGCCCGCCGGCGCGCATGCTCGACATTCTTCAAAGTAGCAGTGTGGAATCACAGAAACCAGCAACAGAAATGACTTGGCATAGTAAGATGAAAGAAACTCAAATTACCAGGTGAAGGTGATTGAGGGTTGGGCGTGGAGGGCACGAAATCCCTCACCGTGACTCCTCATGAAATAACGATCAACCTTCGAACTGGTAAGTTCTCGTTCAATCTTACTATTTCATTTCGGAGTCACGTGAGTGACTTCGTGAAGACTTCAAAGCTTCTGTGATTACACGCCCTGGACCACGTCCATGCTGTCACACCACTAGCAGGGATGGATGGGAGGAACAAACTTGCTCAAATAGTTCATACTGTAAAACAAGAGCATATTTATTAACAACAAATCAAAAAACCCTCATGCGGGGACACCTCCACGTTCTCGACCTGCATTCATCACGGCTTCCGCGAACTGTAGAGGAGCAGCAACAGGCTTGTTATAAAAACGCTGAAACACAGCTTCATTAGCCCATCCTGCTGTGGCGAGAATATGGTCCATGGGCACCTCCATGACCCTCGCCGCCGACGTCGATGCAGCCCTGGTGGAATGAGACTTGAACACATTAATGTCGATACCTGACTTACCCAAGACGACCCGGAGCCACCTGGATATCGTCTGGACTGTCACTCGATGATGAGGTCTCTTATGAGTGACAAGCAGGTATCTCTCCATTCCTCTGATGCATGCCGTCACCTTGACGGAGTGACGGATGTGGGAGGCTAAACACAGCCTAGCATCTGCGGGGTATGCCGGGAACTTCAGCTGCAGCCCTGTGCACCCAGGTCTATGCTGCTTTAGTAGCTCATCAACGAAGAAGACTACTTCTGTAGGGGTAGACATCATTCTGTCAACACGTAGTTTATGGAGTGTCTGTACCCTCTGTGCTGAAGTCAGCGCTAGTAACATCACCAGCTTCATGGTGAGCTTGTCCAGCTGGAGCCCTTCCATGGGGGACCACGTCCTGAGCAGGGTTAAAACGTCCCTGACATCCCAGGTGATATTGTAACGTGGTGTAGGCGGATTCATATTGAATATACCCCGCATGAGCCTGGACACTAGCCTGTTGGATCCCACCTCAATCTTGAGGTAGAATGACAGCGCGCTCCTGGCGCTGTTGATGGCACTGTAACTTAAGTGTTCATCATGGTGCAACCCCGCGAGGAATTCCAGGACGTCGGTTATAGTCACGGCATCGTACGTGATGCGAGAGCGGCTGCAGAAGGCTTCCCACTTCTTGATATGTGAGCGGTATCTTCGCCTTGTTGACTCTCGGCACGACGCCGCAATGGTATCCATGGTCCGAGTTGAGAGGCCGTAGTGGGCTAACGGCCTGTTCAAACCCTGCAAGCCAACAAATTTAAATAGCCATGGCAGGGATGTGGCTCCCCTGAGACAGGGTGAGTAACTAATTCTGGGCAACCCTTTAAAAGGACCCAAGGCTCACTGAGCATGTCAAAGACCACCGGATACCACGGCTGTGTAGGCCAGTCGGGTATAATAAGGATGCCCTTAGCTGCATCCATCTGAATCTTTCGTAATACCCGACTGATGAGGCAAAACGGGGGGAATGCATAGAAAAACCAATTCCCCCAGTCCAGCGAGAATGCATCTAGCGCCATAGCCCCAGGATCTGGTTCCCACGAAACGTAGGTTGGTACCTGATGGTTCAACCGGGACGCAAAAAGGTCAATATCCGGTTTCCCAAATTTGGCTGTGATTTTGGTAAAAATTTCAGGATGCAACATCCATTCAATATTGTCATTGAACTTGCGTGACCTGGCGTCCGCCACAGTATTAAGCTCACCTGACAAATAGGTAGCTGAAATCCAAATGTCTCTCTGAACACACTAGAGCCAAATTGAGTTAGCCAATTTATCACATGAAACTGACCTGGTACCGCCCATATGGTTTAAATATGCCACCGCTGTGGTGTTGTCTATTTGGAGACGGACATGTGCCCCAAAAACCTTGGAACAATAAGCACGAAGTCCGTGGAATGCTGCAAGTAGCTCCAAATAGTTGATCCCTTGTGACAACAACATAGTAGCCTCAAGGGTATCCCATCTGCCCCCGCAACTAGAGGAATGATCCGTAGCTCCCCAGCCATAAGAGCTCGCATCAGTTTGCAAGTATACCACCGGATTAGCCTCAATGATAGGCTTAAACAAGTTACTAATGTGGCGCACCCACCATCGTAACTCATCCGTCGCTTCAGGCGGCAGCTGCATTGGTCGATCATAATGACCAGTGTGCTGTCTTAACGCAGCGATCTTGGCCCTTTGCAAATTCTGATAATGCAAAGGCCCATATCGGGCTGCCGGAAACAATGCTACAAGTTTGCCAATTACTGTAGCTGTATGACGAATCGATGGTATACCAGTGGTGATTAAACCTTGACACACCTGGGTGACCTCCTTAACCTTATTAGGTGGTATGGTGACCCTCATGCGAATAGAGTCCACCGTAAACCCCAGATAATCAATTACCTGGGAGGGGCAGAACTTTGATTTGGCTGGATGGACAATGAATCCCAGCTGCTGAAATAAATTGACTGCAGCTGCAACACCCTGTTGAGCCAATTCCAGGGTGTGGCCCACAATTAAGATATCATCTAAATAGGCCATTACTATATGATGTCGTTGTCGTAAATAAGCCATAATTGGCTTCACCAATTTAGTGAATAATCGAGGGGCTGTGGTAAGCCCATTGGGCAAAGCCCTATATTGCCAGAGTTGACCCATCCAGATAAATTTCAGAAACCTCCTATAATATTTTTGAATGGAAACAGTATAGTACGCATCTTGTAAATCAATGCATGCCATAAAGCAACCATGTGAAATCAATGATTTGGCTGTTTCAAAAGTGTCCATTTTGAAATGAGTATATGTTACAAAAGTATTTAAACTAGTCAGATCAACAACAGCCTCCATCCTTCTTAGGTCGAGTGAATATATTGGAAACAAATTCCACGGGCTCATGAACCGTTTTCTCTATCACTCCCTTCTGCTCTAGCCTTAACATTTCCTTATAGCCTGCTGCCTGTTCTGCAGCAGACAATTTAAATGTACGACCAGGCCTGTGCTGGGATGGAGGAATGTCCCCATTAAGAAACTCAATGCTGTGACCCTGAACATTTCGTAACACATACTCATCACCAGTAATATCACCCCATGCACCCAAAAAGAACCGAAGGCGCCCACCAACATGTGAGGTTAAACAAAGAGAAAAAAGAGAACCAGACCGCCTCACCTCCGCGGTTACCGGCGGTCCTTGACACGTGTGGGTGGACGTGGAGGTGCTGGGTTGGCTTGAGGGCGCGGTGTCCTCATCTTCCACCAGGGTTTCTGTCGACCTTGTCCTAAAAAAGCCCCCTGGTGCTGGGGTGGTTGGTAACGAGGTGGAGCTGGAGGGTAGGTCCTCGTAGAGGTGCTGGCAGAGCCTCGTGGTCGAACAAGCGGAGCTTTCGAGCCCGACGGCGTGGGGGTGCTGTGAGGGCGCATGAGTCCCACCGTTTTGGCTTGTTCGTCAAGCTCTTTGACCCTCTTAGAGAGATCTTCGCCAAAGAGCTGACGGGGCGGCGGCGGTGGTTTGCACAACCCTACAAACTTAGGGTTGAGCGCCGGGCGGATGCTGTTTTTGCGGAACTCATTTATTTCATGCTGAGTTGCACACAGCAGAGCGAGAGCATCCTCCTGGTCCAAGTTTAACTCATCCCCATCAACCGACTGCACAAAGGCGGTAATACCGGCCGTGAGGAGCTTCAGGATCCGCTGAATTTTCAGCTCCTGTTGACGGATAGCCGCACTGATGTTGCCCCATATCGGCGTATTGACCACAGGCACGTTGAGGGAGTTGCAGTTGGCTGGAGCCTTGTGACGGCTCATGGCCTGCATGAGAACCTCCTCCTGTAGCTGATGGTTGTTGAGGAAGTCCACTGTGGCTGCCAATTTTGAATTCAGTGGAAGCCCAGATGAGTGTGGGGCCGCGAACTTAGTGGCCACATCGAGAAGGCCCTCCGCTGGTAAATCGGACGGAGGTGGGATGGGGTCGACCAATACCTCCTCTTCCTGCTGCTCCAGGCTGATGGTAGAAGTTGGTGAAACAGCCCTGTGCCTGTCGCTGCTGGACGCTTGCTGCTGTTGACCATGAAGCAGGAGCTCCAGCAGCCGCTCCATCCGGTCAATACGCCCTTCACCCTGAACACTCAGGTGGTCGGAGTCCTCCGGCTCTGAAAAATGGCCGGGGCCCCTATCATCGGCCCGCATCTCATCGAGGCCCACCCGGTGCCGGTAGTTGTCGCTAGCAGCCGCCGAAGCGAAACTGCGCGATTCCTGCGCGGGCGTGTTCAACCGCCTCCGTTTAGCGGGAGCGGACGCCACTGCCACTAAGGACACTTGCGGCGTCATGTCGGCACCAGCCGCAGCCTGGATACCTGATAGCCGCGCAGGCTTGCCGGCAGCCCACGTCGTGGACCTCGCCGACGCATGGTCTCGCCCACCCATCCATGGGGGCTCGGCGACCGTGACGAGACCCGACTCAACCGACCCGTCCCGTCCCGGCGTCGAGAGTTGGGGGGCGTCGACTGGACCTCACAGCCGCCCCGGGTCCCGTCCTAGAACCTGACCGCTCCTCGGCGGCAGGTGAAGCCTTAGCCCCAACAGGGTTAGACTTTCGGGCTTCTGCCCTTCCCCTCCTCGGAGGGCTGGGTGAAAAGGGTCGTGCAAACCTGCTGACGACCTGACTGCCATGGCAGGGTCCTCCTGCTCTGGCGGCACACCACACTCCTCCTCGTCGAACTCCTCCGAGCTGTGGTGTGCTGGCGGATCCGGACCTGTAAACACAGGGCTCACCGACATTTCCGCCCCTGTCCCGACCTGCGCTGCAGGTACCGCCGATATCACTGGCTCCGGGACTGTTGACCGGCGACTTCGTCCAGACGTTCTCCGGCCTCTAGAACTCCCATCCATGTCCTTGCTGCGAAAACAAAACGCAACAAGAACCACCAACTGAAGGTAGAGTACTTACCTCAGTGGTTCCCTTATGAAGGGCTGGCGAGGAGCGCGCTCCACCGCCAGCCGTCGCAGCAACGCGATACGACGATATGTCGAGCATGCGCGCCGGCGGGCTCTTCACGAAGTCACTCACGTGACTCCGAAATGAAACTCCACAGATTCACAACTTAGGCTGAAAACAATTTTCTTCATCTCAGTCCTAACTGGCCTACCCCTTATTCTTAATTAAGCTTGATTAACAAAGTTACTCCAGAACTTTGTGTCCTTTTGTGTATTAACCAGCATCTTAGCATTGTTTCTCCAGTAATCCAGGGCCCAGGATTAATGATCTGGCATTCTGAATTTAATTCCAACCACGATAGTTTGTGGGATTTGAATTCAATTCATAATCTGGAATTTGCAGATGATTTTTAATAAACTTTAAGGTTAATAGATCCATGGAGTTTTATAGTTTGTAAACAGGCCCTTCGGCCCAACTTGCCCACACCGGCCAACATGTCCCAGATACACGTCCCACCTGCCTGCCTTTGGCCCATTTCTCCCCAAACCTGTCCTATCAATGTACTTGTCTACTTTAGTCTAGTTTATGTTTTTAGTTTATTGTCACATGTCTCGAGGTACAGTGAAAAGCTTTTGTTGCATGCTCTCCAGGCAGCAGAAAGACAATCCATAATTACAATCGAGCCAGCGACAGTGAATAGATACATGATAAGGGAACAATGTTTAGCGCAAGCCAAACCAGCAAAGTCCAAGTGGACAAAGCGTCTGAAGAAGGGTCTCGACCCGAAACGTCGCCTATCTCCTTCGCTCCTTAGATGCTGCTGCACCCGCTGAGTTTCTCCAGCCTTTTGTGTAACCTCAAAGTCCAAGTGGAGATGTTTCTTAAATGTTGCGATAGTACCTGCTTCAACTACCTCCGCTGGCAGCTCGTTCCATTCACCCACCACCCTCTGTGTGGTGTCAATGTCAGAAAAAGACAAGTTTTTTTTCAAGTTCAACTTCAAGTTCGGGTTTATTGTCACTTAACCAACTAAGGTACAGTGAAATTTGAGTTACCGTACAGCCATACGTGAACAACTACAATAATATTTAACACAATTTAACATAGACATCCACCACAGTGGAATCCCCATTCCTCCCTGTGATGGAAGGCAATTGGAAGTTGCAGTCATCTTCCTCCTTTGTCCACCCGTGTTGGTCAGGGCGTTTGATCCCTCAGCCGTTGCTGCTGTCGACGGTCCGATGTCCGAAGCCCTCTCGTCGGCATGATGGAAACTTTGGCGTCGGGACGGATCGGAACACTCTGCGGCATGGAGCTCCCGAGTCTGCCTCTTCTTACTGGAGACCGCGGCTTCATGGTGTTAAAGTCCACAGGCTCCGCTTTCGCTGGCGAACCTCGGCAAAGGATTGCCCCCTCCGCGGTGGTAATTCCGCTCCGCGCCCACGACATGAAACTCCAGGCCGATCCCCAGGAAAGGCCGCACCAATCCACATTCTTAGGCCGCGGGGGGGACGGAGATGCAACACGGTGAAAGATCGCATCTCCGTCGAGGTAAGTGGCTGAAAAAAAGTTTCCCCCGATTGCCCCCCACCCCCCACATAAAGCATACCAAGAAACTCTAAAACATACCCTTAGGACACACTCAAAATAACAAAAACAGAGAAGGGACAGGACAGGCTGCTGGCGAGGCGGCCATTACAGCCATTTTGTAAAGAAATCCAAATTATTATCTGAATAGAAATTTACGTTTGGATGACTGGATTACTAGTCTGGCTTACACCCCAGTGGTGTGAACGTTGATTTCTCTAACTTCAAGTAAAGTAAAGTCTGAAGAAGGGTCTCGTCCCGAAACGTCGCCTATCTCCTTCGGTCCTTAGATGCTGCTGCACCCGCTGAGTTTCTCCAGCCTTTTGACTTATACTCGCAGCATGGTCATCACGAGGTCGTAGGAGGGCGTAGGAGGTCGTAGCAGGCCGTGATGCTAGTCGTAGGTACTCGTGGCATCAAGTTGGCCGGGAAGTTTTTCTAGCCTGATGAAAAATATCCACGGGTAAAATAAGGCCGTGAATTAGGTCGTGAAAGTGGGACAGGCCCTTTAACCATCCTTCCAAATGTGCGTACTGAACTGTGGTGGAGCCACATGGATGAAGGGAGGGAAGAATGGTAGATTCCTTTCCTCCAAAGAGTTATTTTTCCAGCAGCCAAGTCATTTCATGGTCACTGATTCTGACGTTAGCTTTTCATTCAACATTTATTTATTTAAATTGAAATTCCCAGTTGCTAATGTGAGATTCAAACTTATGTCTCTGGATCAATAAACCAAGTCCATGTATATTGGTTCAGTAACTTAACCACCATGCTACACCCTTGCATGGCCACACTCTAACTTTAACGGCACTCCCACCTGATCTCGTCCTCTTTGTTGGACAGAGTAGCTCCAAACTTGTCGGAGTATTGTGTTCAGTTCTGGGCACCATGTTACAAGACAGATGTTTGGCATCCTGGAAAGGGTAGAGTGAAGGTTTACGAGGATGTGGCCAGGACTAAAGGGTCTGAGCCACAGGGAGAGGTTGAGTAGGCTGGGACTCTGGGTTGATCTTATAGAGGCGTATAAGATGATGAGAGGAATAAATCTGGTAGATGAAGAGTCTCTTGCCCAGAGTAGGTGAATCGAGGACCAAAGGACATAGGTTTAAGGTGAAGGGGAAAAGATTCAATTGGAATCTGAGGGGTACCTTTTTCACACAAATGAGCAAGATAGGGCTCTTAAAGATAGCAGAATCAGGGGATATGTGGAGAAGGCAGGAACGGGGTACTGATTGTGGATGATGATGTGCCATGAAGTGAAGGGTGGTGCTGGCTCGAAGGGCCGAATGGCCTACTCCTGCACCTATTGTCTATTGTCTATTGTCTAAATGGCGGTGGGTGTATGGAACAAGCTGCCAGAGGAGGTAGTTGAGGCAGGGACTATCCCAACATTTAAGAAACAGTTAGACAGGTACATAGATAGGACAGGTTTGGAGGGATATGGACCAAATGCGGCCAGGTGGGACTAGCGTAGCTGAACAGGTGTAGGTTGGTGTGGGCAAGTTGGGCCGAAGGGCCTGTTTCTACAATGTGTCATTCTATGACTTGTCATCTCCTTGAATTCAATTCAATTCAATTCAATTCAATTCAATTCAATTCAAGTTTAATGTCATTGCACAAATACAAGTATAGGTACAACGAAATGCAGTTTAGCGTCATTCGTAGTGATAGCGATATAGAAAAACAAATGCAGTGGTAGCAGTATGGAAAATAAATAAATACAGGGTACAGACAAGTCTATCAGCTGGGCTCCGAGTTCAGCAGTCGGATGGTGTAGTTGAAGAAGCTGTTCTTCGTCCTACTGGTGCGGGACCTGAGGCTCCTGTACCGCCTCCCTGATGGGAGGAGGGCAAACAGTCCATGATTAGGGTGTGAGGGGTCCTTGATGATCTTCCCGGCCCGCTTCAGGCACCGTTTTCGGTGGAGGGCATCCAAGGCAGGGAGCGGGGCACCGATGATGTACTGGGCGGTTTTCACCACCCGTTGTAGTGCCTTCCTGTCTGCCACGGTGCAACTGCTGTACCATACCGTAAAGCAGGTGGTCAGGATGCTTTCGATGGTGCAGCGGTAGAAGTTCGTCAGGATCTGGGGGGACAGGTGGGCATTTTTGAGCCTCCTCAGAAAGTAAAGGCGCTGCTGTGCCTTTTTGATTAGCTTTGAGGTGTTGAGGGACCAGGACAGATCCTCCGAGATGTGTACCCCGAGGAATTTGTAGTTGGAGACCCGCTCCACCTCAGTCCCGTTTATATGGATGGGGGTGTGTCTGCCCCCTCTGTTCTTCCGAAAGTCAACAATTATTTCCTTCGTCTTCTGGGAGTTGAGGACGAGGTTATTGTTGGCACACCAGGTAGTCAGGTGCTGGACCTCCTCCCTGTAGGCTGATTCGTCATTATCACTGATCAGCCCTACCACCGTGGTGTCATCGGCAAATTCTATGATGGCGTTGGAGCCATACTTGGGGATGCAGTCATGCGTGAAGAGGGAGTAGAGGAGAGGGCTGAGCACACAGCCCTGTGGCACGCCGGTGTTCAGTGTTATAGTGGAGGAGGTGAGGTTGTTGACCCTAACAGACTGTGGTCTGTTAGTGAGGAAATCCAGTGTCCAATTGCAGAGGGAGGTGGAGATGCCAAGACCGCTGAGTTTGGTGATCAAGCTGGCGGGTAAGACAGTGTTAAAGGCATTAGCTAAAGTAGTGACAGGCCCATTCCAGACTGCGGCTGTACGTGCTGAGGGACTCGCTGAAGCTTGTTGCAGGCAACACCAGGGCTCTGTGGGGGAGGACCACAGTCTAGAATCCTTCCGTGGCGAGACATTGAGGGGCAGAGTCCGGTGGAGTGAAGGGATATCAACTGCGTGGAATTCATTGCCGCAGAAGACTGTGGAAGCCCAAGTCTGTGGATGTTTTTAAGGCAGAGATAGATAGATTGTTGATTCGTACGTGTGTCAGGGGTTACGGGGAGAAGGCAGGAGAATGGGGTTCGGAGGAAGAGGTAGATCAGCCATGATTGAATGGTGGAGTAGACTTGATGGGCCAAATGGCCTAATTCTTCTCCTGTCACATCAACTTTTGAATTTATGAACAAAGGGGCCACTTGAGTGGCAAGGGTGCCTGATATAAGGATAGTTTGTTGACACTCCCGAATAACAATCATGAAGGTATATACGCTGAGAATGATGGGACCGTTTTTGCATTGTTCTTTCGTGACTTCCGCTTCGTGGACAGGTCATGCTGATTGCGTAATGTCCGGTGAGTGCAGAGGTCATGCTGATTGCGGAAGTGCCGCTGACTGCGGAAGCCCCAAAGTGGAGAGGTCACGCTTAGCCGCGTGAGTATTCAAGAAAGTTTACTGCCATATATATGGTGTGTGAGTCAGTGAGTGTGTGTATGTGTTTGTGAGTGTATGTGTGTGTGTGTGTGTGTGTGAGTGTGTGTTTGTGTGTGAGTGTGTTTGTGAGTGTGTGTGTGTCTGTATGTGTGTCTGTATGTGTGTGTGAGTGTGTTTGTGAGTGTGTGGCTGTATGTGTGTGTGTGTATGAGTGTGAGTGGGTGTGGGAGTGTGTGTGTTTGTGAGTGTGTGTGTTTGTGAGTGTGTGTGTTTGTGAGTGTGTTTGTGAGTGTGTGTGTGTTTGTATGTGTGTCTGTATGTGTGTGTGAGTGTGTTTGTGAGTGTGTGTCTGTGTGTGTGTGTGTGTGAGTGTGTGTATGAGTGTGAGTGTGTGTGTGAGTGTGAGTGGGTGTGGGAGTGTGTGTGTTTGTGAGTGTGTGTGTTTGTGAGTGTGTGTGTTTGTGAGTGTGTTTGTGAGTGTGTGTGTGTGTCTGTATGTGTGTCTGTATGTGTGTGTGAGTGTGTTTGTGAGTGTGTGTCTGTATGTGTGTGTGTGTGAGTGTGTGTATGAGTGTGAGTGTGTGTGTGAGTGTGTGAGTGGGAGTGTGTGTGAGTGAGTGAGTGAGTGAGTGAGTGAGTGAGTGAGTGAGTGAGTGAGTGAGTGAGTGAGTGAGTGAGTGAGTGAATTAGACAGGTACATGGATAGGGCAGGTTTGGAGGGATATGGACCAAGCGCAGGCAGATGAGACTAATGTAGCTGGGACATTGTTGGCCGGAGTGGGAAATTGGACCGAAGGGCCTGATTCCACACTGTATCACTCTATGACTCTCTATCATCCTGTAATCTTCTCACAAGTCAATGCAAACCTGGTCCACACAACTATTTGTCCATTTGGTAAGTTCCCAATTGGGAAGGATTTTTGACAACAATGGACTTAACATAGAAACATAAAAACATAGAAAATAGGTGCAGGAGGAGGCCATTCGGCCCTTCGAGCCAGCACCACAATTCAACATGATCATGGCTGAGCATCCGCTATCAATAACCCATGCCTGCCTTCTCCCCATATCCCTTGACTCCACTAGCCCTTAGAGCTCCATCCAACTCTCTCTTAAATCCACCCAGTGATTTGGCCTCCACTGCCCTCTGTGGCAGGGAATTCCATAAATTCACAACTCTCTGGGTAAAAAAGTTTTTTCTCAGCTCAGTCTTAAATGACCTCCCCTTTAGTCTAAGACCGTGGCCCCTGGTTCTGGACTCACCCAACATTGGGAACATTTTTCCTGCATCTAGCTTGTCCAGTCCTTTTATAATTTTATATGTTTCTATAAGATCCCCCCTCATCCTTCTAAACTCCAGTGAATACAAGCCTAGTCTTTTCAATCATTCCTCATATGACAGTCCCACCATCCCAGGGATCAATCTCGTGAACCTACTCTGCACTGCCTCAATCACAAGGATGTCCTTCCTCAAATTAGGAGACCAAAACTGGACACAATGTGGTCTCACCAGAGCCCTATACAACTGCAGAAGACTTCAACTCCCTAACTATCCCTTGTCCAACCAGCAAGAGCAAATTATATCATCTTTTGCAGACACAAAATGCTGGAGTAGCTCAGCAGGAAAGGCAGCATCTCCAGAGAGAAGGAGTAGGTGACATTTCGGGTCAAGAGTTATGGAGTGATAGAATGATACAGCGTGGAAACTGTCCCAACTTGCCCACGCCAGCCAACATGTCCCAGCTACACTAGTCCCACCTGCCTGCTTTTGGCAATATCCCTCCAAACCTGTCCTATCCATGTACCTGTCGAACTGTTTCTTAAATGTTGGGATAGTCCCTGCTGCAACTACCTCCTCTGACAGCTTGTTCCATACCCTTCTTCACATAGAGAGACAGGGGAGAGGGAGACACAGAGATATGGATGGGTAAGGTGTGTCTATCTTTGATGTATACCAGCATCTGCAGTTCCTTCCTACACAACTGATATAATTTATTGATAGTTTATTGATATTTGATATTTAAATACTACTTGGTGCCAAATTGAAGCATTTCACATGTGAACTGAAATTAGAGCATGATTCAGTCACGTTAAACCTCACTTATCAGCCATGATCACGTTGAATGGCGGTGCTGGCTCGAAGGGCCGAATTGAATTGAATGACCTTTATTGTCATTCAGACCTTTCGGTCTGAACGAAATTCCGTGCCTGCAGTCATACATATATTAAAAATAACAAAACCACACAATAAACACAAATTTAACATCCACCACAGTGAGTTCACCAAACACCTCCTCACTGTGATGGAAGGCAAAAGTCTTAGAGTCTCTGCCTTCTTCCCTCCTTGTTCTCCCTCTGCGCTGAGGAGATCCAGGCCTCCGATGCTGCCGTCCACCAGGCCCGCGGCCGAGCCTCCGAAACCGGGCTGCCGCACAGGGCCCGCCGCCGGAACGTCGCTGGAGCACCGCAGCCCCGAAAGCCAGGTCGCCGCTGGAACGATGGAGCACCGCAGCCCCGAAAGCCAGGCCGCCGCTGGAGCACCGCAGCCCTGAAAACCAGGTCGCCGCTGGTACGCCGCTGGAACGCTGCTGGAACACCGCAGCTCCGAAAGCCAGATCGCCGCTGAAGTTCCGAAGCCGTGCCGCTGCCGCTGGAAGCTGGAGAGCCGCCAGCTCCGCCATTAGGGCCTCAGCACAGACGGAGACGGTGACGGGGGAGACAACAAGAAAAGTCGCATCCCTCCGAAGGGAGAGACTAAAACAATGTTTCTCCCCCCCCCCCCCTCCCCCCCCACTCCCCCGCCACACACATACACAACCCAACAAACCAAAAATAATCACTAAAAACAGACACAAAGACAAAAAGAAACTAAAAAACAGATGGACTGCAGGTGAGCCGCAGCTGCCAAGCAGCGCCGCCACTTCCGGTTGCGAATTGTCTGTTGTCTATTTGCATTCTCTAGGCTCAGTCTGTACAAGAAATTGGTGCAGACTTTCTGGATATGACATTACATCCGGGACCCTATTTTTGGTGAGGTTTGAGCATGGTTTATGTTAACTGTCCTTAAGGGGACGATAAAAATGAGATATGTTGTGCATCTGACAAGTAAGGAGCGCCTTCTCGTTTATAATAGCCAGCGCAGCTGTTTGATATTGAATCAACCCTTACCAAGATAGACACAAAAATGCTGGCGTAACTCAGCGGGACAGGCAGCATCTGTGGAGAGAAGGGATGGGTGGCGTTTCTGGTCTAGACCCTTCTTCACACCTCTTTATAATTAGTCCTAAACCATTGCCTGATTTATTGCATTTGGGGAAGGGGGCGGAGGGAGGTTTGTGGGGGGAGTGGGGGGGGGGGTTAAGAGGAATTCCACTGTTATCTCCACCAGCAAACCTGCAACTGCGAAATGGTTCTCAGCAGCCAGACCATTAATCAAAGACCTGTCGTTTTTTCAGGCAAGTCTGATTAATATGTAACGTCAAATTGTTACACGTGTAATCACACTGTTTTGACATCTTGTCCGCAAGTGCTGACAGGAGTTTGTGGAAATTGCCCCGGTTTTCGCTGAGCGCTGAGATAACTCAGGTACTCGAAGAACAAAAAAAAAAAAAAATCACATCTGCGCCTTCTCCCAAGAAAAATAAATCAGTAGGATTTTCAGTAGTGGTGCAGAGAAACCATTACTGAAAAAAAAAAACCGCTTTACCCAGATAGTACAAACAGCTCCAAAATGTTTGTCGCAACGACAGAAATGTTTCAAAATAACCCGCGCTGGGTTTCGGACACGTTGCCTTATCTTTCCACGGGGGAGTCTAGCAACAGTGGGCAGCACGGTGGCGCAGTGGTAGAGTTGCTGCCTCACAGCGCCGGAGACCCGGGTTCGATCCCGACTGCAGGCGCTTGTCTGTACGGTGTATGCACGTTCTCCCCGTGACCTGCTTGGCCTTTCTCCAGAATCGCTGGTTTCCTCCCACGCGCCAAAGATGTACAGGTTTGGAGGTTAATTGGCTTGGTCTAAATCTAAATGGTCCCTGGTGTGCAGGATACTATGGACGATAGACAATTGGTGCATGAATAGGCCATTCGGCCCTTCGAGCCAGCACCGCCATTCAATCTGATCATGGCTGATCATCCCCAATTAGTACCCCGTTCCTGCCTTCTCCCCATATCCCCTGACTCCACTATCTTTAAGATCCCTATCGAGCTCTCTCTTGAAAGTATACAGAGAGCCGGCCTCCTCCGCCCTCTGAGGCAGAGATACCATTACTATCACAGATACTATTAGTGAGCGGGGATTGCTGGTTGGCACGGCCTCAGTGGGCCAAAGGGTCCGTTTCCGTGCTGTTTCCCTGCAGACTCCCCACAGACAGCACCCATAGTCAGGATAGAACCCGGGTCTCTGGCACTGTAAGGCAGCAACTCGACCGCTGTGCCATGTCTTCTGAAGTAACTAGTGCTCTTCAGGGCCCTGAGTGGTTGGTTGCAGATAGAATGGAAGTATTGTTAGCGGAGTCCCCATGTCAAGTTGCATTGGTTGAAAATGAACATTGGGTGACAAGATTTTCCTCCGCAGTTTAAAAATTGACATTTTTTAATTTAAATGGTGGAGATTCTTAGCTCACATTCCTGTGGATGTGGGTTTGGGAGTCTAGAACTGGCAGGCATTTTTGTCTGCTCCACTACAAAATCTCCTCAAGGTATGTCTACTTTGAAGAAGTTCTCCTCCTTTCTCCGACGGGAGTTCTGTGGCAGTTCCTTCCTGGACGTTCAACCTCATTAACCACCCAACTATGCCTGCCTTTGTGAGTGCATTATGGAAAGGATTTGTTGATCTCTCGGGCATGTTTCCCTGCCGCGAGAGGCTCCTCGGATTCAGTGTTCCACATTGGGTGTCTGACGAAGAGTCTCGGCCCGAAATGCCACCCATTCCTTCTGCTCAGAGATACTGCCTGGACCGCTGATTTACTCCAGATTTATGTGTCTATCTTGGGTCTTAGAATGATGACATAGTGATTGCATGATCGCATAGGGGCGGCACGGTGGTGCAGCGGTGGAGTTGCTGTCTTACAGTGGCAGAGAGCCGGGTTCGACCCTGGCTACGGGTGCTTGCCGGAACGAAGTTTGTACGCTCTCCCCGTTACATAGAAACATAGAAACATAGAAAAATAGGTGCAGGAGTAAGCCATTCGGCCCTTCGAGCCTGCATCGCCATTCAATGTGATCATGGCTGATCATCCAACTCAGTATCCCGTACCTGCCTTCTCTCCATACCCCCTGATCCCTTTAGCCACAAGTGCCACGTCTAACGCCCTCTTAAATATAGCCAATGAACTGGCCTCAACTACCTTCTGTGGCAGAGAATTCCAGAGACTCACCACTCTCTGTGAAGAATGTTTTCCTCATCTCGGTCCTAAAGGATTTCCCCCTTATCCTTAGACTGTGACCACTTGTTCTGGACTCCCCCAACATCGGGAACAATCTTCCAGCATCTAGCTTGTCCAACCCCTTAAGAATTTTGTAAGTTTCTATAAGATCCCCCCTCAATCTTCTAAATTCCAGCGAGTACAAGCCGAGTCTATCCAGTCTTTCCTCATATGAAAGTCCTGACATCCCAGGAATCAGTCTGGTGAATCTTCTCTGTACCCCCTCTATGGCAAGGATGTCTTTCCTCAGATTTGGATTTACTTGCACAGGTTTCCTCCAAGAAGTTCGGTTTCGTCTCCCACTCCAAAGATGTACAGGTTTGTAGGTTAACTGGCTTGGTATAAACGTGGAAAATTATCCTAAGTGTAGGATAGTGCATGGATAGTGCAGACCTGGTGGGCCGAAGGGCCTGTTTCCGCGCTGTATCTGTAAACTAGACTAAATAGTGCTTATATTGCTGGAGGTGTAATGTAGAAGCTAAGATTACTGATGCTTGAGATCAGAGTTCAAATCCCAGCTAGGAAGCTGGGAAATTAAATTCCATTGATTAAATAATGTGGAATTACATAGATAGTTATCTGGAAATCGGAAGGAAATGTACTGTCCTTATCAGATGTAACATCAGAAAGTATTTTCAGACCCACACATTGGTACCATTGCCTCGCAACCGTTCTTGACCAACTGGATCCCCCGGTTCACAGGTTCCAGGAGCAGAATCCGGCCATTCGGCCCATCAGATCTACTCTGCCATGCAATCACGGCTGATCTATCTTTCCCTCTCAACCCTATTCTCCTGCCTTCTCCGCATAGCCGTTGCCCCCACTTATGCTCAGTCTGCCTTGGCCTTTGCAATCTCCCGCTTGCCAACCATTCCAACTCTGCTTCCCATTCCCACACTGGTGTTTCTGTCCTGGGCCCCCTCCACTGTCAGAGTGAGGCCGCACATAGATTGGAAGAACAGCACCTCATGTTTTACTTTGGTACCCAGTATAAACGTTGAATCATCTATTAGTGTCATAGAGTCCGTGCAGCAAGGAAACAGGTCCTTTGTCTTCTGGTCCTGAGGATGTACCCAGAGTCTATACCCAGACCAAGGTCCGATGACAGCCCAATCCTGGCAGATGTGGCCACCATTAATATTCAGTAACGTCTTTAATCAGGGCGGCACAGTGGCGTAGCAGTCGAGCTGCTACCTCACAGCGCCAGAGACTCAGTTCGATCCTGACTACGGGTACTGTCTGTATGGAGTCTGTACGTTCTCCCTGTGACCGCGTGGGTTTTCTCCGGGTGCTCTGGTTTCCTCCCACATTCCAAAGATGTAGGTTAATTGGGTTTGTTAAAACATTTTTAAATTGTCCCTAGTGTGTAGGATAGTGCTAGTGTACGGGGTGATCGTTGGTCGGCGTGCACCCGGTGGGCCGAATGGCCTGTTTCCGTGCTGTGAGTCTGAAGTCCAAAGTCTAAAATCTACGCGAGGCCTGCAGAAGTTCCAATCAATTCCTTCTCGGCATTGAAAGTACATTTCCTGCGTCGGAAGTAGCAGCCACGTACGGGCAGTAGTCCTTCCTAAGTGCACGTCACCTTTCAAGCCGTTCTTCCATCTTGTGCCCAGCGGGGTCAAAGATCAGGAACCTTTGCATTCCAATCCAACTAATGCTGCCAACCTCAGCTCCAACGGAAGCCCTCGAGCTAAGCACGAGGAAATGTTTAAAGGATGTTTGTCGTTCCGATATGCCCTAATTGCGTTTGTTTACAAAGTTCTATATTTGGTGAGAGTGGAGCTGCATCTAATTAGGGCAGGGCAAAAGAAAAGTGTGTGTGTGTGTGTGTGTGTGTGTGTGTGTGTGTTAACCTGTGGAGTTTTGTTCAAGGATTCCTGCATCAGGCGGACCCATGAACGAAGTTACCAGTTGTAATTCAGAAAGTTCACAAACAGAAGTCATTTGTTGTTAAGGGCTTGCAATGTTGACAGCATGGAATCTGGCCATTCGGCCAGCCAGCGATCACCCTGTACATTAGCACCATCCCACAAGCTGACCGGAATGCAACAAGGTACGTTATTCGTTTCTGATTTGGGAAAGGTTAGCTGGTGCACAAACCAAGGAGGGATTAGGTACAGGAACAAAGTCAATGGAAATGATATCAATGAGTAGGAAGGAACTACAGATGCTGGTTTACACCCAAGACAGACATAAAATGCTGGAGCAACTCGGCGGGACAGACAGCATCACAGGATAGAAGGAATGGGTTTGACGTTTTGGCTCGAGGCCCTTCTTCAGACTTTGTCAAAGTCCGAAGAAGGGTCTCGCTGAGTTACTCTAGCGTTTTGTGTCTATCTTTGAAATTATATCAATGCCAGTTCTTCTGCTGCCCCTTGTTTATTTTTGCTGCCCAGCCAGGGGAGTTTAGTCCAGAGAAGACCCACTTGGTCACACGAAGAACGTGCAAACTCCGCAGAGACAGCACCGATGGCCAGGATCGAACCCGGGTCCCTGGTGCTGTAACCGCCGCGCCACCGTGCTGTTAAATAATGAATGAACGTTTCAGATTGAAGGGCAGCATTTTCTGTAGTTAGCTCACTCAAGTATCTACCCGATCTTCAAGCTCCCTCCTACATGGTTTTCGATAAGCAACTAACTATTCCAAATCCAAACTCCAAATCATCAATAAAGAGCTCCTAGTCAAATGTGGGATGGAAGAAGAGAGGGTCTGAAGAAGGGTCTCGACCCGGAACATCATCTATTCCTTTTCACTAGTGATGCAGCCTGACCTGCTGAGTTACTCCAGCTTTTAGTGTCCATCTACAAATATAGGATGGATTCCAAACTGAGTTTTATTTGGAGTTTATAGGGATCTCCTGAACTGCAAACGATCCACAGCTGTCCATTGACTATATTGAAATGGGGCTCCACGGAATTTGATTCTGACTGTGTATCAGGGCTGCAAGAGTGATAGCGAAATGGTCACATACTTGCAATGTCATCCTCTTTATCCTTTATAGATAGAGTGGACGTGGAAAGGATGTCTCCACTGGTGGGAGAGTCTAGGACCAGAGATCATAGCCTCAGAATTAAAGGGCGCTCTTTTAGAAAGGAGGTGAGGAGGAACTTCTTTAGTCAGAGGGTAGTTAATCTGTGGAACTCATTGGAGACCAAGGCAGTGGATATTTTTAAAGTAGAGATAGACAAATTCTTGATTAGAACGGGTGTCAAGGGTTATGGGGAGAAGGCAGGGAATGGGTTTTTGGAGGCAGAAAGCAACCATGATTGAATGGCGGAGTAGACTCGATGGGCCGAATGGCCTAATTCTACTCCATCAACTTGTGAACTTTAGTTTAATTTAGTTTAAGGACATTGTAGGCCGAAGTTCCTGTTCCTTTCCTATATTCAATGCACTATGTTTAGCTTAGAGGTACAACATGGAAACAGGCCCTTCGGCCCACTGAGTCCGCGCCGTGCAGCGATCACCTCGTAATCTAGCTCCATCCTGCACACCAGGGTCAATTTAACAGAGGCCACTTAACATACAAACCTGTATGTCATTGGAGTGTGGGAGGAAACCGGAGCGCCCGGAGAAAACCCACCCGGTCACAGGGAGAACGTACAAACTCCGTACAGACAGCACCCGCTGTCCAGGATTGAACTTGCGCCTCTGGTGCTGTAAGGCAACAACTGTGCCACCTTTGACGTTTAGTTCAAAGATCCAGACTGGAAACAGGCCCTTCGGCCCATCGAGTCCGCGCCATGCAATGATCTCCCCATACACTCATTCCATCCTACACGCTAGGGACAATTTACAGAGGCCAATTAACCTAGAAACCTGTACGTTTTTGGAACGTGTGTATCCCATTACACTATGGTAAAAAGGGTGAACACTGGGCAAAAATCATTAACTTGGGCTAGACTCAACTATACAATTTCAGATGTTCATTGCATTCCACTTGATAAATTTTAATTTCAGAGTAAGTAAGTAAGTTTATTGGCCAAGTATTCACATACAAGGAATTTGCCTTGGTGCTCCACCCACAAGTAACAACATGACATACAGTGACAGTTACAGACAAGTTCAGAGTACAGCTCATAGTTGCTGCTATGCATTGTGACTTTAATGTAAGCAAGGGCTGCACAGTGGCGCAGCGGTAGAGTTGCTGCCTTACAGTGCCAGAGAACCGGGTTCGATCCTGGCTGCAGGTGCTGTCTGTACGGAGTTTGTATTTTCTCCCCGTGCCTTGCATGGGTTTTCCCCGGGTGCTCACGTTTCCTCCAAAACTGGAAAGACGTACAGGTTTGCAGTTTAGAACATAGAAACATAGAAAAATAGGTGCAGGAGTAGGCCATTCAGCCCTTCAAGCCTGCACCGCCATTCAATGTGATCATTGCTGATCATCCAACTCAGTATCCTGTACCTGCCTTCTCTCCACACCCCCTGATCCCTTTAGCCACAAGGGCCACATCTAACGCCCTCTTAAATATAGCCAATAAACTGGCCTCAACTACCTTCTGTGGCAGAGAATTCCAGAGACTCACCACTCTCTGTGTAAAGAATGCTTTCCTCATCTCGGTCCTAAAGGAATTCCCCCTTATCCTTAGACTGTGACCCCTTGTTCTGGACTCCCCCAACATCGGGAACAATCTTCCAGCTTCTAGCTTGTCCAACCCCTTAAGAATTTAGTAAGTTTCTATAAGATCCCCCCTCAATCTTCTAAATTCCAGCGAGTACAAGCCGAGTCTATCCAGTCGTTCCTCATATGAAAGTCCTGACATCCCAGGAATCAGTCTGATTTGGTACATTTCTAACTTGTTCCTGGTGTGTAAGAACAGTGCTCGAGTACAGGGATCGCTGGTCGGTGTTGACTCGGTGGGCCGAATGGCCTGTTTCCGTGCTGTATCCCTAAACTAAACTAAACCATATGCATGCATCAAAAGGAAATTCGAAACACGATACCAGGAACCTGTAATCTGAAATGATCTACACAATGTTTAGATTTGAAATCAGCAGCTTTTGCAGATTTGAGCCCACACATAGAGAAAATAATATTAAAAACCTCACGTGTATGCAATACTATTGAATACGATCTCATTTATATTACTATAAGACTAAGGAGCTTTCAAGATCCAGGTATCTGAAAGAAGTATGATAATCTTATACAATTATCAAACAGGCTATTTAGCAACATGGGGCAGCGTGGTGGTGCAGCGGTAGAGTTGCTGCCTTACAGCGCTTGCAGCGCCACGGAACCGCGTTCGATCCCGACTACGGGTGCCGTCTGTAAGGAGCTTGTACCTTTCCGCCGTGGCCGGGTGGGTTTTCTCCGAGATCTTCGGTTTCCTCCCACACTCCAAAGACGTACAGGTTTGTAGGTTATTTGGCCTGGTGTAAATGTAAATTGACCTTAGCGTGTGTAGATAATGTTAGTCTGCGGGGGATCGCTGGTCAGCGCGGACTCGGTGGGCCGAAGGGCCTGTCTCCGCGCTGTATCTGTAAAGCTAAAAAAAAAACGGAAAAAAAGGAAAGGATAGCAATATTTTTAGAGCTATCACACAACTTCAGGAACGGTTTCTTGCCCATCGTTGTAAACTCACTGACTGCTGTATGACTTGCCACCAAGTATGTGACCTCATGTTGACCTTCCATCAACTGAAGTGGTGATTATGAGATCTGATTGTGAAAATGAAGCTCTTTGTGTGGCATTGCAGGCAATCAGTGAGGTTATTGCAACGTGGCGTGGCGTGCATGATGCTCCTGCAGCTCGTTGCTGTCAGGCAGATCTGAGGCCCAAAAGAAGGAGACCCCCAAACTCTGCAGGACCCGTGGGCGGCACGGTGGCGCAGCGACAGAGTTGCTGCCTCACAGCGCCAGAGACCCCGGGTGCGATCCTGACCAAGGGCGCTGTCTGTACGGAGTTTGCACCTTCTCCCCTTGACCTGCGTGGGCTTTTCTCCACGAGCTCCGGTTTCCCCCCCACCTTCCAAAGACGTGCAGGTTTGTAGGTTAATTGTTCGCCCCTAGTGTGTAGGGTAGTGCTAGTGTACGGGGTGATTGCTGAGATGGCGTGGACTCGGTGGGCCGAACGGCCTGTTTCCGTGCTCTGTCTCTAAAGTCTAATCGACTAACGGGCCTGTCCCACTTGGCCGATTTTTCTCAGCGACTGCCGGCGTCATTGACCCACGTATCAGGATCGCCGAAAGACTTTGAACATTTCAAAATCCAGCGGCGACAAAAAAAATGATGCAACACTTGAGGAGACAACTGACTTCGGTTTCAGCGACTTTTTCGATAACCTGATTCGTCAGTGAACGATGCCGGCTGTCGGCAAAAAAAAAACGGCAAGTAGGATGGGCCCTTGAAGGGTGTGCACCCTGAGATTGTGTGTTATAACTCACAAAGCATCAACCATAGTCTTGTGTTAAGTAACATCCTCAGATTAAATTCTCTGAGGCAGAGAATTCCACAGACTCACCACTCTCTGTGAGAAAAAGTGTTTCCTCGTCTCCGTTCTAAATGGCTTACCCCTTATTCTTAAAGTGTGGCCCCTGGTTCTGGACTCCCCCAACATTGGGAACATGTTTCCTGCCTCTAGTGTATCCAAACCCTTAACAATCTTATATGTTTCAATAAGATCCCCTCTCATCCTTCTAAACTCCAGTGTACAAGCCCAGCCGCTCCATTCTCTCAGCACATGAGAGTCCCGCCATCCCGGGAATTAACCTATTAAACCTACGCTGGGCTCCCTCAATAGCAAGAATGTCCTTCCTCAAATTAGGGGACCAAAACTGCACACAATACTCCAGCTGTGGTCTCACTAGGGCTCTGTACAACTGCAGAAGGACCTCTTTGCTCCTATACTCGACTCCTCTTGTTATAAAGGCCAACATGCCATTCACTTTCTTCACTGCCTGCTGTACCTGCATGCTTACTTTAATAGACTGATGAACAAGGACCCCCACATCCTTTTGTACTTCCCCTTTTCGCAACTTGACGCCATTTAGATAGTAATCTGCCTTCCTGTTTTTGATACTAACCTCACATTTATCCGCATTAAACTGCATCTGCCATGCATCTGTGTCTGTGGACGTTCTGTGGGTTTAGCTATCTTTCAACGTCACGGATCACTTTCATCCGCACTATCAACAGTGCCTGTTTCCAAAATTGTTGGTTGTTTATGGGGCATTTGGGATATGGTGGAGACGTTAGGCCGAGGATGTATTTTTGGCCCCGTTACAAAAGTAGTTCAGAAGGAGTCAAATCTCCTTTCAACCATGACATCATATAGACACCGGTTCATATTTATGTCAAACCCCCATATGACAGGAAAGCGAATAGCACATTTTTCACTTCCAGCTGCTCTTTACGAGTTACACAGAAATGTTGGTGCTGCAAAGAATAATATAATTTTATCCGCTAAATTTACGATTGCTCTTGGTTCCCTCCTGTCCCTTAATCCCCTCTCCTGCTGTGTCGGGAGGAAGTGCAGATGCTGGTTCACCCCAAAAAATAGGCACAAAGTGCTGGAGTAACTCAGCGGGACAGGCAGCATCTCCAGGGAAAAGGGTTAGTATGGGTCTCAGAGGTTATGGGGCGAAGGCAGGAGATAGATCAGCCATGGTAGAATGGCAGAGTAGACTTGATGGGCCAAATGGCCAAATTCTATTCCTATCAGGCATGATCTTATAAATAGGTGACGTTTCGGGTCGTGGCCCTTCTTCAGACCGCGTTTCGAGTAGACGGAGTTTGTACGTTCACCCTGTGACTGCGTGGGTTTTCTCCGAGAACTTCGGTTCCCTCCAACACCCCAAAGACATGCAGGTTTCGAGTAGACCTTTTATTCAGACTGCGTTTCAGGCAGCATCCCTGCATCCTTCTCTCCAGAGATGCTGCCAGACGCGCTGAGTTGCTCCAGCATTTTGTCTCTATCCTCTCCTGCTGTGTTCCCTTGTATTCTCTCTGATCCCTTCCTTCCATTCCTTATCTCTCCCCACCATCAATTCTTGCATCTGGTGACTCTATTCACTCCTTCCTTCCCTGCTCTGAGCACTCTAACCCTTTCTTTCCCCTCTTCCCGCCAATACACATCTTATTTCCCCCCCCCCCCCCCCCCCCCCCCCATAGCTCCTTTAGTTTAGTATAGTTCCATATAGTTTAGTGATACAGCGCGGAAACAGGCCCTTCGGACCACCGAGTCCGCACCGACCAGCGATCCCCGCACATTAACACTATCCTACACCCACTAGGGACAATTTTTACATTTACCAAGCCAGTTAACCTGCAAACCTGTACGTCTTTGGAGTGTGGGAGGAAACTGAAGATCACGGGGAGAACGAGCAAGCTCTACAGACAGCACCCGAAATCAGGATCGAACCCGGGTCTCCGGCGCTGCATTCGCTGTAAGGCAGCAACTCTACTGCTGCGCCACCATGACTTTGTACGTTCTCCCTGTGACTGCTTTGGGTTTTCTCCGAGAACTTTGGTTTGTTCCCACACTCCAAAGACGTACAGGTTCGTAGGCTAGTCTAGATCCGCTCAGACCCTGAGAAACGTGCGCGCTTGGACTAACAATGCTTGGACCTTCCTATCTCCTGCAGAGGTGGCTGGGCCGAACCCAGACCCTGAGGGGTTTTCCGTCATTCTTACCAAGCAAGATGAGAATCCGCACATCACTGTAACTTTTTCCAACTTCCGCAGATGCGCCTCAGTAAGCATTTTATCGGGATGCATCTAGGCGTGGGTTGGGAACAGCTCCAAGATCGCAAGAAACTGCTGAGAATGCTTACCAAGATGGCGCCCAACCCATGCTTCCAAGATGGCGCCCACCCCAGACTTCCAAGATGGCGCCCATCCCAGGCTTCCAAGATGGCGCCCGCCCCAGGCTTCCAAAATGGCGCCCACCCCAGGCTTCCAAGATGGCGCCCATCCCAGGCTTCCAAGATGGCGCCCAACCCAGGCGACTATTCACGTGCTAGCCACAGAAGCAGATCTACAATCACATATTACAATCGCTCCACACTCTTAAATCTCTACTCCTGCAGACACATTTCTTATCTGTGCACTGTGAATAGCTCGATTGTAATCACGTACTGTCTTTCCGCTGGCTGGTCAGCACGCAACAAAAGCCTTTCGCTGCACCTCGATACACGTGACAATAAACTGAACTGAGAATTGCGGACCATCACGCAAACCAACCTCCCTTTCATTGACTCCATCTACACCTCACGCTGCCTCGGCAAGGCCACCAGCTTAACCAAGGACCAGTCTCACCCCGGTCACTTCCTCTTTCCCCTCTCTCCCATCAGGCAAGATGTGGAGAAGTTTGAAAAAGCACACCTCCAGATTCAGAGACAGATTCTATCCTGCTGTTATCGGGCAACTGAACCACCCTATCACAGACTAGAGAGCGGTCCCGAGCTACCATCTACCTCATTGGAGGCCTTCTGACTATTATTAATCGGACTTTCCTGGACTTTATCTTGCACTAAATGTCATTCACTTGATCCTGGGCCTGTACATTGTGATCATGTACAGTATACAGTCATTATGCTGACTGGATGGCATGCATCAAAAATGCTCCTTACTGTACCTCTGTACACGTAACAATAAACTAAGGTAGACTACACTCTGCCCCATGCGTTTGATCAAAGACCTTGCAAACCCAGTCATTCCTTCTGACCAAGTCCACGTCAACCATCCTCCTCGCTAGTTTTGTGTTCTCACACTTCCTCATCCACTCCCCGACACACAAGGGCCAATTAGCGTGCAAACAGACACACATCTTTGGGATGTGGGAGGAAACTGGGGTACCCTGAGGAAACGGGAGCGGTCACGGGGACAAACGTGCAGACTCCACACAGACAGCAGCTGAGGTCAGGGTCGAGCCCCTGGCCCTGGTGCTCCGCTATGGCAAGCAAAAAAAAGACAGCTTCCCTTGTCACCCCGTGCACAGCTGCTAACTCAATAGAAAGTACACAAAAGGCTGGAGAAACTCAGCAGGTGCAGCAGCATCTAAGGAGCGAAGGAGATAGGCGACGTTTCGGGTCGAGACCCTTCTTCAGACACCTTTCGCTCCTTAGATGCTGCTGCATCCGCTGAGTTTCTCCAGCCTTTTGTGTACCCTCAATTCTCCAGCATCTGCAGTTCCTTCTTTAACTCAATAGAAAGGTTGGCGGACAATGACCTTTTACAATCCAACAGGCCGCAAATCTGGCCAACTAACAGGCCAATTAACCTACAAATCTGTACGTCTCTGGAGTGTGGGAGGAAACCGATGCAGCACCCGGAGAAAACCCAGGCGGTCATAGGGAGAATGTACGAGCTTCGTACAGACGGCACCCGTAGTCAGGGTTGAACCCGGATCTCTGGCGCAGTGAGGCAGCAAATCTTTGTTGTCACAATAGGCATCCTGCCAGTTCCACTGTTCCCATCCGTTGATCCCTCTTGTTATCGCCCAGCCAACAATGGACCCTTATGGGCTCCACCCTTCCCGAAGTCTATCTGTCGCCGGTCCTGATTTGTTCTGGCTTCCACCCCCCTCCCCCCCAACCCCCACCTGATCGCTATCATCAGTCTGAAGAAGGGTCCCGACACAAAACGTCACCTATTCCTCTACTCCAGAGATGCTGCCTGATCCGCTGAGTTACTCCAGCATTTTGTGCCTATCTTCGGCGTAAACCAGCGTCTGCAGTTCCTTCCCACGCTCTTTGTTATCGCGGCTTGGTTCACGTTGGTTACGTCACACAGTTCTTACCACAGCCGGTATCACGGGACGGTGGCGTAGCGGTAGAGCTACTGCCTGACAGCGCCAGAGAATCGATCCCGGGTTTCGATCCTGACTCCGGGTGCCCATTCACACACTCCCCCCGCCCCCCCGCCCCCCATAACCCGCTTGGCTTTTTTCCGAGATCTTCCACACTCCAAAGACGTACATGTTTGTGGATCAATTGGCTTGGAATAAATGTAAAATTGTCCCTAGTGTGTGTCGGGTAGCAATGGACAATAGACAATAGACAATTCCTCCCACACACACTCCAAAGACGTACAGGTTCGTAGACTAATTGGTTTGGTAAAATTGTAAATTGCCCCTAGAGTAGGTGTATGGTAGTGGGCAATGTGTGGGGATCGCCGGTTGGCGCGGACTCGGCGGACCGAAGGGTCCTGTTCCTGAGCTGTATCTCTAAACTAAACTAAACTGCGGTCAATAGACAATAGACAATGGGTGCAGGAGAAGGCCATTCGGCCCTTCGAGCCAGCACCGCCATTCAAGGTGATCATGGCTGATCATCCCCCAATCAGTTCCCCGTTCCTGCCTTCTCCCCATATCCCCTGACTCTGCTATTTTTAAGAGCCCTATCTAGCTCCCTCTTGAAAGCATCCAGAGAACCTGCCTCCACCGCTCTCTGAGGCAGAGAATTCCACAGACTCACCACTCTCTGTGAGAAAAAGTGTTTCCTCGTCTCCGTTTTAAATGGCTTACTCCTTCTTCTTAAACTGTGGCCCCTGGTTCTGGACTCCCCCAACATCGGGAACATGTTTCCTGCCTCAAGTGTGTCCAAGCCCTTAACAATCTTATATGTTTCAATGAGATATCCTTTCATCCTGCGGTGCAGGCTCCAAGGGCCGAATGGCCTACTCCTGTACCTATTTTTCTATGTTTCAATCCTTCTAAACTCCAGAGTGTACAAGCCCAGCTGCTCCATTCTCTCAGCATATGACAGTTCCGCCATCCCGGGAATTAACCTTGTAAACCTACGCTGCACTCCCTCAATAGCAAGAATGACCTTCCTCAAATGAGGGGACCAAAACTGCACACAATACTCCAGGTGTGGTCTCACTAGGGCTCTGCACAACTGCAGAAGGTCTTCTACTCCAGATTAGCGTTAATGTGCGGGGACCGTTGGTCGGCGCGGACTCGGTGGGCCGTTTCCGCGACATGTCTCTAAACAGGGTCAGGGTGGGATAAGACCAAGTCCCCGTGTCACCGCAGTCCACTTGAACCCTTGGCGCTCGGAAGCGTCTCTTCCCAGATATCCGAGCCGATGTCTTCTGTCCACACTTGAGTGCCATTACCAAGAGAACTGGGAACTAGAGACCACACCTGAGTCTTGGGCTGTCTCCAAACAGGACTGGAATGGAGACAGAGAAAGGGAACGTGTGCCAAGTCGCAGACTATTCCTCTTGGAATTACTGCTGAAGGCTACCAGGGTTTTTTTTTCCAGAATACTGGAACACTGTTCCCACTGTACACGGCTAAATTCACACACGCGGTCCGAAAATACAACAAAACCGCAATCCAAGTTTGTTTTAATTTTTTTTTCTCGTCGTAAGTCATTTTTCTTGGACGGGAGTGCCGTAGCCCTGTATAGGTTACCTATAATTTACTACTAACCTGCATTAACAGTACCGTTTTATAATTTAACTGGGAAATCTGTTCAATGGGAATGAGTGAAATCAAAATCAAATTAACATAAAATGAATAGGCCCCTATAGACGCAAGCAATCTCAGGACAATAAACAATGTAACGTTATTATATCGAGCTTAATAGTGTTGGCAGTGAAACTGAGCTAAATTTATACATTTATTTTCCTCACCAGCGGAAATCATCACTTTATAGTTCTGCGCGCTATAGTTTCAACTGGTAAATTGGACCAAAGAAAGCCTTGTGTTCACAATGTAGGAAGGACCAGTCAAAATATCCATTCATTAGTTGCAGGAGACATGTTCAACATAAAATAGGTTTAACTTAAAATATCTTTACATTAAGTTGCTGCCTCACAGAGCCAGAGGCCCGGGTTCGATCCCGATGCCGTCTGTACGGAGTTTGTGCGTTCTCCCCACGTCCTGCGCGGGTTTTCTCCGGGTGCTCCGGTTTCCGACCGTACTCTGAAGACGTACAGGTTTGTAGGCGGGACACAAGATGCTGGAGTGACTCAGCGGGACAGGCAGCATCTCTGGAGAGAAGGAATGGGTGAGATTTCAGGTTGTGCCTGTCCCGCTGAGTTACTCCAGCATTTTGTGTCTATCGTTGATTTAAACCAGCATCTGCAGTTCTTTGCTACACAGGTTGTAGGCTTCAGTAACATTTTAAGTTGTCCCTGGTGTGTGTAGGATAGTGCTAGTGTGCAGAGATCGCTGGTCGGCGTGGGCTCGATGGGCCGAAGGGCCTGTTTCCATGCTGTATCTCTAAACTAAATGAAAATAAAACTAATTTAAAAATCTAGGTATCGTAATCTCAATCATTCTTTGATAACAGAAAGCCTTTGTATTTCAGTATGAAGAAGGGTCTCGACCCGAAATGTCACCCATTCCTTCTATCCAGAGATGCTGCCTGTCCCGCTGAGTTACACCAGCATTTTGTGTCGAGACTTTATATAAAAGTAGTTTACACATATTCAGTGGCCGCTGTGGGAAGTCATGGGGCAGTGAGTGTTCGTGCATGGTAGTCACGCATGATATTGTTTGCCTGGATGCAAAGTGAAATAAAGTTTCTCACTATGTCTGTGTCAATAATAAACCGGTACCAAAATTGTCTGAAGAAGGATCTCGACCCGAAACGTCGCCTATCTCCTTCGCTCCTTAGATGCTGTTGCACCCGCTGAGTTTCTCCAGCCTTTTGTGTACCCACCAAAATTGCTGGAATCATTTGGGCGGCACGGTGGCGCAGCGGTAGAGTTGCTGCCTTACGTCCCCAGAGCCCCGGGTTCGATCCTGACTACAGACGCTGTCTGTACGGAGTTTGTACATTTTTCCTGTGAGTGCGTGGGTTTTCTCTGGGTGCTCCGGTTTTCTCCCACACTCAAAAGACATGCAGGCTTGTAGGTTAATTGGCTTTGGTAGAATTGTAAATTTTCCCTAGTGTGTAGGATAGTATGGTAAGTCCTTTAGAGAACGTGGGGAGGAGGGGAGAGAAGGATAGAGATGGAGAGAGAAAGGGAGAGAAGGGAGGGGGTGGGAGAAGGGGGGGGGGTGGGAGAAGGGGGGGGGGGGGTGGGAGAAGGGGGGGGGGAGAAGGAGTGGAGACACTTTTAAGAAGCATAATAAAGTTTAGCGGGCATTTTACCTACCGGTCAGTTTTCCTTGGGCCTGAAAACTCCAATGAGCCAATCAAAATGCCCGGTCAGCGAAGGAGATTGCCTATGGCTGCCCTCGACTGCCTGTAACTATATAGCAACCCCACTCCACAGCTCTACGAGTGAAAAAGAACCATGTCGACCAAATCTCACTCTCTGAAAAGTTTTCAACATGCTGAGGCCACGAGTATTCGGGAGCTTCCCTCGAGCATGAAGGAGAGTTCCAGCGACCTCATAGGACCTCCTAGGACCATGTGTTGACCATGCTGCGAGTTTGAAGGTCGAAGACATTCTTCTAAACTCGCAGCTGAGGTCTCCCAGGTGGGACGGCCCCTTTAGATTTAGCTCTTAGGGCTAAAGGAATCAAGGGATAAAGGGGAAAAGTCAGAACGGGTTACTGATTTTAGATGATCAGCCATGATCGTATTGGCTCGAAGGGCTGAATGGCCTACTCTCACACCTATGTTTCTAACAGAACACTTCCCATTCTTTTCCCAACATATCTTTGTTGGTTACAGGAAGATGAGTACTTATACGATTAATGAGCAGAAAAAAGATTGACAAAGGGAGAATATTAGGGAAGAATTGTAAATGAACTTAAAAATCACTGGCCCAGTCACTTTCTCCAGAGATGCTGCCTGTCCCGCTGAGATACCCCAGCTTTTTGTGCCTATCTTCGGTTTAAAGCAGCATCTGCAGTTCCTTCCTGCTCAGCGAGAAAGCAAGTTACTCAATCCGCTTCGGCCTACACGATCTCCCGGTTGCTAAGCACTTTAACCCCCCCCCCCCCCCCCCCTCCCACTACCACACTGACCTTTCTGTCCTGGGCCTCCTCCGCTCTCAGAGTTAAGGCCCTGTCCCATTTTCCCGAGTTACTCACGAACTGTCCCGAGTTTCCCCCTTTATCTGAACTCGGAGAATTACGGTAATAGCCGTTCGCAGGTACTTGGGGCAATTTTATTTTAACTCATGGACATTTTTCAACATGGTGAAAAAACGTCCTGACTTACCTGATGCCCCGAGTACCTACAGCTGGCATTACCAGCCGCTACGAAACATCCACCTGCGGCCTCCTATGGACTCGCTACGGACATTACCCGACATTTCCCGAGTTCGAATCAGGGGGAAAACTCTATCAGGGAGAGTTTGTGAGTAACTTGGGAAAGCTGGACAGGGCCCAAAACAAATTGGAGGAACAACACCTCATATTTCGCTTGGGCGTTTTACACCCCAGCAGCATGAATATTGATTGTCCCAACTTCAAGTGACCCTTGCATTCCCTCCCTCTCTCCGTCCCTCCCCAGCCTAGTTCCACTGTCCTTCTAATTAAATATTACTGATTGCGTGTCTCATTGTCACCTTCATCTCAGCTAACAATGAACCGTTCTACATTTCCTTTATCAATGGGTTACACAAAAAGCTGGAGAAACTCAGCGGGTGCAGCAGCATCTAAGGAGCGAAGGAGATAGGCGACGTTTCGGGTCGAGACCCTTAATGTCTGTTTTGATCTGTCATTTTCACACCTTACCCTTCCTTATCACTATACCTCCCTCTACCCTGACTCCCAGTCTGAAGAAGTGTCTCGACCCGAAACGTCACCCATTCCTTCCCTCCAGAGATGCTGCCTGTCCCGCTGAGTTAGTCCAACATTTTGTGTCTACCCATCAGCAGTTAGTTTCTGTGAATCAAATTTGATCCTGGCAATGAGAGAATATGATGTGGGGGCTTTGCTACATTCTCACCACTGCTCCTGCTAACTTCAAATATCCATGTCATTCAGAGTTTATTCCCCCTCAGTTTAGTTTAGTTATTATAGTCGTGTGTACAATGAAAAGCTTTTTTTGCTGTGTGCTATTCAGTCAGTGAAAAAACTATACATGATTACAATCAGGCCGCCCGCAGTGTACAGGGTAACGGGGATAATGTTTAGTGCAAGATAAAGTCCAGTGAAGTCTGATTAAAGATAGATCGGAGCTCTCCAATGAGGTGGATGGGAAGTCAGGACTGCTCTCGAGTTGGTGAGATGTAGCTTTTGGACACGAGTCATGCGTCTAAAAAGCACATCAGCATATTGCTGTGAAAGATAGCAAACAGAACAGGTCCCTGTTCACACGTCGTGGCTTGCATTTGCCTCCAGGGCATCAAAAACTGGCTTTGCCGCGGAGTAAAGGGCCAGTCCTAGAAGCATGCAAGTCCATGCGATGAGCGCGACCTAACGTGGTCGCTTGAGCTGTCCGGCGTCGCGGGGTCGGTCCCACTTCGATCGCCGGAGCTGTGCGGAATTGTGCGGAGTTCGTCCCGACATCGCGCGGGGCTCCGAAAAACTGACTGTGTTCAAAAATTCCGCGCAGCAACGGCTTGTCGGCTCGCAGTCGCCTCGACGCATTATACACCGCCACGACATCGTGCCTCCGTGAACCTATCTGTAGGTGCCTCCGTGACCCTCTCTGTGTGTGGCTCCGTGGCCCTCTGTGTGTGTGCCTCTGTGCCCCTCTCTGTGTGCCCCTCTCTGTCCTGGCGAACTTACCTTTAAGACTTTGTTCCAAGTTCGCCTCACTTTGCGCCGCGTTGCGCCACTCACCCGACCTCCGCGCGGCCCCTGCATCCGGTTTGGTCGCGCTTGCCGCATGCAGGCGCATGATGGTGGGAACGGCCCTGTACAGGGATCACCCGACCTCCGCGCGGCCCCCGCTTCTAGTTTGATCGCGCTCATCGCATGGAGCCGGTTGCTGGTAGGACAGGCCCTTAAGGTCCATGTAACTTATAGTTCAAGAAGGAACTGCAGATGCTGGAAAATCGAAGGTAGACAAAAAGTGCTGGAGAAACTCGAGTTGGTGAGAGGATCATTCAGTTGCTTTATAACAGCTGGGAAGAAACTGTCCCTGAATCTGGAGGTGTGTGTTTTCACACTTCTGTACCGCTTGTCCGAAGGGACAGGAGGAGAAGATGGAGTGACCGGCTGGGACTGGTCTTGGATTATGCCGGTGGCCTTGCCGAGGCAGCGTGAAGTAGGGAAGGGGGATCTCTCCTTGAGTCGTATCGGCTCGCTGGAGTCAATTAAATTCCTGCTCAGATACTTCCAGTCCTGGACCGTCACTGACAATTTCTATTGTTAAGTCTATCTATTTCTGCTGAAGTTCTGAAAGGCTCAATCGCCAGTTGGCAACATGACCAGTCGATGTGATCCACCAAGCTCACAACCTACTTCACCTTCAAGATCTGAAGAAGGGTCCCAACACAACATTGCAGCTCTCTGCGTCGGAAAGAACTGCAGATGCTGGTTTAAAATGAATGTTTAATGCCCCATGCCTTCCATAGTGACCCAATATGCGTAAACTACCTTTATATAAAGGCTAGACATAAAATGCTGGAGCAACTCAGCGGGACAGGCAGCATCTCTGGAGAGAAGGAATGGGTGACGATTCAAGTCGAGAACCTTCCTCACCTATCTGTGTCCTCAACTCGATGCTGCCTGACCATCTGCATTACTCCAGCTACTTTTTTGCTTAAGATTCCAGCATCTGCAATTCCTTATGTGTTCAGGTCACCATCACTGATTCTTACTTGAATAACTAAAATTAAGTTTCCCATCCTGTGGAAGAGACTAAAACCCCTGTCCCACGGTACGAGTTCATTCCAAGAGCTCTCCCCGAGTTTGCCCTGATTTGAACTTGGAGATTTACGGTAATGGCCACCCGTCGGTACTCGGTAGCTCTCGTGGACATGTTGAAAAATCTTCACGAGTCTTCCCGTGCTTATCTGCCGTTAGCGAGTCTTCCCGAGTACCTGCCGTCAGCGCTAAGAGACGTCCCCGAGCTCCGAAGTACCCGCTACGTTCATTCTCCGTGCTTACCACGAGTTTGTTTTTTTTTAAACTCCGGAGAGCTCTTGGAATGAACTCGTACTGTGGGGCACGGCTTTTAGCCTCTGAATTAATGTCCCTCTTCTCGCCCGACCGCCTTGACCACACCCTGCAGCCGATCTTGAAGGCGCTGGAGGCAACAACCCGGTCCCTCTCCCACAGAAGGCAGCGGAGGCCAATTCACTGGATGTTTTCAAGAGAAAGTTAGATATAGCTCTTAGAGCTAACTGAATCAAGGGATACGGGGAGAAGGCAGGAACGGGGTACTGATTGTGGATGATCAGTCATGATCATATTGAATGGCGGTGCTGGCTCGAAGAGCCGAATGGCCTACTCCGTCACCTATATTTCTATGTTTCTACCGGCCCACTCCTTGCGTCAGTCATCACCAGAGGCTCCCTCCTCCAAGGCCCTCTGGTTTTCGGTGCCGAGCTCGGCAGAGTCGGAGCCTCCCTGTCCTTGATGCGACATTGCTCAGAATGCACGCTGACGTTTGCAGGAAGGAACTGCAGTTGCTGGTTTAAACTGAAGATAGACCCAAAAAGCTGGAGTAACTCAGCGGGACAGGCAGCCTTACAGGATAGAAACATAGAAACATAGAAAAATAGGTGCAGGAGTAGGCCATTCGGCCCTTCGAGCCTGCACCGCCATTCAATATGATCATGGCTGATCATCCAACTCAGTATCCCGTCCCTGCCTTCTCTCCATACCCCCTGATCCCTTTAGCCACAAGAGCCACATCCAACTACCTCTTGAATATAGCCAATGAACTGGCCTCAACTACCTTCTGTGGAAGAGAACTCCAGGGACTCACCACTCTCTGTGTAAAGAATGTTTTCCTCATCTCGGTCCTAAAGGAATTCCCCTTATCCTTAGACTGTGACCCCTTGTTCTGGACTCCCCCAACACCGGGAACAATCTTTCTGCATCTAGCTTGTCCAACCCCTTAAGAATTTTGTACGTTTCTATAAGATCCCCCCTCAATCTTCTAAATTCCAGCGAGCACAAGCCGAGTCTATCCAGTCTTTCTTCATATGAAAGTCCCCACATCCCAGGAATCAGTCTGGTGAATCTCCTCTGAACCCCCTCTATGGCAAGAATGTCTTTCCACAGATTTGGAGACCAAAACCGTATGCAATACTCCAGGTAGAAGGAATGGGTGACGTTCCGGGTCGAGACCCTTCTCCAGTCGACCCGAAACGTCACCCATTCCTTCTCTCCGGAGATGCTGGCTGTCCCGCTGAGTTACTCCAGCACTTTGTGTCTATCTGCCTCCTTAAGCTCATCAGCTCAATTGAATTGAGTCTAAATTGTGTACAGGGCAAACACTGCCCAAGGTGCAAACATCCAAACTTAAACACCCACGGCTCAGAATTATTATTTTATAAAGTGTCAGTTGATATTTACCACACTCATTCCAATAAACAATCGCTGTCGAGTAAAGGGAGAGCATTTCCGTCCCTACCTCCTTGATGGCTATCTTTGAAAGCAACCATTATTGTAAGTGGCAACTGCTGAGTGAGCACAAGCAGACATTAATGATATTGGGACGGGATTTACATCAGGAAAAGCCGGAGCAGGAGAGGAACAAATGAGGAGGTTTAGTTTCATTTAGTGTAGAGATACAGCGTGGAAACAGGCCCTTCGGCCCACCGAGTCCATGCCGACCAGCCATCACCCCGCACACAGGCTCTGTCCTACAAACTAGGGACAATTTACAGAAGCCAATCGGCCTGCAATCCTGCACGTCTTTGGAATGCGGGAGGAATCTGGAGAACCCGGAGAAACATAGAAACATAGAAAAATAGGTGCAGGAGTAGGCCATTCAGCCCTTCGAGCCTGCACCGCCATTCAATGTGATCATGGCTGATCATCCAACTCAGTATCCCGTACCTGCCTTCTCTCCATACCCCCTGATCCCTTTAGCCACAAGGGCCACATCTAACGCCCTCTTAAATATAGCCAATGAACTGGCCTCAACTGCCTTCTGTGGCAGAGAATTCCAGAGACCCACCACTCTCTGTGTAAAGAATGTTTTCCTCATCTCGGTCCTAAAGGAATTCCCCCTTATCCTTAGACGGTGACCCCTTGTTCTGGACTCCCACAACATCGGGAACAATCTTCCAGCATCTAGCTTGTCCAACCCCTTAGGAATTTTGTATGTTTCTATAAGATCCCCCCTCAATCTCCTAAATTCAAGCGAGTACAAGCCGAGTCTATCCAGTCTTTCCTCATATGAAAGTCCTGACATCCCAGGAGAAACCCCTTGGAGTCACGGGCAGAATCTACAAATTCCTTACAGACAGCACCCATAGTCAGGGTCATACCCGGGCCTCCGGCTATAGACAATAGACAATAGAAAATAGGTGCAGGAGGAGGCCATTTGGCCCTTCGAGCCAGCACCGCCATTCACAGTGATCATGGCTGATCATCCACAATCAGGGGGGGTGGTAAGGGGGAAACCGTTTTGGCCATCTCTTCCATGGAGAGGCGACTTTTTCCATGTTGCCTCCCCTGTGGCCTAACAGCAAGGATCGGCGCGGCCTTTCCCGGAGACGCGCCCGGACTGTGGGCGCAGCGTGGACACTCGACGGGGAGCGGGCGAGCCCTCGCTGGTGTTCGCCGGAGTGGAGCGCTTCATTTCTTTGGCCCGCGGCAGTCGGCAGCCTGAAGCCGCGGTCTGTAGGGCTCCAGCGGGGAGCGGCGTCCGCAGCCCGGGATTCCTCGTGGGGGACCCGGGGGAAGAGGTAGCCACCACCGCCGGCCCGCGGCCTACTTCTACCGCGGGTCCAGCGTGGACTTACCATCACCCCCGGAGGGGAGCTTCGACCGCCGGCCCCGCTGTCTGCGGTGCTTCTGGCAGCGGCGGGAACGTTAAATCTTCAACCGCCGGCCCTGCGGCCTATACCAGCCTGAAGCCGCGGTCTCCGGTGGGGAGAGCCGACCCTGGACTTTACCTTGTCCGGACGCCAGCAGCGACGGCTACGGAGGGTTGAGGTCCCGACCACGGGGGAACTGGCAAATGTTGGCCTTCCACCACAGTGACGGATACTGTGGCGGATGCTTATGTTACATTTTTATTGTGTATTTGTGTGTTCTCTATTCTAAAAACACTATGATGCATACATCAGATGACTGGTTCAAGTGTATCTATGCTTTTGTATCTGTCCCTATTAAATAAACCTTAATCAATCAATCAATCAATCATGGATACCGAGGTACAGTGAAGCGTTTTTGTTGCGTGCTAACCGGTCTGCAGAAAGACAATACATGATTACAGCCGAGCTGTCCATAATGTACACATACACGATAAAGGGAATAATGTGAAGAACCTTTAGTCCAGGATAAAGTCCAATAAAGTCCGATAAAAGATAGTCCGAGGGTCTCCAATTAGATAAATAGTAGCCCGGGACTGCTCTCTAATTCGATGGTTCAGTTGGGACGAAACAGTTCCTGAATCTGGAGGTGTGCGTTTTCACACTTCTATACCGTTTGCCAGATGGGAGAGGATGGAAGAGGGAAGTGGCCAGGGTGCGACTTGTCCTTGACTATGGTGGTGGCCTTGCCGAGGCAGCGTGGGGTGCAAATGGAGTCAATGGAATGGAGGTTGGACAGTGCGAGGGACTGGGCTGGGTCCACAATTCACCGGTAATTTCGTGGATGAAACTGTAGGGAATTGTGGTGAAGCCCAGGCCGTTACACTAACCAACCTCCCTTCCATTGACTCCATTGACACCTCATGCTGCCTCGGCAGGGCCTCCAGCATAATTAAGGACAAATCGCAACGCGGTCATTCTGACGTGTGGATAATGGACCTGGTAAGGTCCTCTAAACCTAAAAAAGGAGATGGCAACACAAGAGGAAATATGCTGAGGTGAGAGAAATGGCCACCATGAACAGGTGAATCAGTTTGGCCTGTGCTTATTGAAGTGAGAAGAATGAAGGAAGGATTTATTCATAGAGTCATGGAGAGGGGGTGGAAGATTGCAACCTTCAGGTGGTCCGCCCTGTTTCGACTAATGCAATCAACTCGACACAGTGCACAAACGGAAGGTCAAACAGAACAAGTTGTCCAACAACTTTAGGCTGTGCACGCCACACGCAAGAAGAAGAAGATAGAGTGCTGGAGTCATACAGCGTGGAAACAGGCCCTTCGGCCCAACTTGTCCCAGCTAGTCCCACCTCCCCGCATTTAACCCATATCCCTCTAAACCTGTCCTATCCACGTACCTGTCTAACCGTTTCTTAAAAATTGGGATAGTCCCAGCCTCAACTACCTCCTCTTGCTGCTCATACCATACACACACCATCCTTTGTAAGAAAATGTTACTCCTCAAATTCCTATTCGCTCACCTTGAACCTTCACCTTATACCTATGTCCTCTGGTCCTCGATTCACCTATGGGCGAGCGATACTGTGCATCGACCCGATCTATTCCTCTCATGATTTTATACACCTCGATCAGATCGCCCCTCGCCCTCCTGCACTGCAAGGAATAGAGACCCAGCCTACTCAACCTCTCCCTGTGGCTCAGACCCTCTGGGCCTGGCCACATCCTGGAAAAGCTTCTCTGTATTCTTTCCAGCTCGACGACATTAAACCTTGTCTGCGCCCTATCCCGCCTGACGACGTGCGATATGTTGTGGTGGGAAAATCTCATATAATGACAGCTTTGTTGATCACTTTTGTCATCAATCCGGCCTCGGTGTGCACCTCGAACTCGATGCCAATGTACCGAAAGCTTCTTGCAACGTCCGAAAGATTCGCAAGCTACTGGCAATAGTCTTTTAACGCCGTGCTTGCACTCTAGATGACTGACGGGACGGCGTAGGGGCTCGGCATATTTATTGTTTCAACAAACACACTGCTCGACTTTCACCATTGTGTCTGTCATCTGCTGCGTCGGAGAATATTTAAAAACTGAATTTTAAAGATGTAGCTTTTGGACACGAGTCATGCGTCTAAAAAGCACATCAGCATATTGCTGTGAAAGACAGCAAACAGAACAGGTCCCTGTTCCCACGTCGTGGCTTGCATTTGCCTCCAGGGCAACAAGAACTGGCTTTGCTGCAGAGTAAGGTCCATGTAACTTAAGGGCCTGTCCCACCAGCATGCAACTCCACGCGATGAGCGCGACCTAACGTGGTCGCTTGAGCCGTCCGGCGTTGCGGGGCCGGTCCCACTTCGATCGCCGGAGCCGTGTGGAATTGTGCGGAGTTCGCCCCGACATCGCGCGGGGCTCCGAAAAACTGACCGTGTTCAAAAATTCCACGCGGCAACGGCTTGTCGGCTCGCAGTCGCCTCGACGCATTACACACCGTCTCGACGTCGTGCCTCCGTGACCCTCTCTGTAGGTGCCTCCGTGACCCTCTCTGTGTGTGCTTTTGTGCCCCTCTCTGTGTGCCCCTCTCTGTCCTGGCGAACTTACCTTTAAGACTTTGCTCCAAGTTCGCCTCACTTTGCGCCGCGTTGCGCCACTCACCCGACCTCCGCGCGGCCCCCGCTGCCGGTTTGGTCGCGCTTGCCGCATGGAGTCGGTAGGACAGGCCCTTAAGGTCCATGTAACTTATAGTTCAAGAAGGAACTGCAGATGCTGGAAAATCGAAGGTAGACAAAAGTGCTGGAGAAACTCAGAGGGTGCGGCAGCATCTATGGAGCGAAGGAAATAGGCAACATTTTGCACCCGCTGAGTTTCTCCAGCACGTTTGTCTACCTGTAAGTTATAGTTCAGTTGAGTTTAGTTTAGAGATGTGGGGTGGAAGCAAGTGCCAGACCTGGGGAAAACTGGCACCAAATGGACCCAAGAGAGAGATAGATTTAACTCCGAGGGCTAACGGAATCAAGGGATATGGGGAAAAAGCAGGAGCGGGGTACTGAGTTTGGATGGTAAGGAAGGAACTGCAGATGCTGGAAAATCGAGGGTACACAAAAAGCTGGAGAAACTCAGCGGGTGCTGCAGCATCTAAGGAGCGAAGGCAGCGTTTCGGGCCAAAACCCTTCTTCAGACTGATGGGAGGTGGGGGGGGGGGGGGGAGCAGAATGGAAAAAGGAGGAGGAGGAGCCCGAGGGCTGAGGGAGAGGTGGGAAGGGGTAGAGACAGCAAGGGTCAACAGAATTGAGCGTAGAGTTGGAGGGAAGGGGGAATCACAGGGGGGGGGGGGGGGCAGTGGGAGAGGAGGTTGTGAAACTGTCTCCGTAGGGAGGAGGAGAACTTCTTCAAAGTAGGCATACCTTGAGGAGATTTTGATCTTCTTCTTCGTGCGTACGGTGTGCACAGCCTAAAGTTGCAGGACAACTTGTTCTATTTGATCTTATTTGATTGTGCATGCCGGGTTGATTGCATCAGTTGAAAGCTGGGCGGACCACGTGAAGGTTGCAATCTCCCACCCCACTGATTGTAGATGATCAACCATGATCATATTGAATGGCAGTGCTGGCTCGAAGGGCCGAATGGCCTATTCCTGCACCTATTTTTCTAAGTTTCTATGTTTTAAATATGCCGACTCTTGTATATTATCTCAGTGGGCTTTTTCTATACACTTCGTACTTCATATGGGATCATGGTCCTGTATTGTAATAATTTGCTGAACGATGTGCAGATTAGGCCTTTGGCCCACCGTGTCCACGCTGACCAGCAGTCACCCGTACTCTAGTTCTGTCCAACAACCTGGGGACAATTTACAGAAGCCAATTAACCTACAAACCTGCACAGCTTTGGGACGTCTGAAGAAGGGTCTCGACCCGAAACGTCGCCCATTCCTTCTCTCCAGAGATGCTGCCTGTCCCGCTGAGTTACTCCACCATTTTGTGTCAATCTTCGGTTTAATCCAGCGCCTGCAGTTCCTTCCTACACAACCTACAAACCTGTACGTCTGTGGAGTGTGGGAGGAAACCGGAGGACCAGGAGAAAACCCACGCTATCGCAGGGAGAACGTACAAACGCCGTGCAGACAGCACCCGTAGTCAGAATCGAACCTGGATCTCCGGCGCTGTAAGGCAGCAACTCTACAGCTGTGTCACTGTAGACTTGGTATGTTCTAATATATTAAATCTCTATGCTTGGGTTATAGTAGTTATAAGAGCAGAATTAGGCCATTCGGCCCATCAAGTCCACTCCGCCATTCAATCATGGACGATCTATCTTTCCCTCCTAACCCCATTCTCCTGCCTTCTCCCCATAAACACTGACACCCATATTATTCAAGAATCTGTCAATCTCCGCCTTAAAAATATCCATTGACTTGGCCTCCACAGCCTCCTGTGGCAATGAATTCCACCGAAGCACCACCCTTTGAAAAATCTCCTTTCCATAGTTACATCCTTTTATACTGAGGCTATGGCCTGTAGATCTAGACTCTCCAACTTGTGGAAACATCTTCTCCATATCCAGTCTGTAGGTTTCAATGAGGTCCCTCCTCATCCTTCTAAACTCCAGCGAGTACAGGCCCAGTGCCCTCAAACGCTCATCATATGTTAACCCACTCATTCCCGGGATCATTCTCGTCAACCTCCTCTGGGCCCTTAAAGAATGAATCGACTGGGCTTATATTCACTGGAATTTAGGATGAGAGGGGATCTAATCCAAACATATAAAATGATTAGGGGATTAGACAGGCTAGGAAAATGTTCCAGATGTTGGGGGAGTCCAGAACCAGAGGTCACAGTTTAAGAAAAAGGGATAGGCCATTTAGGACTGAGATGAGGAAAAGTCTTTTCACCCAGAGAGCTGTGAATCTGTGGAATTCTCTGCTACAGAAGGCAGTGGAGGCCAATTCACTGGACGTTTTCAAGAGAGAGTTGGGTATAGCTCTTCGGGCAAACGGAATCAAGGGATATGGGGAGAAAGCAGGAATGGGGTAGTATTCTACAAGATGATCAGCCATTATCATATCGAATGGCGGTGCTGGCTCGAAGGGCCGAATGGCCGCTACTTTCTATTTTTCTAAGTTTCTATGTTTCTCCAACACCGGCAAATCCTTCCTCAGATCTGGGGCCCAAAACTCCTCACAATATTCCAAATGCATTCTGACCAGTGCTTCTTCAAGCCTCATATTGTTCTGAACCTACTCTTAACGCTAAGGAAAAACGTAGCTTGCATGTTTTGTATAAAATTATGAGAGGAATAGATCAGGGTAGACGCACAAAGTCTCTTGCCCAGAGTAGGGGAAGCAAGAACCAGAGGACATAGGTGTAAGGTGAGGGGGGAAAGATTTAAAAAATTATCTGAGGGGTAACTTTTGAACGCCAGAAGAGGCATTTGAGGCCGGTACGATTGGAACATTTTAAAAAAACATGTAGACAGGCACATGTTTAAGAAAGAACTGCAGTTGATGGAAAAATCGAAGGTAGACAAAAATGCTGGAGAAAGTCAGCGGGCGAGGCAGCATCTATGGAGCGAAGGAATAGGTGACGTTTCAGGTCGAGACCCTTCTTCGGACTATTCCTTCACCTATTCCTTCGCTCCACAGATGCTGCCTCACCCACTGAGTTTCTCCAGCATTTCTGCCTACCTTGGACATGCACATGAATAGGACAGGTTTGGAGGGACATGGATTCAAACGTAGGTAAGTGGGACTAGTGTAGATGGGACATGTTGGCCGGTGTGGGCAAGTTGGGCCGAAGATCTGTTTCCACACTGTTTGATGCTGTGTTATCAGATATTTAAAGGAACATTACCGAAAATGGGATCGACCTCAGAAATAACCATGATCCAGAACTGCTTCTATCTGGTTACAATACACAGCCAGACGAGGGGTTTAGGGGGGGGGAATTTCGGTTGGTGGTGCAGCAGGTAGTAATTTGTTACATCTGATGAGCGTCCTGCCCAAGGGACAAGATGTCACTTCAACAGGATACAGAATCGACTTGAGTTTACATCAACGGCAGTAGATCTAAACAGATTTGCTCGTCCAATTACACGTGGCAAAGCTTCCTCCGTTGTTTACCGGTGTCGTGAAGGGAAACCAAGGAGGCCCCGGCATCTTGGCTGGAGACGCCAATAATACTGGAGTCACACTGGCTCATAAATAAAGCAGAGAACACTTCATCAGGACTGGAGGGAACTCAGCGTATTCAACTGCTGACAGCCTGATGTTTGCATAGAGCTCGGGCGCATGATGAATTATATTTCAGAATTGCTTTTTGGAGGTTGACAGTTTAACACTTACGTGGTGCTTTATGTTGTAAGCAGTCTGCTGTGGCATCACTGCAGCCCCTTGAATAAGGAACAGATGTGACTTCCACACGAGACATTGTACAATGTCGAGCGTCTATGCTCCCCCTTGCCCGGCGGGCACTGACGTTACACATACAGCAACTACTTTCTTTTTCGTTCAGTTTAGTTTGGAGGTACAGAGTGGATAAACAGGCCCTTCGGCCCACCGAGTCCGCGCCGACCAGCCATCCCAGCACATTAACACTATCCTACACGCAACACGGAACATTGTTATGCAAGAAAGAACTGCCGATTCTGGTTTAAATCGAAGGTGGAGTGCTCCACAAAATGCTGGAGTAACTCAGCGGGTGAGGCAGCATCTCTGGAGGTTTCGGGTCGAGACCCTTCTTTAGACTGAAGAAGGGTCTCGACCCGAAACGTCACCCGTTCCTTTGCTCCAGGGATGCTGCCTCACCCGCTGAGTTACTCCAGCATTGTGTGTCTTCCAAGGGCCAATTTTACATTTACCAAAGCCAATTAACCTACATGCCTGTAAGTCTTTGGAGTGTGGGAGGAAACTGAAGATCTCGGAGAAAACCCACGCAGGTCACGGGGAGAACGTACAAACGCCGTACAGACAAGCACCCGCAGTCTGAACTGAAATCTAGATCTGGTGCTTTGGCATTGTAAGGCAGCCACTCTACCGTTGCACCACCGCGTCACCCTGTAGTTTTAGAGATAGAGTGGTGTAAACAGGCCCTTCGGGCCATCAAATACATGCTGAGCTGCTATCACTAGAGAGCGGCTCTGAGCTATTATTGATCTCACTGGAGGCTCCCTTCTCTCCTCTCCCATCAGACAAGAGGTACAGAAGTGTGAAAACGCACACCTCCAGATTCAGGGGCAGTTTCTTCCCAGCTGAACCGTCCCATCAACAACCAGAGAGCGGTCCTGACCTACCATGTACCTCAGCGGAGGCACATGGACTATCTTTAATCGACCATTACCGGATTTTATCTCGCAGTAAACATTATTCTCCTTCATCGTGTACTTGTACACTGTGAATTGTGAAATGGCTCGATTGTAATCAGGTGTAGCACGCAACAAATGCTCTTCACTGTCCCTCGGTACACATGACAATAAACCAATCTAAATTATACCCATACACTAGTGGCATCCCACACACTGGGGACACTTTACAGCAGCCAAATAACCTGCAAACCTGCACGTCTTTGGAATGTGGGAGGAGCCACGAAGTAGTGGGTTAAGGGCCTGTCCCACTTGGCGCGGTAAGATTTTGAACATCCCAAGATCCCGGGGAGGCGCGCACGACCGCGCGTCACTGCCTACATCACCACGAACCATGCGCGCGTAACGCACACCATGCACGCATCACATGCGCGGCACATCGCGCGCGCCGTGCGTCGTGCGTCATGACACGTAAATGATGTCACGTAAATCACTCGCAAATGACGCCCAAGTGGGGCAGGCCCTTAAGATCGACTCTGACCCCTCTCACCCTGGCCGCAAACTCTTTGAATCACTTCCATCTGGAAGGCGACTCTGGACTGCCACAGCCAGACATAAAAACAGCTTTTTCCCATGAGTAGTAGCTACTCAATAGCCAAAACTATGTAGCCTCCTTTTGCTGTGGTATTTTATTTTAATTCACATGTTTAAACTATAATGTTTTATTATTAATGATTAATGTTTCATTTGTCATCCTTAACTGTCACTGTATGTCATGTTGTCACTTGTGAGCAGAGCACCAAGGCAAATTCCTTGTATGTGAACATACTTGGCCAAGAAACGCAATGAATTAATCCGAACCGGAGCACCCAGAGGAAACCCATGCAGTCATGCAGGAACGTGCAACCTCCGTACAGACAGCACGGATTAGGATCAAGCCAGGTCTGGAAGGCAGGAATACTGCCACGCCATTGTGCCACTCAGCTTCATGTGCGCACGTTATGCACAGTTGCCCCACGTGTGAGCTGCTTCAAAGAAATTCAAACCCTCGCTAAAAAAACCCAAACCTTTCAGTCTTCATCAACCACGCTTCCAAAATCTAAATGCAGCGTTATTTCGCGTTGTTTTAATTCTCGGAATGAATTGTTCCGAGTAATATGTGAGCCGAGAAGAATTTACCAGAGTAATAATCGCAATGAGATGTCAAGTTCCAAGAGTGAGACACAGTTCTGAGAAGCATTTTCCTCTTGATGGAGAAGAGGATAGGACTGAGCTGAGAAAAAATGTCAATACATCTTTTAATTTGCAGATGATGAACGTTTTTTTTCATCTTGTTTCTCTGGGTGTCCAAATTTTCAGCTAATTAAGTTATTACATCGGATGGATGTTGCATTCCAAATCTCGTTGTACCTCTGTGCAATGACTATAAAGATATATTATTATTATTATTATTATTATTATTATTAGCTGTCACTGTATGTCATGTTGTTATTTGTGGGCGGAGCACCAAGGCAAATTCCTTGTATGTGAATACTTGGCCAACAAACTTACTTACTTACTTATTATTATGCGCCGAAGGGTCTGTTTCCACACCGTATATCTAAAGTCTCAAGTTTAGTTTTTAGTTTAGCCTAGTTTAGAGATACAGAGCCCTTCGGCCCACTGAGTCTGCCGTACACCAGCGCTATCTTACACACGAGGAACAAGTTACAATTTTCTACCGAAGCCAATTAACCAACAAACCTGTACGTCTTTGGAGTGTGGGGGGAAACCGGAGCGCCCGGAGCAAACCCACGGGGGTCAATAGACATTTGGCAATAGACAATAGGCGCAGGAGTAGGCCATTCGTCCCTTCGTGCCAGCGCCGCCATTCAATGTGATCATGGCTGATCATCCCCAATCAGTACCCCGTTCCTGACTTCTCCCCATATCCCCTGACTCCGCTATTTTTAAGAGCCCTATCTAGCTCTCTCTTGAAAGTATCCAGAGAACCTGCCACCACCGCCCTCTGAGACGGAGAATTCCACAGACTCACCACTCCCTGTGTGAAAAAGTGTTTCCTCGTCTCCGTTCTAAATGGCTTACTCCTTATTCTTAAACTGTGGCCCCTGGTTCTGGACTCCCCCAACATCGGGAACACATGTCCAAACCCTTAACAATCTTATATGTTTCAATGAGATCCCCTCTCCTCCTTCTAAACTCCAGAGTGTGCAAGCCCAGCTGCTTCATTCTCCCAGCATATGGGAGAATCGAACCCGGGCCTCTGCCTCTGGGAGGCAGCAACTCTGCCGCGGTGTCACCGTGCCGCCCCAAGATATAAAAGGTGCGTCTAAGTGCAAGTCCAAAAAGGTGTGAAAAGGCCACTGATCTTTACAGAACAGCTACCAAGGGGTTCTAGTGATGTTTAGATTTCATATTAGCTCTCCAAACTTTCCTCCCTGTTGTATCAACAGCAATAAATGCTCCACCAGATGCTGACGTCTCGATCCCAAGCTTGAGGCCCTTCAACTTAAAGGACAACCTCGCTGACAATCGACTTGCTTGTCTCATTGGCGGAGTTAGAAGATCGGGTGTTGAAAGAAAGACCGAAACAAGGTAATATATTGGCATCACCAACACCATATTTCTGTCGCCTTGGTTTGTTGACATGTATTAACATCTCACCTTATAATATTTCTTTGGGGGAAAATACATCAGGTGAAAACCTCATGAGAACGGCCACTTAATTACCTTCGACTCAATGCCTGGCCCACGGGCAAATGCATAAGTACATTTTGAAGAGTCAAAAAGAGGGAAACTTGTACGTTTCTCTTGCGGAGAATGAAACACTGAGTGTTTGAATGGTTCCTTAGCAATGACTTTAGTCGCTCTGAGATATCAACTCTTGGACAGCTCAGTGGTTGGAAAGTTCTACGGGCTGGGATCAGGTTGTTTCTCTTTGGATTTATTTTACTCTGTGGACAAAAACAAAAATCCAATGAGCACAATTATCCAGATTAAGCACACCCTCCTTCTTAGCTTTTTGATGCTTGCCGTCCAATCCATAGTTACGTGTCGGAAGGAACTGCAGCGAAGATAGACACTGAATGCTGGAGTAACTCAGTGCGGCATGCAGCATCTCTGGAGAGAAGGAGCAGGTGATGTTTAAGGGTCGAGACCCTTCTTCAGACTGAGGGTCAGGGGAGAGGGAAACGAGACATGGAAGGGTAAGGCGTGAAAAGGACAGATCAAAGCAGACTATGTTCGAGGAAATGCACAATAGTTCATTGTTGGGTGAATCGGGAGGGCAGCGAAGCGAGATTTCCTTTTAGTAGACAGAGACCCGGGTTCGATCCTGAGCTTGCAGGTTAAGTGGCTTCTGTGAAATTGTCCCCACTGTGTTGGACAGATCTAGTGTATGGGTAATCATAGGTGATTTGGTGGACCGAAGGGTCTGTTTCCACACTGTATCGCTAAACTAAACTAAACACTCCTTAATTCACCATATCTACTTGCATTAACTGATACCAATTATTAGTTTGAGAAAGACCATTTAATGAAGGTGCCTAACACTGTCCTAGACTATTGAGAGTTATCAGCTCAGAAACCAATTGGAGGTTTGTCACATAACATAGACACAAAATGCTGGAGTATCTCGGCAGGTCAGGCAGCATCCCTGGAGAAACGGAATAGGTGACATCTTGGGTCGATACCCTCAAAACGTCACCTATTCCTTCTCTCCAGAGATGCTGCCTGACCCGCTGAGTTACTCAGTATTTTGTGTCTATCTTCGGTGTAAACCAGCATCAGCGGTTCCTTCCTACACATATAATAGCATTCACAACTTTTGAGCTTTAACCAATTTGTCCAACAAAAAAACATAATTGCTGTAGTAATGAAGGGCGGCACGGTGGCGCAGCGGTAGAGTTGCTGCCTTATCCGGCGCCAGAGACCCGGGTTTTTTCCTGACTACGGGTGCTGCCTGTGTGGAGTTTGTATGCTCCCCCCCCCCATGACCTGCGCGGGTTTTCTCCAAGACCATCAGTTTCCTCCCACGCTCCAAAGACTTACTGGTTTCGTAGGTTGATTGGCTTGGTAGGAATGTAAAAATTGTCCATAGTATGAGTAGGTTAATGTGATGGGATCGCTGGTCAGTGCGGAATCGGTGGGCCGAATGGCCTGGTTCCTCGCTGTATCACTGAACTGCGAAGAGGATGCTAGGAGGTTGCAGGGTGACTTGGACAGGTTAAGTGAGTGGGCAGATGCATGGCAGATGCAGTATAATGTAGATAAATGTGAGGTTATCCACTTTGGCGGCAAGAACAAGGAGGCAGATTATTATCTCAATGGTGTCAGATTGGGAAAAAGGGAAGTGCAACGAGACCTGGGTGTCCTTGTACACCAGTCACTGAAAGTAATCATGCAGGTACAGCAGGCAGTGAAGAAAACTAATGGCATGTTGGCCTTCATAACGAGAGTATGATAACAAGAGATTTCAGTATAGGAGTAAAGAGGTCCTTCTGCAATTGTGGTCCTGGTGAGACCACGTCTGGAATATTGTGTGCAGTTTTGGTCTAATTTGAGGAAGGATATCCATGCTATTGAGGCAGTGCAGCATAGGTTCATGAGGTTAATCCCCGGGAAGGCGGGACTGTCATATGAGGAAAGATTGGAAAGATTGGAAAGACAAAGCTTGTATTCATTGGAATTTAGAAAGATGAGAGGGGGATCTTAGAGAAACATATAAAATTGTCCAAGAACTGGACAAGCTAGATGCAGGAAAAAAATTCCCATTGTTGGGGGAGTCCAGAACCAGGGGCCACAGTCTAAGAATAAAGGAGAGGCCATTTAAGACTGAGGTGAGAAAAAACGTTTTTACCCAGAGAGTTGTGAATTTGTGGAATTCTCTGCCACAGAAGGCAGTGGAGGCCAATTCACTGGATGAATTTAAAAGAGCTCTAGGGGCTAGCAGAATCAAGGGATATTGGGAGAAGGCAGGCATGGGTTACTGATTGTGGATAATCAGCCATGATCACAATGAATTGTGGTGTCGGCCTCCTCCTGCATCTATTTTCTATGTTTCTACCTTTCTATCGCTAAATCTAAAACTGAAACTGAAACGCAAACTAATCCTTCAAGTTAAACTGGAAGCCGGATTGGTTGAACAATATTGAAATAAAAAGAGATTCGTAGGAGTAACCAGGATAACAGTATCTATGGTGTTTATTTTACATTTCACTCCGAGGGATTTACTACGGTTAGATAAAATAAATGAATGGTTAATTAATTGTTATCTTTTCAAAAGCTCGCCTGAACGACTTATTTTTATTTTACGGGAAATGTATCACCTTTTGTTTTCTTTGTGAGGCGGGTCTATTACAGTGCCACAGGTGAACACCGCACCGTTACAGGGATGTTAGGGTAACGTCAAGTCAAAAGTCAAGAGTGTTTTATTGTCATATGTCACAGATAGTACGACTAAATTCTTACTTGCTGCAGGACAACAGAATATGTAAAAAAATAGAACCGAAACGAGAGGAGAAAAACGTTCAGTGTGTATGTATACACATCCACACATACTCTAAAACAAACTATTACAGTGCTTTCTTAAGTCCCTACCTGGTCGGAGAGGCGGCTTTCCTCGAGCAGTAACTTCGACCCGTCCTCGCGGCCCACCAGCGGGGTCTGGAGCGACGTTTTCCTGAGGGGACCTGGCCAGAACCTCGGATTCGGAGGCGACGCAGCGCTAGAGCGCTATCGCGGAGCGGAGCGGGCGATGCCTTGCCTGGGTCGCCGCGCTGGAACTCTGGTATGCTGCGACCGCCGAGAAAAACGTCGCGGAGCCGCGGGTCTGTGGAGCGGCCAGCAGAGGGCGGCGGCGCTGAACTTTACACTTGCGGAGCCTGGGATCTCTCGCTGAGATCGCCAGTGTGTGGAGCTCCATCCAGCATGGCCTGTTGGCTTGGAAGCCGCAGACTCCGGTAAGGAGGCGGCTGTTCCTGGCACCCCAAGCCACTGAGAGGGTCTACCGACGCCGGAGTACCATCACACGGTGAGAACAGCCGGGAACTTCGGGCCTCCGTAGCGCTGATTGTGGAGACCTCAATAGGCTCGACTACTTTGGGTGGACATGGGGATGGGGACTGGACTTTGTGCCTTCCCCCACAGTGGGAACCATTGTGGGGGGATGTTTTTATGTTTTAATGTTAAATTTCTTTAATGCTGTGTTGTATTTGTTGCATTTTATGCTTGCGTTTGTTGGTCGGGGCATTGAGTATATGAGCCAGGGAGCCAGGCTTGGTAAGAGTGGGTGTGGAGAGGATGTTTCCACTAGTGGGAGAGTCTAAGAGCTAGCCTCAGGATTTAAGGACATTCTTTTAGGAAGGACATGAGGAAGGATTTCTTTAGTCCGAGGGTGGTGAATCTGTGGAATTCTTTGCCACAGAAGGCTCTGGAGGCCAAGCCAATGGATATTTTTTAGGCAGAGATAGATAGATTCTTGATTAGTACGGGTGTCAGGGGTTATGGGGAGAAGGCAGGAGAATGAGGTTGACAATAGACAATAGGTGCAGGAGTAGGCCATTCGGCCCGTCAAGCCAGCACCGCCATTCACTGAGATCATGGCTGATCATCCACAATCAGTACCCCGTTCCTGCCTTCTCCCCATATCCCCCCTCACCCCACTCCGAGAGGGAAAGATAGATCAGCCATGATTGAATGTTGGAGTAATCTTCATGGGCTGACTGGCTCCTATCAGTTATGAACCAAAGCAGTCATGATGCAACTCTACAAGGCTTTGGTTGAGCTGCATTTGGAGTAACTCATGCAGTGCCTGTCGCCCCCATTGCTTCATTCGGACCGGGACGTGTGGCATCATTGCAAGCAGCTCTCAAGCATGGCTCAATCAGACTATCAGGTGATTTAAGGTTCAGCTGCATGTTCCCTGATGCGGCCAAACATAAGAGAGGCTCCCTGGCGCTCCATGGGTGGTCACCATAAGTACGTCAGTTCCCGCCTGTTACGAGTTTTATTCTTCTGCGTAAATGTGGGCTTCGATGCGATATATCTCACAAATCCTGACAGTGGCATGAATCCTCCTCCAGCAAATTCCTGAGAGCATCATACTTCACGCACAGTTTCCCTTCCGAGAATTCATATGGAATTCATTTTCCAACAGATCACTTTAATGTCAAATGCCTACGCTGGTTATTTCTAACGTGCAATAAAGTTTAAGGTCACCTCGTGGACTGATGCCGCGATAGTCATTGTTGGGATTGATGGATTTAGTCAATTTAGGTTTGGACATATTTTCCTGGTGTCAATTATATTGTGATATGTCAAGATTAAACGCACCTCAATTTTCTTGAGTACCAGAAATGACTAAATTTGGAAAGGGGGGGGGGTGTGTCATGGAAAAAATATCGAAGACTGAATGCCTGTTCACGCCACAAGTCACTTGGCACATGGTAGATTCAACAATGCTACAAATGAGAAGCCACACTCTACAAGACCTAGCTCAAACTACAATGCATGAGAGTTAGTCTAGGATACGTGCCAGGACACCAGGCAGCTCAACAATTCTCAATAGCATTTTCCCTGGCATATTAAATATATTAAATATCAATAATGCAACCTCCTAGATTGGAAACAAAAGAAGATGGAATAAAGAATGACTATCAGCCAATAACTCACAAAGAAGGGCTTCTCCTTCGCTCCATAGGTGCTGCTGCACCCGCTGAGTAGCAAACCGGAGCAACCGGAGAAAACCCACGCAGTCACAGGGAGAACATACAAACTGGAAAATGGAAAATTTTATTGTCATTCAGACCTTGCGGTCTGAACGAAATTCCGTTGCCTGCAGTCATACATATAGTAAATAACAAAACACACAATAAACACATATTTAACATCCACCACAGTGAGTTCACCAGACACCTCCTCACTGTGATGGAAGGCAAAAGTCTTGTCTTTGTCTCTTCCCTTCTTGTGCTTCCTCTTCCTCTGCGCTGAGGCGACCCAGGCCTCTGATGTTGTGACTGCATCGGGTGATGTAAATAGGTCCCGCGGCTGAAGCGCACTCCGCGAACGGGCCGGTTCAACTCCCCGGCCCGGGGCGGTCGAAGCTGCCGAAGCTGCCGCCCTCCACTCCAGCGGACGCAGCTGTTGCCGCGGGAGCTCCGGAAAAACAGGTCACCAACCTGTGACCTGCGAGCTCCCGACCATGTCGTCCACTGGGCCCGCGGCTGAACCTCCGAAGTTGCTGCCGCCTCGGCTTGTACTTCCTGGAATTTAGAAGATTGAGGGGGGGATCTTATAGAGACTTACAAAATTCTTAAGGGGTTGGACAGGCTAGATGCAGGAAGATTGTTCCCGATATTGGGGAAGTCCAGAACAAGGGGTCACTGTTTAAGGATAAGGGGGAAGTCTTTTAGGACCGAGATGAGAAAATCATTTTTCACACAGAGAGTGATGAATCTGTGGAATTCTTTGCCACAGAAGGTAGTTGAGGCCAGTTCCATATAACTATATAACAATTACAGCACGGAAACAGGCCTTCTCGGCCCTTCCAGTCCGTGCCGACCATTTATTTTCCCCTAGTCCCATCTACCTGCACTCAGACCATACCCCTCCATTCCCTTCCCGTCCATATACCTATCCACTTTACTTTTAAATGTTAAAATCGATCCTGCCTCCACCACTTCTACTGGAAGATCATTCCACACAGCCACCACTCTCTGAGTAAAGAAGTTCCCCCTCATGTTACCCCTAAACTTCTGTCCCTTCATTCTCATGTCATGCCCTCTTGTTTGAATCTTCCCTACCCTCAATGGGAAAAGCTTATCCACGTCAACTCTGTCTATCCCTTACATCATTTTTAAGACCTCAATCAAGTCCCCCCTTAACCTTCTGCGCTCCAAAGAATAAAGACCTAACTTTTGTTCAACCTTTCTCTGTAACTTAGTTGCTGGAACCCAGGCAACATTCTAGTAAATCTCCTCTAGTTCATTGGCTATATTTAAGAGGGAGTTAGATGTGGCGCTTGTGGCTAAAGGGATCAGGGGATATGGAGAAAAGGCAGGTACAGGATACTAAATTGGATGATCAGCCATGATCATATTGAATGGCGGTGCAGGCTCGAAGGGCCGAATGGCCTACTCCTGCACCTATTTTCTATGTTTCTATTTTTCTATGGAATGTTACAGGGCGGCACGAACCACAGGGTGGTGCAGCAGCAGAAGGCAGCAGAATAGAGTTGAGATGGAAAGATAGATCAGCCATGATTGAATGGCATAGACGAGATGAGCTGAATGGCCTAATTCTAATCCTATAACTTCTGAATATTTTGACACGTACCCCAAGCATAGATAAATATATGAATATATTAGAAGTCTACAGTGACACAGTGGTAGAGTTACTGCCTTACAGCGCCAGAGATCCGGGTTCGATTCCGACTACGGGCGCTGTCCGTTCTCCCCGCGATCGCGTGGGTTTTCTCCGGGTCCTCTGGTTTCCTCCCACAGTCCAAGATTACTATCTAAATGGCGTCAAGTTGGGAAAAGGGGAAGTACAACGGGATCTGGGGGTCCTTGTACATCAGTCTATGAAAGTAAGCATGCAGGTACAGCAGGCAGTGAAGAAAGCGCCAGAGACCCAGGTTCGATCCTGACTATGGGTGCTTGTCTGTGCAGAGTTTGTACGGACTCGCTGTGACTGTGTGAGTTTTCACCCGTTGCTCCGGTTTCCTCCCACACTCGAAAGACGTACAGGTGTGAAGGTTCGTTGGCGTGGTGTTTCCACACTCTCGGCTTTTAATTTTTTTCTTTTTGTTTTTTTTCTCAAACCCGCACGGTTTACAGAGTTACTGCGTTGCTTGCAGTAATGACATTTATGAAAAATATATATTTATGCAGGGGAAAAATTAGTCTCAGTAAATTGAACACCAATTGATCTTTCTGACCAAAGGTCATAGAAACAGAAACATAGAAAATAGGTGCAGGAGGAGGCCATTCGGCCCCTTGAGCCAGCACCGTAATTCAATATGTTCATGGCTGATCATCCAATTGAGTATCCTGTACCTGCCTTCTCTCCATACCCCCTGATCCCATTAGGTGCAGGAGTAAGCCATTCGGCCCTTCAAGCCAGCACCGCCATTCAATATGTTCATGGCTGATCATCCAATTGAGTATCCTGTACCTGCCTTCTCTCCATACCTTCTGATCCTATTAGGTGCAGGAGTAGGCCATTCGGCCCTTCGAGCCAGCACCGCCATTCACTGTGATCATGGCTGATCATCCACAATCAGTACCCAGTTCCTGCCTTCTCCCCATATCCCTTGACCGCTATTTTTAAGAGGTCTATCTAATTATCAGTGGTCATTAGTGTGTGTAGGATATTGTGAGTGCAGGATATATTAGTGCGTGTAGGATATAGTGCGAGAATCACGGCTTGGCATGGATTCAGTGGGCCGAAGGGCCTGTTTCCGCACTGTGTCTCTAACCTAAACTAAACTAAACTAAGAGAGGCAGTAAATGACCACACTATGCTGGATATTTTTCATGGATTCATCCTCTTTGATCGGTAGCAATTTTCTTTTACAGAGGCAGAATCTGGCACATTGGTAGCATGCCAAGAAATGGTTACTATATCACATCTCACTGGATAAATCAGACATCCTCATGCAATTTTCCATGACTTGGGGTGAATGTTCCATGTATAAACAGTTACATGTTGGCTTGCTCTTCGACTGAAGACTCAGTGATCTTCTTCTGACAGCATTGGACAGGCTGCACAATTGAACGCCCATTTAAACAATTTAATTCAGACATATCCCTGAAGATTCAGAAACCCTTTTCTTTCCAGGTAGAATGGAAGACTGGAGGGACCTTCAAGGAAGTTGTTTAAGAAGGAACCGCAGATGCTGGAAAATCGAAGGTAGACATAAATGCTGGAGAAACTCAGCGGGTAAGGCAGTGTCAATGGAGTGAAGGAAATAGGATACGTTTCGGGTCGAGACACTTCTTCAGACTGATGTGAGGGGGGGGGTTGGAAAGAAGAAAGGAAGAGGTGGAGCAAGTGGGGTGAGGGAGAGCTGCGAAGGGGAGGAGAAAGTAAGGACTACCTGAAATTAGAGAAGTCAATGTTCACACCACTGGGGTACACACAGCCCAAGTGAAATACGAGGTGCTGCTCCTCCAATTTATGGTGGTCCTCACTCTGGCCATGGAGGAGGCCCAGGACAGAAAGGTTGGATTCGGAATGGGAGGGGGAGTTGAAGTGCTGAGCCACCGGGAGGTCGGGTTGGTTACTGCGAATCGAGCGGAGGTGTTCGGCAAAATGATCGCCAAGCCTACGCTTGGTCTCACCGATGTAGAGCAGCTGACATCTAGAGCAGCGGATGCAATAGATGAGGTTGGAGGAGGTGCAGGTGAACCTCTTTCCAGGTGCGGCAGAGCTCCAGCATCTTTGTCTACCTTCAAGGAAGCCACTGGTATTGGGTTTCATGTCATTTCCTTTGAGTTCCACTAGCCATGGGCAGCGGTAGAGTTGCTGCCTTAGAACGCTTAAGGGCCTGTCCTACAAGCATGTAACTCTATGCGATGAACGCGATCAAACTAGAAGCGGGGGCCGCGCGGAGGTCGGGTGATCCCTGTACAGGCCCGTTCCCACCAGCATGCACCTGCATGCGGCAAGCACAACCAAACCGGCAGCAGGGGCCGCGCGGAGGTCGGGTCAGTGGCGCAACGCGGCGCAAAGTGAGGCGAACTTGGAGCGAAGTCTAAGGTAAGTTCGCCAGGACAGAGAGGGACACACAGAGAGGGGCACAGAAGCACACACACAGAGGGCCACGGAACCACGCACATAGAGGGTCACGGAGGCACGATGTCCCAACTACGGGTGCTGTCTGTATGGAGTTTGTACGTTTGGGTTTTCTCTGAGTTCTTTGTTTTCCCCCACATTCCAAAGTCATACAGGTCTGCAGGTTAATTGGCTCGGTATAAATGTAAATTGTTCTCAGTGTGTGTAGGATAGTGTTAATGTGCAAGGATTGCTGGTCGGTACGGACTCGATGGGCCAAAGGGCCTGTTTCCTCACTGGAATTGAACCAGAAAGCCAGAAGAACCCTCTCCTCCACATCAAGTTTTCAGTTTGAAGAATGGTCTTCACTCATCCATCGCCCATTCCTTCCCTCCAGAGATGCTGCCTGTCCCGCTGAGTTACTCCAGCTTTTTGTAACTCTCTTCGGTTTAAGACAGCATCCGCAGTTCCTTCGTACACAGCCTACAAACCTGTTATCAGATCTGAAGAAGGGTTTCGGCCCGAAACGTTGCCTATTTCCTTCGCTCCATAGATGCTGCCTCACCCGCTGAGTTTCTCCAGCATTTTCGTCTACCGACAAACCTGCGCGTTTCTTTGGAGTGTGGGAGGAAACCAGAGGACCCGGAGAAAACCCACAAGGTCATGGGGAGAACGTACAAACATCGTACAGACAGCACCCGTAGTCAGGATCGATCCCGGGTCTCTGGCGCTGTAAGGCGGCAACTCTACCGCTGTGTCATGGTCCTGACCTGAAACATCACCTGTCCATATCCTCCAGAGATGCTGCCCGACCTTCTGTGTTTCTCCAGTATTTTGTTTCCATCTTTGGTATAAAGCAGCATCTGCAGTTCCACTTTATTACGTTTTTTTAAAATTTAGATATACAGCCTAAAAACAGGACCTTCATAGCACCGAGCCCATGCTGATTATTGATCACCCGTTCACACTAGTTCCCGCTCCCTACAGACTAGGGGCAATTCTACAGAGGCCAGTTGTCCTACAACCATTGGGTCTTTGCGATGTGGGAGGAAACTGGAAACCTTTGTGGTCACAGAGAGAACATGCAAACTCCGCATTGCCAGCGCCAAGGTCAGGATCGAAACCGGGCCTCTGGCTCTGTGAGGCAGTCATTCTACCAGATGGGCCACCCCTGAGTAAGTAAGGCCTAAGACCAAACAAATATCATCAATGGGATGATAGACTAATCCACCGCTCACATGGATGATAATTGTTAATTTAGTTCAGAGGTACAGCGCGGAAACAGGCCCTTCGGCCCACCGGGTCCGCGCCGATCAGCGATCCCCGCACATCCACACTGTCCTACACCCACTAGGGATCATTTTTACATTTACCAAGCCAATTAACCTACAAACCTGCACGTCTTTGGAGTGTGGGAAGAAACCGAAGATCTCGGAGAAAACCCACACAGGCCACGGGGAGAACGTACAAACTCCGGACAGACAGCACCCGGAGTCGGGATCGAACCCGGGTTTCCGGCGCTGCGTTTGTTGTAAGGCAGCAACTCTACCGCTGCGCTAAAATCTTTTATAATCTTTTATAATAATGAGGCAGGGCAAAAGAGTTCAACAGCCCCCTCCATGATAACATTTACTGTAATACAAATGCAGATGCTGGGTTATACCAAAGATAGACACAAAATGCGGGTCAGGTTTAGTTTAATTTCAGTTTCACTTTAGTTTAGTCACGTGTTCCGAGGTACAGTGAAAAGCTTTTGTTTCCAGCTAACCAGCCAGCGGAATGACAACATTTGAAAAGACTAGGCTAGATTGAAAAGACTAGGCTTGTATTCACTGGAGTTTAGAAGGATAGGGGGGGGGGGGGGGGGGGATCTTATAGAGACCTATAAAATTATAAAAGGACTGGACAAGCTAGATGCAGGAAAAATGTTCCCAATGTTGGGCGAGTCCAGAACCAGGGGCCACAGTCTTAGAATAAAGGGGAGGTCATTTAAGACTGAGCTGAGAAAAAACTTTTTTACCCAGAGAGTTGTGAATTTATGGAATTCCCTGCCGCAGAGGGCAGTGGAGGCCAAATCACTGGATGGATTGAAGAGAGAGTTGGATAGAGCTCTAGGGGTTAGTGGAGTCAAGGGATATGGGGAGAAGGCAGGCACGGGTTATTGATAGCGGATGATCAGCCATGATCATATTGAATGGCGGTGCTGGCTCGGAGGGCCGAATGGCCTCCTCCTGCACCTATGTTCTATGTTTCTATGTTTCTAATACATGATTACAATCAAGTCATCTACAGTGTATAGATACATGATAACGGAACAACATTTAGTGCAAGGTAAAGCCAGCAAAGTCTGATCAAAGATAGTCCGAGGGTCACCAATGAGGTGTGTTGCAGTTCAGGCCAGCTCTCCAGTTGTGGTAGGATGGTTCAGTTGCCTGCTATGATCGTCAGGCAGCACCTCTGGGGAAAATGGATAGCCAATGTTTCGGGACAGAACAGAAAAGATCAGAAAACTCGGTGACATTTACAGTTCTGGTGAAGAGGTACCACAGAGCCGGAGCAGCTCAGAGGAATTTCCCGGCCACAATTATTTAAATGAATTATGCTGCTTGGTAACTGTTTTTTATTATAAGCATAAGGATTTTATCATGTACCTCGTGAGCGTGTGATGGGTGCCGTAAACCATGAATTAAACGGATTGTTCGGACCTGCAGGGGTTAATAAGAACAGACATGGGTTTTGACTGAAGTGTCTTGCATGTGCTGCCCCAGCGGTCTGCTGAAGTAGATAGTTTTCCTTTATTACAGTAGATATTTTGGCTGGAAGAGATCCATTCTACTGCTACGCAGCGGGGCCTGACACCGTGCATTAAACAGCCCCGGCCACATTCATTAACCACTTGTGAGTCCCAAATGTGCTGCTCTTTGGCACGGCTTTCAGCGAGGTGCATATAGAGACTACTGTAACCTGCAAAGGAACCCGATGTTTCTCTCTAGGTACGAGACTGTTTGGCTGCCAAGGAGCCAGAACATTGCTTTTGCAAGGAATACGGCTGCTGCAGAGAGCTCTGCGTGAGCCAACCTGCCAGTGCCTATGTTTAATGCATTAGCCTCCGCGGTGTATACCCGCCTGTGCTTCCTCCACCATGCGGCTGAGAAATATTATGCTAGTGTCAAAAGACACAAAAGCAAACCTTTCAACCTTTTCTGGCTTGTGTGCTGAGCGCCGTTCTCCACCATCCACTTTTATCGTGCTTCACTGTTGTATCTTTGCTCTTAGTGTCGCACCTTTTATCTTTAAGAGGCCACAGACTCAGAATAAAAGAACGCACCTTAAAGGGCCTGTCCTACCAGCATCCGGCTCCATGCGATGAGCGCGGAGGTCGGGTGATCCCTGTACAGGGCCGTTCCCACCAGCATGCGCCTGCATGTGGCAAGCACGACCAAACCGGCAGCAGGGGCCGCGCAGAGGTCGGGTGAGTGGCGCAACACGGCGCAAAGTGAGGCGAACTTGGAGCGAAGTCTTAAAGGTAAGTTCGCCAGGACGGAGAGGGGCACACAGAGAGCGGCACAGAGGCACACACAGAGAGGGCCACGGAGCCACACACAGAGAGGGTCACAGAGGCACCTACAGATAGGTTCACGGAGGCACGACGTCGAGGCGGTGTGTAATGCGTCGAGGCGACTGCGAGCCGATAAGCTGTTGCAGCGCGGAATTTTTGAATATGGTCAGTTTTTCGGAGCCCCGTGCGATGTCGGGACGAACTCCGCACAATTCCGCACGGCTCCGGCGATCGAAGTGGGACCGGCCCCGCGACGCCGGACGGCTCAAGCGACCACGTAAGGTCGCGCTCATCGCATAGAGTTGCATGCTGGTGGGACAGGCCCTTTAGGAAGGAGACAAGGAGAAATTTCTTTAGCCAGAGGGTGGTGAATCTGTGGACTTCATTGCCACTGACCGCTGTGGAGGTTAAGTCAATGGGTATCTTTAAGGCAGAGATAGATAGATTCTTGGTTAGTACGGGTGTCAGGGGTTATGGGGAGAAGGCAGGAGAATGGGGTTGAGTGGGAAATATAGATCAGCCAGGATTGGATGGAGTAGACTCGATGGGCCGAATGGCCTAATTCTGCTATTATAACATGACATGAATATATGAATATTCTGAATATTATTCAGAAGATAATATATTAAAAAATACCAGACCTTACACGGATTCAGCGGGTAGACTTGCTGCCTTTCAATGCCAGTCCTGGCTTCAATCCTGACTATGGGTGCTGCTTGTGTGGAGTTTGTGTGTTCATCGCTAATCCTGCTGCTATCACCTATGAAGTTGTGAACTAAACCAAACTAAACCAATTTAAGGGGTGTTTTAAATAAATACCTGAAATGTAATAATTATCAGCATGGCGAACAATAGATTTTGTCAGTTTTGGTGTTCATTCTTAACTCTAAGTTCCATCAGTGTCCTTGCAGTTCAGGCAATGTTTCAACTGATTCCTTCAAAATGAGTAGCAGACCCTCAGTGATGAGGTATTATGGTCAGTTTCTCATTCTGATACACAGCTGCGTACTGTTCAGTTGAACACCTTCGCTCAGTCCGCCTGGACCTACCTGATCTCCCGGTTGCCAAACACTTTAATTCCTCTTCCCATTCCCACACTGACCTCTCTGTCCTGGGCCTCCTCCATTGTCAGAGTGAGGCCCAGCGCAAATTGGAGGAGCAGCACCTCATATATTTGTTTTGGGCAGTTTGCAACCCAACGGTATGGATATTGCTTTCTCTAACTTGAAATAACCCTTGCATTCCCTCTCTCTCCATCCCTCCCCCATCTAAGTCGTACTAGCTTCAAAGTCATCTTGTTGAGTCTCGTTGTCTATAACTCGTTTTCACCTAGCCCACAGCTAACAATGGCCTGTTGCCTTTATTATCATTACTTTTTTAAATTCCTTTCATTCATTTGTTCTTTATCACCATCTTTATCCTTCGTTTCCCAGTTCCCCTGACTCTCAGTCTGAAGAAGGGTCTCGAGCCGAAACGTCACCTATTCCTTCTCTCCAGAGATGCTGTCTGACCCGCTGAGTTACTCCAGCGTTTTGTGTCTATCTTCTGTGTAATGTTCCTAATGCCTTCCCCAGCACACAGACCACCCATTTACTGAAGACTGGTTGATATTCGCTCCGTCTGTTCCTTTAGATAATGTTCTGGTAAAGCGAGCAGGAGCTTCCTGCCAGCGATAGCAGACAGAAGTAATGCCGTTCCAAATGACTCGCTTTTCCCCATGTCGCGGGGCCAAGCCAGAGAAACTCTGAGAGCTTTATCCAAGAATAAGGGTGAGGTAAAGCCATCATCACTGAATTATTAACACTCTCAGGACAGAAATAGGCCATTATGTCCTCTTGTCCAAGTTTGCCAAAGGAGCTATTTAGTGTAGGAAAGAACTGCAGATGCTGGTTTAAATTGATGGTAGACACAAAATGCTGGAGTAACTCAGCGGGACAGGCGGCATCTCTGGAGAGAAGGAATGGGTGACGTTTCGGGTCGAGACCCTTCTTCAGACTGATCTTAACTATTTAGTGTAATTCCACTTTCAGGTTCCTGTAAGTGTATTGCATTTAGTTTAGCTTAGTTTAGTTTAGTTTAAAGATACAGCGCTGAAACAGGCCCATCGGCCCACCGAGTCCGCACCGATCCAGCGATCCCCAAACACTAACTCTATCCTACACACACTCGGGACAATTTACAATTATACCAAGCCAATTAGCCGGCAAACCTGTACGTCTTTGGAGAGTGGGAGGAAACCGGAGCACCCGGAGAAAACTCATACAGGACACGGGAAGAACATTCAAATTCCATACAGACTGCACCTGTGGTCAGGATCGAACCCGTGTCTCTGGCGCTGGAAGTCAGCAACTCTACCATGGAAGAGTAAAGGAAGTGTTATTTGAATAAGGTGGTGAGAGCTGGAATAGGCTGCCAGGGGTGGTGGTGGGGGTAGATATGATGTTCATTCATGATAGGAGCAGAGTTAGGCCTTTCGGCCCAATCTAATCTACTCGGCCATTCAATCATGGTTGATCTGTCTTTCCCTCTCAACCCCATTTTCCTGCCTTCTCCCCATAAACCCTGACACCAGTACCAATCGGAATTTTCTCCGATATCTTTGGTTTCCTCCCACACTCCAAAGCCGTGCATGTTTGTAGGTTAATTGACTGTGCATATGTACAAATTGTCCCTCAGTGTGTGTAGGATAGTGTTAATGTGCGGGGATTGCTGGTCGGCGCGGACTCGTTGGGATGAAGGGCCTGTTTCCGCGCCGTATATCTAAACTAAACTGAACTAAACTTAATCACAAAGGCAAACATATGGAATAATGTGGTGAGTGTGTTGATAGGGTGGTGACCCTGAGGTAATGAGTTCAACTTCCACCGTGAAATTGAACTGATACCATGAAAGATAATTCTGCAATGTGGTTGATCATTGTAAAAAAGATCCACATGGTTGAATAATGGATTCCCGTCATGGGATTTCCTCTTCACTATGGGCGGCATGGCGGCACAGTGGTAGAGTTGCTGCCTACCAATGCAAGAGTCCCAGGTTCGATCCTGACTACGGGTGCTGTCTGTACAGAGAGTTTCTACATTCTCCTCGTGACCGCGTGGGTTTTCTCCAGGTTCTGCACTTTCCTCCCGCACTGCAGGTTAATTGGCTTTGGTAAGAATTGTAAATTGTCCCGAGTGTGTAGGATTGTGTTAGTGCACGGGAGGATCGCTGGACGGCGCGGACTAGATGGGCCGAAGGGCCTCTTTCCGAGAAGTATCTTTAAACTAAGCTAAACTATGCTTTGCTGCTGCTGTTTGTTACGTTTGTACATTCTCCTATGAGTATATATATATATATATATATAGTCTTGTCACTTAGTCTAGTATATATATATATATATTAGACTAAGTGAGACTTGTTGGGTCCCAGCATTACACGGGAGGGCTGGTCCCCCAACATAATATTCCACCTCTCCACCAATTCCAATATTGATGGCCAGTGGGGGGGGCTTTCTGGAGTGCTAGTATGGATGTTGTGGGCTGAAGGGACTGGTTTCCAGATGGCTAGTATGGACATTGTGGGCCGAATGGATTCTTGGGCTGGTGGCTCAGTCACTCAAGCCTGGTCTGCTGGCAGCTCACTCACTCACAGCTGGTGTGCTGGCTGTTGACTCACGGCTATTCCTTGAAATTCCATTTCAAGCAGGGTGCAAGGCCACCAAATTCAAGTGCAGTTTCATACCACTTCAAGCAGGGTACAAGGCCACGAAATTCAAGTGCAGTTTCATACCATTTCAAACAGAGTGCAAAACCACTAAAGACAGCGAGTCGGGACCTCTCCCTCCTCCATCTTGCAGAGACTGAGCAACGCACACACTTCTGGGTGTTATAGTCCCTCCCCTCCTCCCACCAGAAGGGGCATGGCCTTCATGGCGTGATTGACAGGAGAGAGAATCTCAACATTTATTAAACACTAATAAATCTTTTATATTTCATCGATGGGAAAAATCCTCGGCACCTAATGATCAGAGGAGGACTCTGAGTAAGATGGCCGAAAGTCACAGCCGTACATAGCAGCGTTTTCCCTAAAATCAATATAAAGCACAAACAGGAAGTAGTCAAGATTTACCTTTTAATTATATAGAAGGCAAGGCAACTTTAATTAGGCAAGGCAACTTTAATTAGGCAAGGCAACTTTAATTAGGCAAGGCAACTTTAATTATACAAGGCAACCTTAATTAGACAGCACAGCTTTAGCATTTCCAAACCAAAGGCAACACAGCGCATTGACAGGTCAGTAAAACCACTCATAGTTTAGTAGACATGTGTTCAGTGTTATTCACAGCTCAGTCTAAGAGATGTGACCCTCCCTCTCCCCCATCTTGTAGAGACTGACTGAGGCACTTAACAATACCGGGTTTTCTAGTCCCTCCGGAAGGGGCGTGGCCTTCAGGAGAGAGCATCTTAACATTTTTTAAACACTAATAACTCTTTTATTTTTAATCGATGGGAAAAATCCTCATCCTGCACAGCGGAGGGGGACTCTGAGTAAGATTACCAAAAATCACAGCCATAAGTGGCAGCGTTTAGTTTAAAGATACTTCTCAGAAACAGGCCCTTCGGCCCTCCGAGTCCACGTCATCCAGCGATCATCGCGTACACGAGCACTATCCTACACACTCAGGACAATTTACAATTATATATATATATAGGAGATATATAGAGTGGGGCTAAATGTAAATTGAAGGAACAGCATCTCATATTTCGCTTGAGCAGCTTACAGCCCAGCGGCACGATATTGATTTCTCTAACTTCAAGTAACCCGCAGCATTTTCTCTCCATTCCTCTCATACCCATATATGTAATATAATAAACAAAAATAATCAATATGTATATATAATGATGTTCTTTACACTTGTAATTCACGCTTTAAAACAATCATTTTATATAACTCGATTTTTGTTTATTAAATTGCTATACACACACATGTGCAATATATATGGATATATATAATGAAGGGTCTCGACCCGAAACATCGCCCATTCCTTCTCTCCATAGATGCTGCCTCACCCGTTGAGTTACTCCAGCATTATGGTTTTTTTCTATCTCGTTTATTATATTGCTTGCAGACTATGATGTTTACATATTCTGTTGTGCTGCTGCAAGTAAGAATGTCATTGTTTTATCAAGGACATATGACAATAAAACCCTTTTGGCTCTTGATTTAGTTTGGGAAGTCAGCAAAAGACATTTTGTTTAGTGCCGGTGACATTTAAATGCTCTCATTTGAGAAGCTCTAGTGGTGCACTGATGATAATTCCGGGAATGACCAGCTATTATTCCCAATCAGACACCAGTGCTGTTCCAGTCATCTCATCAAAGCAAGCTGCAAACGTTGGACTTGTGTCAAGTGATTTCCTCCTTGTATCTGTGATGTCTCGCCCAGAAGCAGATAAAAATGTCTGCCAGGGACCACAGCTATTTCATCCCACGGATGTCTTGGGTCTTACAAATAAAACAAAAAGGCTTCACAAATGAAACACGAGGACAATCAAAAATCACCATTCTGCTTATCCAATGTGTGCTGGTTTGAAAATGTGTTAAACAGCGCAGATAAGCTATGACTGCCAGGATGTCTCCAGTGAACGGCATTGTAAGATCCCAATAATTTATTTAGAGTAGTCACTGTTTATATTCTGGCAGGTGCTGGAGACGATGATACAATGATTGAGCATCATTAAGCTATTGTATAGTCTTGGAATCATTTGTTTCACTTATATCCTTTGGGGAGGAAATCTGCAGTCCATATCTGTGCTGGTCGTAATATAACTGCGGTTTGCTCAATAAGATGGATCCATATCCATATTGAAGTGGTGAGTGGCGAGTGGAGTGCCGCAAGGCTCGGTGTTGGGGCCGCAACTGTTTACCATATATATTATATATTGATTTGGAAGAGGGAATTAGGAGCAACACTAGCAAGTTTGCGGATGACACAAAGCTGGGTGGCAGTGTGAACTGTGAAGAGGATGTTAGGAGGTTGCAGGGGGACCTGGACAGGTTTGAGTGAGTGGGCAGATGCGTGGCGGATGCAATATAATATAGATAAATGTGAGGTTATTCACTTTGGCGGCAAAAACAAGGGGGCAGATTATTATCTCAATGGAGTTAGGTTAGGTAAGGGGGAGGTACAGCGAGACCTGGGTGTCCTTGTACACCGGTCACTGAAAGTTGGCGTGCAGGTACAGCAGGCAGTGAAGAAAGCTAATGGAATGTTGGCCTTCATAACAAGAGGATTTCATTACAGGAGTAAAGAGGTTCTTCTGCAGTTGTATAGGGATCTGGTGAGACCACATCTGGGATATTGTGTACAGTTTTGGTCTCCTAATTTGAGGAAGGACATCCTTGTGATTAAGGCAGTGCAGCGTAGGTTCATGAGATTGATCCCTGGGATGGCGAGACTGTCATATGAGGAAAGATTGAAAAGACTAGGCTTGTATTCAATGGAGTTTAGAAGGATGAGAGGGGATCTTAGTGAAACATATAAAATTATAAAAGGACTGGACAAGCTAGATGCGGGAAAATTTTTCCCAATGTTGGGGAGGTCATTTAAGACTGTGGTGAGAAAAAACTTTTTCACCCAGAGAGTTGTGAATTTATGGAATTCCCTGCCACATTGGGCAGTGGAGGCCAAATCACTGGATGGATTTAAGAGAGAGTTGGATAGTGGAGGGGCTAGTGGAGTCAAGGGATATGGGGAGAAGGCAGGCACGGGTTATTGATAGCGGACGATCAGCCATGATCACAATGAATGACGGTGCTGGCTCGAAGGGCCGAATGGTCTCCTCCTGCACCTGTTTTCTATGTTTCTATGTTTCTATGTTTCTATGTTTCTAATTAGGCCATTCGGCCCAATCTAATCTACTCCGCCATTCAATTATGGTTGATCTGTCTTTCCCTCTCAACCCCATTTTCCTGCCTTCTCCCCATAAACCCTGACACCAGTGCCAATCGGAATCTATCAATCTTTGCATTAAAAATATCCATTGACTTGGACTCCACAGCCATCTGTGATGATGAATTCCACAGATTCATCACCCTTTGATTAAACTAAACTTGAAAAGACTGCAATATCAGTTACCTCGATGCCACAGATAACACCGTCGTGTGTACATTGCGGGACAGGCAGCATGTCTGGATAGAAGGAAAGGGTGACGTTTCGGGTCGAGACACGAGGACGGAGACCATCTACTGTATCCGCTGTGTTCGGCAAGACCAAACGTAAACTGGGCGATCGTTTCGCTGACCATCTCCGCTGGGCCTATGTGATCTCCCGGTTGCCAAACAGTTTAACTCCCCTTCCCATTCCCACACTGACCTTTCTGGCATGGGCCACCTCCACTGTCAGAGTGAGGCCAAGCGTAAATTGGAGCAACAGCACCTCATATTTCGCTTGGTGCAACTTACAACCCAACGGTATGAATATTGATTTCTCTAACTTCAAGTGACCCTTCCATCTCCTCTCTCTCCGCCTCTCCCCACCCTAGTCCTTGTACTAGTTTCACTGTCGTCCTGGTTTCATTGTCTGTATAATTCGTTTTCACTAAGGCAACAGCTAACTATGGATTGTTTCAATGATCATCGTTAAGGGCCTGTCCTACAAGCATGCAACTCTATGTGATGAGCGCGATCAAACTAGAAGCGGGGGCCGCGGGGAGGACGGGTGAGTGGCGCAACGCGGTGCAAAGTGAGGCGAACTTGGAGCGAAGTCTAAGGTAAGTTCGCCAGGACAGAGAGGGGCACACACAGAGGGGCACAGAGGCACACACACACACAGAGTGCCACGGAGCCACACACATAGAGGGTGACGGAGGCACCTACAGATAGGTTCACGGAGGCACGATGTCGGGGCGACTGCGAGCCGACAAGCCGTTGCCGCGCGGAATTTTTGAACATAGTCAGTTTTTCGGAGCCCCGCGCGTTGTCGGGACGAACTCCGCACAATTCCGCACGGCTCCGGCGATCGAAGTGGGACCGGCCCCGCGATGCCGGACGGCTCAAGCGACCACGTTAGGTTGCGCTAATCGCATAGAGTTGCATGCTGGTGGGACAGGCCCTTTAGTTTTTGCACCTTTCATTTCTATATCTCTCTATAGCACTGTCTATATCTCTTATTTCCCTTTTGTCCGACTCTCAGTCTGAAGAAGGGTCTCGACCTGAAATGTCACCTATTCCTTTTATCAAGAGATGTTGCCAGACCCGCTGAGTTACTCCAGTTTTTTGTATCTATCTTTGGTGTGAACCAGCATCTGCAGTTCCTTCCTACACTGAGGTTTTTATGTTCCAGGTAACTCTCCGGTTCAGGAATCTAGTTGCTCAATGCTGAGCATTTGTCGGCACTGGCCCTGTACTCACTGAAGTTTAGAAGAATGAGGGGGGAACCTCATTGAAATGTACAGAATAGTGATAGGCTTGGATAGAGTGGATGTGGAGAGGATGTTTCCACTAGTGGGAGAGTCTAGGACTAGAAGTCATAACCTCAGAATTAATGGATGTTCTTTTAGGAAGGAGATGAGGAGACATTTTTTTTAGTCAGAGGGCGGTGAATCTGTGGAATTCGTTGCCACTAAAGGCTGTGGAGGCAAAGTCAGTGGATATCTTTTTAAGGCAGAGATAGATAAATTCTTGATTAGTACGGGTGTCAGAGGTTATGGGGAGAAGGCAGGAGAAAAAGGTTAGGAGGGAGAGATAGATCAGTCACGATTGAATGGCGGAGTAGACTTGATGGGCCGAATGGCCTAAAGGACCTGTCCCACTTTCACAACCTAACTCGTGGATATTTTTCATCATGCTAGAAAAAACGCCCCAACCTACTTGATGCCAAGACTAGCATCACGGCTTGCTACGACCTACCTACGACCTCCTACGACCTCGTGACGACCATGCTGCGAGAATGAGTCAAGGGCAAACTCGGCAGAGGTCATGAATTAGGTGGTGAGAGTGGGACAGGCCTATAATTCTGTTCCTATGATCTTGCTTGGTATAAGGCCGTTTCTACCAAGCTTAGACAGTGTACATTCAACTATTCCTGCCTTGAATTTTGTGCTGTAGCTCTTTCAACAGAGTGAAATATAAATTATGACAGGTTTCCTGTTCCCTTTTTATCTTCCACTGCTTTGTGGAAGGTGAGGGCGGGTGGGCGGGTGGGGGATTGGGGAAGAACACATTTCATAAACATAGTTTGAACGTGGAGCCCAGTCACTCTTCTCCAAATCTATTTTGTCATCCGAGTGGCTGCAAGGGCCAGAGGTTGAGGGTGTTTGTTAATCTGTGCCAGACATCTTTCCAGCGCTAGGTACCAGTGGCAGCTTCCATTGCAAACACCCTAGTGATGCTTGTCAAAATAAATCTTAACTTCTGACCGAGGGTTTGAAACGGCTATGGCGGAATTGCCCGGTCACTCACGGGCGAGGGAGCTGGAGTTTGTGTTCTTAACTGGTGGAAGGAATTGCAGAAGATGGCTGAGTCTGAAGAAGGGTCTCAACCCCAAAACGTCACCCATTCCTTCTCTCCGGAGATGCTGACTGTTCCGCTGAGTTGCTCCAGCATTTTGTGTCTATCCTTGCGTTGTTAAGTTCTATGTTGACGGTAGAATCACGCAATAACAATCACCTACTGCTGCTCCCATCCAAAGCACTCAACTGCTCTGACGTATAGAATATTTCTTGCGCCCTCAAGAGTTACCTACTTTGTTGAACGGTAGTCGCTTGTTGAATTGTTGTCTGTCCCACCTGTACCAGTTTTCATCTATTTCACTTAAAATAAGTTGTTCTTCGTGAAAGCGACGTGGTGGTGCAGTGGTAGAGTGGCTGTCTTACAACACCAGAGACCCAGGTTCGATCCTGACCACGGGTGCTGTCTGTACGGAGCCTCCCCATGACCTGCGTGGGTTTTCTCCGAGATCTTCGGTTTCCTCCCACACTCCGAAGCCGTACCGTTATGTTGGTAAATTGGCGTGGTAAATGTAAAAATTACAACTTAATTGGTAAATGTAAAAATTCTCGCTAGAGTCTGTGTAGGATAGTGTTAATGTGCGGGGATCACTGGTCGGCACGGACCCGGTGGGCCGAAGGGCCAGTTTCCCGTGCTGTATCTCTAAACTAAACTAAACTAAAGTCAGGGGTAAAAACTATTTCACGACTACAATTGTGCTTCAATAATTGTCCAACTAATTTGGCCTTCTGAAATATTGCCTGAGATATTGTCAGAAATATGCCAAAAATTGCCAATGTTGAAATAACTGAAATATTGCTAGTGAACACGTCTAAATATTGCCACGTTTGGCCTTTAGAGATATAGCACGGAAATATTGTCCATGTTGGCCACTGGAACATATTAGCGTAATCCCACTTCCCAATTCCTGTAAAGGTTTTGCGTTTAGTTTAGTTTAGGTTCGATTAGAGATACAGTGCGGAAACAGGCCCTTCGGCCCTCCGAGTCCGCGCCGACCAGCGATCGCCACCGAATGAACCCGGGTCCCTGGTGTTGTAAGGCAGCAACTCTACCCCTGTGCCACCATGATGCCCTTTCAATCCATTAAAATCTGAAGTAAAAATGGGGGCAAATTCTAAATTTCATGTAGGCTGGAGGTAAAGCTTATTCCAATTGATGAAGCAGGAAAGAGTTCACGGGAAAGACTGCGCTTATTGAAGAAGGAAAATCATGGGACAGACTCCTTTTCATCTTGAAGCTTCAATAAACAGGGGATGTCTTTTCACTTAATAATAATTACAGAGGACACTTCCATTTGTTATGGTAAAGATAATGAAATTATGTCAGACATTTTAGCTGTCAAGTACAAATAAGGAGGGGGTTATGACTGGATTCTTTTTGGTTTATTTTAATTTCAGTTGCTGTAAATGACCAGTTAAGTAAACACTCAGTGGCCTCTCAGGTGACAGAGAAAGAATTTTAGCACATTCACTTGTAACCATTCTTCTTTTGTTGTGCTAAAATAAGGTAAAGGTGTGTGCTTTTCATTTTACAAATTCAATTATTTTAGAAATATTAGGAGTAACATGCTTATTCCGTCTTCATATTTCAATTCATATTCTTATTCATATCCATATTTCAATTCGAAACAACTTCATCACTGATCAAAAATTGTCTTATAAATAATAGTACGTTTTTGACCAGTAAGTTTTAGGATAAGACCCCACTTCAGAGAGGTCTCCATTAACAGGTAACGTAATACGGGTGTCAAAGGTGGAGAGCGAAATATAGAACAGCCATGATTGAATGGCGGTGTAGACTCGATGGGCCGAACGGCCTAATTCTACTCCTGTGTCTTATGGTCTTCTAATCATTCCTGTCATATAATTGATAGGTTGAACAAGTTAGGTCTTTATTCTTTGGAGTGCAGAAGGTTAAGGGGGGACTTGATTGAGGTCTTTAAAATGATGAAAGGGATAGACAGAGTTGACGTGGATAAGCTTTTCCCATTGAGGGTAGGAAAGATTCAAACAAAAGGGCATGACATGAGAATTAAGGGACAGAAGTTTAGGGGTAACATGAGGGGGAACTTCTTTACTCAGAGAGTGGTGGCTGTGTGGAATGTTCTTCCAGCAGAAGTGGTAGAGGCAGGATCGATTTTAACATTTAAAAGTAAAGTGGATAGGTATATGGACGGGAAGGGAATGGAGCGGTATGGTCTGAGTGCAGGTAGATGGGACTAGGGGAAAATAAATGGTCGGCACGGACTGGAAGGGCCGAGAAGGCCTGTTTCCGTGCTGTAATTGTTATATGGTTATATGGTTATATGGTATGTCATGTGGTTACTTGTGGGCGGAGCACCAAGGCAAATTCCTTGTATGTGAATACTTGGCCAATAAACATACTTACTTACTGTAGAACCCTCCGGCACACCTCATTTCTTGTCAGATGCTCACATCGACAAACACTTTCAGGCAAGTGCAATATCAATGGACATAATCCGGAAACTTAAGGCCGCTTGAATGGAGCTGTTATTCCGAGGTGAAGTTGCACTCTGCAGCCACCAACAAAGAAGTCCTTGTCTCCTGCAGTGGTCTTTCAATCGCCGCACCTCCAATCCTGTAGCTGAGGACGGAAGGCGAGCAATTTGCCCATGCCCATGAAAGTCTAGCGCTTGGATGAAAACAGGCGTAGCAATTGCAAAGGTGGTCTCCCTGCTCCCGGTCCCCGGGACCACCCAGGAACGGATTAAATTCTTTCCAACGCCGAGGAGATGCAGAGCAAAGACAGCGTGCGTTTCAAATTTGTCATGGCCCCTTTAAGAAAACAATAGCGCTTCAAAATATTTTGGGTCCAAAAATTCTTGTTTCTGTAATTCAAATTAAAATCTCTTGTTACAAAGAGAAATAAATACCTGGAACAAATTACCAAACAAATTAAAAGTAGTGAAAGGATTAGGGTTTTTCACAAAAAAAAACTGTGTGCAGTGCAAAGAGCAGAAGTAAGCTTAAATAGACTGCATGGTGGTCCCGCACATAAGGCTTGTATTCCATTCTGTGGTCATATACATTTAATTAGTCACATGGTTTCATAAAAAATTGGATTTGGTACAAGTTATAGACTTGTGACTAATTTCAAACATTCCCTCCGCGGTATTAATCCCTTCTGATGATCAGGTGCCCTTGCACGGCAACTTGCAAATTCTTCTTAAATTAGCACTAGCTTACACACCGAGAGTTTCCTTCTTCATTTTCTGAATTAGGGCACGGTGGCGCAGCGGTAGAGTTCCTGCCTTGCAGCGCCGGAGGCCCGGGTTCGATCCGCACTACGGGTGTCTGTCTGTACCGGCTCTCCCCGTGACCTTCCATGGGTTTTCTCCGGGTGCTCCGGTTTCATGGTACACCAGTCATTGAAAGTAGGCATGCAGGTACAGCAGGCAGTGAAGAAAGCGAATGGTATGTTAGCTTTCATAGCAAAAGGATTTGAGTATAGGAGCAGGGAGGTTCTACTTCAGTTGTATAGGGTCTTGGTGAGGCCACACCTGGAGTATTGCGTACAGTTCTGGTCTCCAAATCTGAGGAAGGACATTATTGCCATAGAGGGAGTGCAGCAAAGGTTCACCAGACTGATTCCTGGGATGTCAGGATTGTCTTATGAACAAAGACTGCATAGACTCGGTTTATATTCTCTAGAATTTAGGAGATTGAGAGGGGATCTTATAGAAACTTACAAGATTCTTAAGGGGTTGGACAGGCTAGATGTAGGAAGATTGTTCCCAATGTTGGGGAGGTCCAGGACAAGGGGTCACAGCTTAAGGATAAGGGGGAAATCCTTTAGGACCGAGATGAGAAGGACTTTTTTCACACAGAGAGTGGTGGGTCTCTGGAACTCTCTGCCACAGAGGGTAGTTGAGGCCAGTTCATTGGCTATATTTAAGAGGGAGTTAGATGTGGCCCTTGAGGCTAAGGGGATCAGAGGGTATGGAGAGAAGGCAGGTACGGGATACTGAGTTGGATGATCAGCCATGATCATATTGAATGGCAGTGCAGGCTCGAAGGGCCGAATGGCCTACTCCTGCACCTAATTTCTATGTTTCTATGTTTCTATGTTTCCTCCCTCCCACATTCCAAAGAGGTGCAGGTTGGCTGGTTAAAGGGCCTCTGTAACTTGTCTCTAGCGTGTAGGAGAGTGCTGGTGTACAAGGTGTTCGCTGGTCAACGCGGACACAGTGGGCCCAAAGACCTGTTCCAATCCTGTGTCTCTCAAGTCTAAAGTTGAAATATCTTACTTCAACGGATGGTGAAAACAAGGGCTTTGCTCCCAAAATGGACAATATAGAGTTTAAAGAAGGAACTGCAGATGCTGGAGAATTGAGGGTACACAAAAGGCTGGAGAAACTCAGCGGGTGCAGCAGCATCTAAGGAGCGAAGGAGATAGGCGACGTTTCTGGTCGAGACCCTTCTTCAGACAGGACATTATAGAGGCCATCACTGAACATTTTGAAGAAGTCATATACATTTCTAGATACAAACACATGAAGGCCAAGAGCCTCTAAACTAAACTCAACTGAGGAGCATTTTTTTTTTCTTCATTCATTATTTCAGTGAAAATTTTGAACCCCATCCCAAGGAAGGGTCCTGACACAGAAATGTCATCTGTCCATTTCCTTCACAGATACTGCCTGATCAGTTGAGTTCTTCCAGCACTTTGTGTTTTGTATTTAGATTCCAACATCTGCAGTTCCTTCTGTCTCCATCTTATTGGTGATGAATGTACGAACATTTTTGCTCTGCACAACTTTCTTATATAATTTTAGTTTAGTCTAGTTTCGTTCCGAGATACAGTGCGGAAACAGGCCCTTCGGCCCACCGAGTGTCCGCTAACACTATCCCACACACATTATGGACAGTTTACCCTTATGCCAAGCCAATTAACCTGCAAACCTTTGCATCTTTGGAATGAGGGAGGAAACCGAAGATTTTGGAGAAAACCCACACGGTCACGGGGAGAAGGCATAAACGACGTAGTCGGTATCGAACCCGGGCGTCTGGCGCTGAGCGCGCTATAAGACAGCAACTCTACCGCTGCACCACCGTGCCACCCAGATAGGTCAGGCATAGGGCTTGAATGCTTTTTTGTATTATTCAACGTGCTACCCAGAATTTTTCAACCATATCTCAGTGTACGTCTCAATGTCAAATCAACACGAATCTTGCTCAGTTATCCTGCTCAGTTTCTCAAAATAGCTAATAGAGATATAGCCGGTTTAAGTCTGCCGTATGCGTCCGTTGGCACTTTGAACATAAATATCTTTTTAAAATTGGCAGTTCGGAAAGTAATTGAAGTGGGGAGAAGGATTCTGCATCTGGCCCAAAGCAGAGTTGGATTCTAACACTGATAATATTTATGTCTATGGTTCATATGCAGACTGCCAAAATATCACTGAGATAAAACTGATAAAATATGCAGCTGTTAGGAAGTTGGCTGTGTACAGTGCCTCTGAGCAAATGGCTGGAGATTGCTACCCATTGATAAGGAACAGCATGTTGCCATGTGTCCACTGGCATTAGAAAAGTGAGTGTGGTGAGACTCTTCCAGAAGGTGACAAGGAACTGATCTAGAGTGTGGTAGAATTCCAGAACCCCCCTCTCCCAAAATCTTGGGATTGACTAAAAATCTCCAGATTAATGACTTTATTTTAGCCAGGAATGTAGAGGTTATGGTTGGGTAAATACAAGGCAGCCAGTAGCGAATTGGATTGCGAAATGGTCTCAAAAGCTATTTATTTCCTTAAATTCTTAACACACCTTCAATAATAGCTGGTGCTCCTGTTCTTGGTTGCTCACAGGGTTGAATTTTAAACTGCGCTATTGGGATTTTTCAAGAGTCGTAGAGTCTTACAGCGTGGAACCAGGCCCTTCGGCCCTACTTGCCCACACCGGCCAACATGTCCCGTCTACACCTGCCTCCATTTGGCCCATATCCCTCTGAACTTGTCCTATCCAGTGGCTTTTCGGGGAAAAAAACAGAAGGCGTCACGGGGCGGCACTGTGTAGCAGCGGTAAAGTTGCTGCCTCAGAGCGCCCGGAGACCCGGGTTCAATCCTGGCCACGGGCGCTGTCTGTATGGAGTTTGTACGTTCTCCCTGTGACGCTGGGGCTTCTCCGGGTGCTCCGGGTTTCCTCCCACACTCCAAAGGCGTACAGGTTTGCAGGCGAATTGGCTTGGTAAAATTGTAAACTGTCCCTAGTGTGTGTAAGGTAGTGCTGATGTGTGGGGGTCGCAGGTCAGCGCGGACTCGGTGGGCCGAAGGGCCTGTTTCCACGCTGTATCTCTGAACTAAACCAAACTAAATACAACATTTGACATTTGACCACCCTACTTGCCCTGTTTTTCATCATCCTGAGAGATGTATCTAATATTAACAGAGTCACAGATACAGTAGACAGTCAGAACCTTTATCCCAGAGTGGAAATATCAAAGAGTGGACGACAAAAATATAAGCTGCAAGGGGGCATGGTGTAAAGGAGATGTGCGATGCATTTAATTTTGCACAGAGGGTGGTGAGTGCCTGGAATGCCATGTCAGTGAAGGTAGCTGCCATGGAGGCATCTAAGAGAGTTTTAGATAGGCACATGTAATTGCAGGGAATGGAGGATAATTGGTTATGTGCAGGCTGATGTGAGTCACAGTGGCAATTAAGAGGCTTTTGCTTTTGCAGATGGATAAGGAGTGTATGGAAGGATATGGATCACATTCAGACAGAGATTAGTTTAACTTGGCATCATGTTCAGCACAGACATTGTGGGCCGAAGGGCCTGCTGCTGTGCTGTACTTTTTCTATGTTCCATGTACTGAAATGCACGAGTTGATAAAATGCCTAACTATAAAATGATAAACTATATTCTGCACCAGTATCTTCCCGTTCCTCTGTCTATTGTACTTGAGTTTTCCTTGATCGTATTTGTGAATCATATCATCTGGTCTTATTGTGTCGTCAAGAGTCAAGAGTGGTTTATTGTCACATGTCCCTTGGCTGATCATCTAAAATCAGTATCTCATTCCTGCTTTTTGCCCCATATCCCTTGTCTCTGTTGGCCCTAAGAGCTAAATCTAGCTCTCTCCAGAAAACATCCAGTGAACTGGCCTCCACTGCTTTCTGTGGCAGACTATTCCACAGATTCTCTGGGTGAAAGGTTTTTCCTCGTCTCGGTCCTAAATGGCACTACCCCTTATTATATGATAAAGGAGGAATGAAACGCTCAGTGTGTGCGCATATATACACGTACTCCCGATTAGAATAATGAAAACCAGGGGCCTGTAAAATGTTCCTGTGGCTTTCGCAGGTGATACCAGTCGCAGACACAGCTGCCAAGATTATTGACTGTGATTCCTATCTGTAGCTGCTTTCAAGCAGAATGAACTGAAGTTGAATGAGCTCCCAATCAGTAACTGTGAGATGGTTGGATCCAGAAACTCCACCCACACAGCTGAGGAAATCCCTTAATATGCTTCATTTTCACAGTATTATTTTTGTTCTTGATGCACCTTTTGTAGCGATGGAGCTACCGCCCGACTGCGCCAGAGACCCGGCTTCGATCTTGACTATGGGCGCTCATCTACACGTTCTCCCTGTGACCTGAGTGGCTTTTCCTCCGAGATCTTCCCACACTCCAAAGACGTACGGGTTTGTAGGTTAATTGGCTTAGCATGAATGTCAAAAACGATCCTGAATGTGTGTAGGGTAGTGTTAACGTGCGGGGATCGCTGGTCGGTGCGGACTCGGTGGGCCGAAGGGCCTGTTTCTGCACTGTGGCTTCAAACTAAAACTGTGCATTCCATGATATTGCGGTATCTGGTGAAAGATTAAACGCAATACTCCCAAAGTTCAACAACGTCTTGTACGATGGTAACGCAACAGCCCAACGTCGGTACTCAAATCCTGGACCGATGAAGGCACTTGTGGTGACACCACTTTCAAAGAACGTCACGGTGGTGCAAAGGGCGGCACGGTGGCGCAGCGGTAGAGTTGCTCACCTTACAGCGCCAGAGACCCGGGTTCAATCCTGACTAGGGGCGCTGTCTGTAGGGAGTTTGTACATTCTCTCGTGACCGGCGTGGGTTTTCTCCTGGAGGTCCAGTTTCCTCCTACACTCCAAAGACCTACAGGTTTGTAGATTAAAATGAAGGCCATTGGCAAAACCCCCAAAAAGACTTACAGTATTTACCTGTGGAGCGGATTTGCACCTCAGGTACATAGGTACATGCCAGTGGATTATTAAGATTAATACGAAGCTGAGAAATAAGTCCACAGGCCCCTGGCAATGTTAATGGCCCATACTGAGACTGGTGCCACATATATAAAATAGCTTCTAATATATCCAGTGGGAAATTCGAATGGAAAATTCCTGACGCAGATAGAGATTAGGACTTGGAACGCACTTTCACAAAGGTTGGTTGGGACCAAAAGCGCAAATGTGCTTGAGGGAAAGCTAAATAACCATGTAAAGAGGAAAAGAAAATTAGGTAGATACAAAAAGCTCGAGACACAGTCCAAAGAAGGGTCTCGACCCGAAACGTCGCCTGACCCGCTGAGTTTCTCCAGCTTTTTGTGTCCATCTTCAGTCTAAACCAGCATCTGCATTTCCTTACAACACAAAGAAAATTAGAGATACAGCGAAGAAACAGGCCCTTCAGCCCACCGAGTCTACACAAACCAGCAATCCAACCCTATACTAGCACTATCCTACACATTTGGGACGGTTTACAATTTACCGATACCAATTAATCTACAAAGCTGTATGTCTTTGGAGTGTGGGAGGAAACTGGAGCACCCGGAGAAAACCCACGCAGGTCACGGGGAGAAGGTTCAAACTCTGTACAGACAGCACCCGTACAGTCGGGATCGAACCTGGATCTCTGGCGCAGTAAGGCAGCAACTCTACCACTGCGCCACTGCGCTACCTTTAATGAAGGATAAATTGATGGGGCTGAGATGTGACTTCAGCAGAACCTAGCCACGACCAGGAACCTTCCTCTGTGATATTGTGGAAGTGGGGATGGCAACATAACTTTGTATTGGACAGGGTGTTGAAATTGTGAAGTCTCTACTTCATCCTGAACCAATGACCGGGAAGGGAATGAAATCAGTAGCAAAGATTCTCTGTGCAGGAAGGAACTGCAGATGCTGTTTTAAATCGAAGATAGACACAAAATGTCTATTTTGCAGCAACTAAGTTACAGAGAAAGGTTGAACAAATTAGGTCTTTATTCTTTGGAGCGCAGAATGTTAAGGGGGGACTTGATTGAGGTCTTTAAAATGATGAAAGGGATAGACAGAGTTGACGTAGATAAGCTTTTCCCATTGAGGGTAGGGAAGATTCAAACAAGAGGGCATGACATGAGAATTAAGGGACAGAAGTTTAGGGGTAACATGAGGGGGAACTTCTTTACTCAGAGAGTGGTGACTGTGTGGAATGATCTTCCAGCAGAAGTGGTGGAGGCAGGATCGATTTTAACATTTAAAAGTAAAGTGGATAGGTTTATGGACGGGAAGGGAATGGAGGGGTATGGTCTGAGTGCAGGTAGATGGGACTAGGGGAAAATAAATGGTCGGCATGGACTGGAAGGGCCGAGAGGGCCTGTTTCCATGCTGTAATTGTTATATGGTTCATATGATTATAAAATGCTGGAGTGACTCAGCAGGTCAGGCAGCATCTCTGGAGAGAAGGAATGGGTGACGTTTCGGGTTGAGACCCTTCTTCAGACTGGCTTCGGTCTTCAGCGAAGATTCTATGGTTGAGACCAAAGAAAAGGGTTCTGTCTTTGTAGTTTATTAATTGGAAGACATGTCCAACCCCAGTCAATAACACTAAACCTATTAATTAGTAGAGGCTCAGTGGGTGAGCCTGGCCTGTTGAGTTACTCCAGTATTTTTACTCCAGCATCTGCAGTTCCTTCCTGCCCATTATCTAGAAGCGTAGCATATTCCAGTCTGCCCGTGCGTATATTTGTATAACATGCCAACCCTACAAATTACTAACCAAGGAGGAATTCTTGTATCACCGAGAATTGGGTTTCCTCCGGGCGCTCCGATTTCGTCCAACATCCCAAAGACATGCGGATTTGTATGCTCACTGGTCTCTGTAAATTGTCCCAGGAGTCTCAGGAATGGACATGAAAGTGGGATAACATAGAACAAAGTGTGAATGGGTGAGTTGATGGTCTGTGTGGACTCGGTGGGCCAGTTTGCACGCTGCATCTCTAAACTCAACGAAACTCATTTGAAGGTAATTTATTCAATCTGAGAATAACAATTGAATTATAGTCTGAAGAAGGGTCTCGACCTGAAACGTCGCCTATCTCCTTCGCTCCTTAGATGCTGCTGCACCCGCTGAGTTTCTCCAGCTTTTTGTGTACCCCCAATTGAATTGTGGAGGTGTCTGAAGTCTACATGGGGACATCTTCAACATCTACATAAAGGAGTCAGACATGAAATGGTGGAGTAACTCAGCAGGTCAGGCAGCAACTCTGGAGAAAAAGGATGGGTGACGTTTCATGTCGGGACCCTTGGACCCTACTAAAGAGTCCCAACCCAAAATGTCACCCATCTTTTTCTCAAGAGATGCTGCCTAACTCGGTGAGTTACTCCAGCACTTTGAGCCTATCTTTGGTATAAACCAGCATCTGCTATTCTCAGTTTCCTTAAAAACGTCCTCCTCAGCTCACGTACGTCTGACTTGTATACTAACTATGAATACGAATGAGTGCTTGGTGGATCAGCATGGGTATCTCCTTGCATCTACAAACATCTTCAACCACCTGGGAACATGGTTCACGAACGCATTTCCAACTCTTGGCCAAAGCAGGTGCCAACAGTTTGGTAAATAGTGGGAGCAGGGATCAATGCTACATTGGGCCAGATCGTGGTGGAAAAAATAACAACCCATGCCGCGATTAATGTGCAGATTCACAAGTGGGAGGCATGTTCCATGAGCGGTTTGCCTGTGGAATTTTCTCATTTACGTCATGTTGCTGGTGGCTGTGCACGGGCAATCTCTCACCCTGAACCTCCTCGATGCTATGCTGGGCCTGTTGGTTTTCCTAGTAACAGCTGATTAAACCCAGTGCAGAACGCGGTCTGGTTAACGTGATGGGAGGGGGACAATGCTTATTGCTACTGCGATGTGTCCTTGCCCCAGAAAGGTGGACTTGTACACTGAGGAATTTTGTTCCACCAGGGGTGGGTGGGGGCTGCAAAATGACCACCGGAGAGAGATAGATGATCAACGTTTAAACTGCAGGTGTTGCTTTATTTTTTAACTTTACTTTGAACTTTAGAAATACAGGGCAGAAAGAGGCCCTTCGGTCCAACTTGCCAACACCGGCCAACATGTTCCAGCTACACTAGTCCCACCTGCCTGCGCTTGGTCCATATCCCTCCATACCTGTCCGATCCATGTACCTGATAACTGGTACTTAAACATTGGGATAGTCCCAGCCTGAACTACCTCCTCTGGCAGCTCGTTCCATACACCCACCACCCTTTGTGTGAAAAAGTTACCTCTCAGATTCCTATTCAATCTTTTCCTCGTCACCTTGAACCTATGTCCTCTGGCCCTCAATTCCGTGAATCTGTGCATCTATCCGATCCATTTCTCTCACGGAGGATTAGCTTCCATTACCTTGGGAAATCACTAAAGCAAAATTGGGAATCTATTCAATTGACAATAGACAATAGGTGCAGGGCCAGATAGATAGGTTCTTGATTAAAATGGGTGTCAAGGGTTATGGGTAGAATGCAGGAGGAATGGGGTTAGGAGGGAGAGATAGATCAGCCATGATTGAATGGCGGAATGGACTTGATGGACTGAATGGCCTATTTCTACTCCTATCACGTATGACCTTATGACCTTATATTTTCACATTGCTAGATTTTAATCACCAGCCGTGTCCAAAAAGGGAAGCCACTGACCTCTCCAAGCCATCTCTGGCAATAACCTATTTATTCAATTTGAGAAAATGGTTACCGGGCAGTGCAAAGCTATATTTAGGCTGCTATTTTCCTTCTCCCTGTAATATTCACATCTGTGTGGCATTAGACCAATGAAAAACACATGAAATGCACTTAATCCAACAAGGACCCGACCAGAATTATTTAAAGTATTAGAAATAATGATAGGTAGAACACCAAACACAACTTGAGGGGATTTGGCGTGTGTGTGTATATATATGTCACTCTCCCAGCAAGTGCTTTGTTACAATTGAGGAGTTAATCAGAAAGGGCTTCCATTACTTCACCTTGCGATGAGTTTGCCTGTACGACTTGCGCAGATCTTCTGCGTCACGAGCTATTCTTAGCACCGGACACCTCCACCCAGACCATAAGTCATGGTTGAACCCCGTACATCAACTCCCCTTTCTGTTTACCAATATTAAATGTATGGCAGCCAAATCCCCCAGTCTCTGTGCGTAAGGAAAGAGAATGCAAATAGTCTGTCGGCAAAGGTTACACAAAAAGCTGGAGAAACTCAGCGGGTGCAGACTGGTGAGGGATCAGGGAAACGAGAGATATAGACGGTGATGTGGAGAGATAAAAAACAATGAATGAAATTTCGGGTCTGAAGAAGGGTCTCGACCCGAAACGTCGCCTATCTCCTTCGCTCCTTAGATGCTGCTGCACCCGCTGAGTTTCTCCAGCTTTTTGTGTAACCAACAATGAATGAAAGATATGCAAAAATGTATCGATGATAAAGGAGACAGGCCATTGTAAGCTGTTTGTAGTGTGAAAATGAGAAGCTAGTGCGACTTGGGTGGGGGAGAGATAGAGAGAGGGAATGCCAGGGCCCGAGGACTGAGGGAGAGGTGGGAAAGGGAGGAGGCAGCCTGGGTTAACCGAATTGAGAAAATTCAATGTTTAAGCCCAGAGGATGCAGACTCCCCAAGCGGAATATGAGGTGCTGTTCCTCCAACTTGCGGTGTTGCTCACTCTGGCCGTGGAGGAGGCCCGGGACCGAGAGGTCGGATACGGAATGGGAGGGGGAGTTGAAGTGCTGAGCCACCGGGAGGTTGGGTTGGTTATTGCGGACCGAGCGGAGGTGTTCGGCGAAACAATCAATTTAAAAAAAAATTTTTTTTTTGTGATACAGCACGGAATCAGGCCCTACGGTCCACCGAGTCCGTGCCGACCAGCGACCCCCCCCCCCCCCCCCCATTATGGCTATCTCTCTTCTCTCCAGTTTATTTAGGTAAAACATTATACTTCCATAAAATATTTCAGGGACGAAGTCTATTCTAATGGTGCTTGCCAGAGCGTTTCAAGCCAAATCTTGGATATGAAAGCAGAAACACTAAGGTTCAACCTTCCATTTCGATAAAAGCATCTGATTCCAAGTGAAGCCTCTGGAAGTGATTTTCTGCATTATTCTTTCCAATAACTCCGGACAAAAATAAAAATACTGTACTTCCTTGAACAAAACCAGGCGGGACTATTTTTCCAGACAGCACATTTGGTCTGGCTGTAGCCATCATTGAATGTTTTATTGGAGACATTCCGTTATTTCTTTAAAAATTACAACATGTGACTAATTTATTTTCAACCGCCAATAAAATTGCTGACAAATTGTGCGATTGTGTAGAGTATTGTGCATAAAATCATTAAATCATAACACGTAACTGTTTGTAAATATTTGACAAGGATGTTGCCAGGACTCGAAGGTCTGAGCTGTAGGGACAGGTTGAGTAGGCTGGGACTCTATTCCTTGGAGCGCAGGAGAGTGAAGAGTAATCTAATAAAGGTGTATAAAATTATGAGGAATAGATCGGGTAGACGCACAGTCTCTTGCCCAGATTAGGGGAATCACCAATCAGAGGACATAGAAACATCAAAACATAGAAAATAGGTGCAGAGGTAGGCCATTCGGCCCTTCGAGCCTGCACCGCCATTCAATATGATCATGGCTGATCATCCAACTCAGTATCCCGTACCTGCCTTCTCTCCATTCCCCCTGATCCCTTTAGCCACAAGGACAACATCTAACTCCCTCTTAAATATAGCCAATGAACTGGCCTCAACTTCCTTCTGTGGCAGAGAATTCCACAGATTCACCACTCTCTGTGTGAAAAATGTTTTTCTCATCTCGGTCCTAAAAGATTTTCCCCTTATCCTTAAACTGTGACCCCTTGTCCTGGACTTCCCCAACATCGGGAACAATCTTCCTGCATCTAGCCTGTCCAACCCCTTAAGGATTTCTATAAGATCTGACATAAGATAAGATAAGACATAGGTTTACGGTGAAGGGGAAAAGATTTTATAGGAACCTGAGGGGTAACTTTTACACATAAAGAGTGGTGGGTGTATGGAACGAGCTGCCCTAAGAGGTAGCAGAGGCAGGGACTATCGCAAGTTTAAGAAGCAATTAGACACGTACATGGATAGGACAGGTCTAGAGGGATATGAGCCAAATGCAGGCAGATGGTACTCGTGTAGATGGGACATGTTGATCGGTGTGGGCAAGTTGGGCCGAAAGGCCTGTTTCCTCCCTGTAAGACTCTATGACTCTCTTACTAACTTGTGAAAACTTGAAATCATTTTGTGTTTCTGATGTCTTCCACATGTAGGAAGCAGGAAAGTATTTTTGTTTAATAGGGTAAGTCCTGCTTTCGAATCAACAGAGGGAACACTGGTAAATAGTTCCATGTTTTATATTGTAACTCCACAGGTCAGGCAGCATCTCTAGAGAATATGCATAGGTGACGTGTCTTCATTCATATGGTAGCACAGTGGCACAGCAGTAGCGTTGCTTCCTTACAGCGCCAGAGACCCGGTTTCAATCCTGACTACGGTTACCGTCTGAAAAGAGTTTGTACGTTCTCCCTGTGACTGTGTGGGTTTTTTCCGGGTGCCCCGGTTTTCTCCCAACTGAACTACCATCTACCCCATGTGTGACCCTCGGACTATCTTTTCTTAATTTTCTCAATTCTGTTAACCCAGGCTGCCTCCTCCCCTTCCCACCTCTCCCTCAGCCCTTGGGCCCTGGCATTCCTTCTCTCTCTATCTCTCCCCCACCCAAGTCGCACTAGCTTCTCATTTTCACGCTACAAACAGCTTACAATGGCCTGTTTCCTTTATCATCAATACTTTTTTGCATATCTTTCATTCATTGTTCTTTATCTCTCCACATCACCGTCTATATCTCTCGTTTCCCTGATCCCTGACCAGTCTGAAGAAGGGTCTCGACCCGAAACGTCGCCTATCTCCTTCGCTCCTTAGATGCTGCTGCACCCGCTGAGTTTCTCCAGCCTTTTGTGTAAACCCTCGGACTATCTTTGATCGGACTTTGCTGGCTTTACCTAGCACTAAACGTTATTCCCCTATCGTTACACTGTGAATGGCTCGATGGCAATCATGTATTGTCTTTCCGCTGACTGGTTACCACGCAACAAAAGCTGTTCACTGTACCTCGGTACACGTGACAATAAACTAAACCGAACTGATATCAGACACATCCGAAAATTGATTATATATTTTTTTCTATTTTAAACCTTTCTAGAATTTAATTTCAAACAATATTCGCGACAACCTCCTCGTCCACAGCCAATTATTAATAACTAGTTTATGTTTATTTACCCTTAAATAATGATTGAGGCAGCTGACTTTGAGTAAATGTCTCTCAATGCAGAAAGTAAAGGGACATTTTTTGAATGTTGTGGGTATTTGACTGTACTGTTCAGATACAAAAAGCTAATTCAGGATGAAGGAAAAGCCTGGCAGGAGGCACAGTATATTTATGCTATTAGTGCCAAAATCTTTTACAATTTACATAAACTGGCTTTAAACCATGGAATGGGCCTTAAAATGAGGCAGAGCACAGGCAAGGTCTAATAAGATTTTGCTGTTTTACTAAACCAGTGATCAAAGGTAGACACAAATTGCTGGAGTAACTCTGCGGGACAGGCAGTACCTCTGAGATGCTGCCTGTCCCGCTGAGTTACTCCGGCATTTTGTGTCTACCTTCGATTTAAACCAGCATCTGCAGTTCTTTCCTCACACATGAAGTGACCGAACCGTTTCAAACTTATTCCACCACTTGTCGAATGTTCCCCTGCTTTATTGGGCAGGAAGGAACTGCAGTTGCCAGTTTACACCGAAGCTGGACGCAAAAAGCTGGAGTGAAAAAACCCAACGGGTCAGACAGCATCTCGGGACAAAAGGAATAGGTGACGTTTCGGGTCGAGATCCTCCTTTGGGCTGAGAGTCAGGGGAGAGGGGAATGAGAGGCATGAAACAGTTCAGGACAGATCCACCAAAGGCTCAGACAAATTGACCCTGCAGGCCTAAACCAAGGCTGGTGGGGCTGCTGCCTCATAGCACCAGAGGTCCTCACCTCGGTTGCTGAGTTTGCAAGTTCTCCCTGTGAGGGTGTGGGTTCCTCCGGGTGCTCTGGCTTCCTCCCACTTCTGGGAGACACGCGTGTTCGTAAGTTAATTGGTGCCTGTAAAACATACAGTAGGTGACGTTTCAGGTCGAGGCCCTTCTTCGGACTGCGAGTCAGGGGAGAGGAGGAAACGAGGGATATGTGAAGGTATTAAAGAAGGAACTGCAAATGCTGGAGAATCGAGGGTTACACAAAAAGCTGGAGAAACTCAGCAGGTGCAGCAGCATCTAAGGAGCGAAGTGGATAGGCGACGTTTCGGGTCGAGACCCTTCTTCAGACTATAATTCAATTGTTATTCTCAGATTGAATATATGACCTTCAAATGAGTTTAGTTGAGTTTAGAGATGCAGCATGCAAACTGGCCCACCGAGTCCACACAGACCATCAACTCACCCATTCACTTTGTTCTATGTTATCCCACGTTCATGTCCATTCTCATGTCGAGACTTATGTGAAGGTACATTGAAACAAATGAATGCTTAAATGTAGGATAAATGCCCTGCTTTAGTGTAGGTCCCCTGGTTTTTGTTCCAATCTCAGCAAAGCCAGACTGAAATTTTCCACATCCATGACAGTTCCCATCTTTCCTCCTCCTTCTTTAAGGAAGGATGTACAGGTCCACCACCGATTATCCGGCACCCTTGGTCCCAGAGCCTTTCTGGATTATCAGCCCTCAAGGCAGGCCTCGGAAGTCGGCTATGAGAACGGAATAGCCGGCTCCAACTGGGCCGGAGTTCCAGAGTCCCGGCTGCAGGGGGAAAATTCGACCCGCTGATCAGCCGCGGAAGTCCCGATGAGGTTGAGATCGGCCGCCTCACCCGGCCTAGGTGTAGCAATGTTACAAAATTTTGAGATTTTAAAAATCAAGTCTGCAATTTATCCCATCAGATAAAGCATAAAAAGAAGTTTAATTTGACACCTAATTCACTTTCATATCTTCAGTATTAAGAAAGTTATGACCATTTCATACTTGGAAATTAGCATCTTGTTCCCCATTGCCTTTCAATTGACTTAACTCAAAAGCTGTGATCTAGAACAGTCAAAAGCCCATAACTTTCTTAAAAATTAAGAGAACTCAATGAAATTTTCAGTTATTATAGATTGAAGCATTCTGAAACAAATATGAAACAATCTTACTTGGATGACCTGAAATTAAAGCATATAATTAGTTAGTTATCTAATTGTAGCTAATTACAAAATTCAATGAGTAGATCTAAACATCTATCTATTTCTTAAGAAAAGATAAACTTTTTTTAAATTGCCTAAGTGTCCAAATAACATTCACGCAATAATCCACAATATAACATAATTTTTAAATCTCATTTTCATGAATTTATAGGCCAAATGGAAGGAATTTAGTGTTTAATGCCTGTAAATTAATGGCCATTTAAATCAACTAGCGAGTGGGTTTTAGTGGAATGCGGTGGATTGGAACGTTGCGGTTTGCGGTGAAATCGGAATGAAAAATACAGCCGGTTCATACATTTTTTTTGTCCCCTTTTCGCAACATGAAGATGCGATTAAAGCCTCCCTAAAAACCAAGTTTTTATGTAAAAATAAACTGTGTAGCTTCTTTTATCGCCTACCTTAGGTCCGTTCCGCTGTCACCGTTCAGCGCTTTAGAAGATGATTTTTAAACTACTCTAGTTAATAAATAATCTAGCGTAGTTTAAAAATACCTTTATGAATGAAATGTCGGAGCGATTTTTCTTTAGCGACAAAATCGCCCGACATGGATCGACTTGGACTGCCTAGAAAAAATCGGCATTTTAAACCCGCCCCCCTCTGAAAGGCGCCAAAGTCGCGCACACGGGGAGCGACAGAAATGCAGCGCTGCTAAAGTTAGGTATTGTAACATACCTACTAGGTGCCACATTTTTTGGGGGGACTTCCAGGGGTGAATTTCAAATGCGCTCTCGTAATTTTGTCTTTTGTTAAAAGAGGTTTAGTTTAGATTAGTTTAGTTTAGAAGTAGAGCGGGAAAACAGGACCATCGACCCACCGAGTCCACGCTGCCCTGTGACCAAGCTTGCCTTGCACGTTAACGCTGTCCCATACCAGGGACAAATTTCACATTTATACCAAGTCAATTAAACTACAAACCTGTACGTGTTTGGAGTATGGGAAGAAACCGAAGATCTCGGGAAAAAACCCACACAGGTCAAGGGGAGAATGTACAAACTTCATACAGACAAGCACTGGCAGCTAGGATCGAACCTGGGTCTCTGGCGCTGTGAGGCAGCAATTCTACCGCTGCGCCATCGTGCCAGTCCAATACTTGCCAGAAAATCTATAGTTTTCCTTATTCCTTATCCCTACTCGCATTGCTCACAAGATACAAGATATTAAATTATGTCATTTGAACCTAAGTTCAAACAGGATTACGTTTCTGCAGTCAACAAACAAGGAAAAAAAACCAAGACCCAATTAACACAGTTTACATAAACATCCATCGCAGTGAATCTCCAAACACCTCCTCACTGTGATGGAAGGCAAAGTCTTGTCTCTCCCCTGGTCCTTATTCTTCTCCTGATGTTTGAGTCCCCAGAGGGCGAGGGCCGCGCCTGGCGATGTAAGGCCCCGCTCCGCGTCTCAATGTTGGAGCCCCCGGCGGGCGATGGCAACCTTAGCTCAGGTGGCCCTGTTAAACTCTGAGCATGTTAATCTGGCTCTGATTTATACAGTGTGGGCCTTGTGGATAGATGTGATTTATGAACAAGGAAAGGTGGAGAGAGAGGAAGATAGCAGCTCAGCACCGCTCTCTGGTTGTGGTAGGATGATTCAGTTGCCTGTCAACAGCTGGGAAGATACTGATCATAGAGTCTTGCCATAGGTCAAAATGACTACTATCATGTCTGAATGCTCTGCAACAAAAGGCTTTCTAGGACTTCGGTAAATATCTGCTGAGTTTGATTTTCATTGCGTGTGCATTAGAGGGCACTGCACCATACAGGGAGAAATGAAGACTAGTCCATTCAGGTTAAAACTCTCCTTGGAGTTCATGAGCAGAGCCAATGAACTAAACTCCCTTACAGTGCCAGAGACCTGATTTCGATCTATCTGTATGGAGTTTGCACGTTCTCCCTGTGACCGCGTGGGTTTTCTCCGGGAGCTCCGGTTTCCTCCCACACTCCAAAGACGTTCAGGTTGTTGGTTAATTGACGTATAAATTGCTCCGAGTTGTAGGATAGAACTAGTGGATGGGTGATCGTTGGTCAGCACGGACTTGGTGGGCCGAAGAGCCTGTTTCCACACTACATCTCTAAACTCTTTAGTCAGAGGGTGGCGAAACTGTGGAATTCATTGCCACGGAAGGCTGTGGAGGCCAAATCAATGGATATTTTTAAGGCAGAGATAGATGGATTCTTGATTAGTACGGGTGTCAGGGATTATGGGGAGAAGGCAAGAGAATGGGGTTGAGAGGGAGAGATAGATCAGCCGGAGTAGATTTGATGGGCCGAACAGACTAATTCTGCTCCTATCACAAGAATTTATGAAAGGTAGGCAAAAATTCTGGAGAAACTCAGCGGGTGAGGCAGCATCTATGAAACGAAGGAAATAGGCAACTTTTTGGGTCGAGACCCGGTCTGATGAAGGGTCGCGACACAAAAGGTTGCCTATTTCCTTCGCTCCATAGATACAATACAATACCGTTTATTGTCATTTGAACCTCATTGAGGTTCAAACGAAATTTAGTTTCTGCAGTCATACAAACAAGAAAAAGAACCAAGACACAACACAATTGACACAAACATCCATCACAGTGAATCTCCTCCTCACTGTGATGGAAGGCAAAGTCTTATCTCTCCCCCGCACCCCCCATTCTCCTCCCGATGTCAGAGTCAAAGTCAAAGATGCTGCCTCACCCGATGAGTTTCTCCAGCAGTTTCGTCTACCTTCGATTTTCCAGCATCTGCAGTTCCTTCTTAAACACATGAATTTATGAACTCAGTTTGTCCAACCACCAGAGTTTGACTTAGCATCTTCTCACTTCTAGTCCAGCCTTGCTTTCTGGAACAATAGAAAGCTGGTCACTTAGCCAGTGACTCATCATTATTCCTCTTGTGTGGTCATTGCAAACGCTGTGAGTTAACAAGAAATGATTTATGCAATGGTTTGCAAAGGTCTTGATTTCAGTTAAAATATGTCCCTGTTTCTCAATCTCTAACCGATCGAAACCATAAGCTGCATTCCTCTGCAGAGGTTCCACGGGTACTGGTTAGTCAGCTGCCCCGAGCGAATGGAAACAATGCAACTAAAATTTCCCAATTCCCTGCAGTGGAGCAGACGAGGTTGGGAATTGAACAGACAGGGAGATTAACACAACATCCTACCACTTCATCATGCTAATCCCCAGACTTCCCACAGCACTGACGTTACTGAGATAGAGGGATCCAATTATGAGTAGGAAAGAACCGCAGATGCTGGTTTCAATGGAAGGGAGACACAAAAAGTTTGGAGTAACTCAGTGGGACAGGCAGCATCTCTGGAAATGCAGGAATGGGTGACGTTTCGGGTCGAGGCCCTTCTTCAGACTGAGAGTCAGGGGAGAGGGAAATAAGATATAGACAGTGATTCTAGAGGGATGTAGAACAAATGAACGGAAGGAACGAAAGGAAAAAGGCCATTGTTAGCTGTGGGCTGGGTGAAAATGAGTCACAGACAATGAGACTCAACAAGACGACTGTGAAGCTAGTACGACTTCATGTTGACATACTGCATTACAGCATGGTACGGCAGCTGCACCATGGCAGACAGGGAGAGGCTTCAGAGGGTAGTTAGGGCAGCACAGAAGATCATCGGCTGCCCTCTCCCCTCTCTGATGGACATTTACACCTCCCGCTGCCTCAGCAGGGCGAAGAACATTATCTAGGACAGCTCCCATCCTGCATTTGGCCTGTTCAACCTGCTACCCTCAGGGAGGCGCTATAGGTGCATCAGCACAAGGACAAATAGACTCAAGAACAGTTTCTTCCCAAAATCCATCATCTCCCTGAACTCACACATGCATTGACTTCACAGCCTAACCCCCGGACTTTCATCTAGCCACCCACTGTAATTTGTACTGTAACTGTAACCCATACTGGATATAGGAATCCTATTATCCATTCTATTTGTCCATTGTCTTTTTATAGATATGTATATAGCGCTGCAGAAACTGTGCACCTTATCCCCCCCCCCCCCCTTTTTGTCTTGTTTTTGCACTGAGTAGGAGCTGTTTTTAATCTCACTGTACATGTGTATAGTGACAATAAAAGGCATTCTGATTCTGATTCTGACTTGGGTGGGGGAGGGATGGTGAAAGAGGGAATGCAAGGGTTATTTCAAGTTAGAGAAATCAATATCCATACCGTTGGGTTGCAAGCTACCCAAGTGAAATATGAGGTGCTTTCCCTCCAATTTGCGCTGGGCCTCACTCTGGCAATGGAGGAGGCCCAGGACAGAAAGATCAGTTGTGGAATGGGAAGGGGAGTTAGTGTTTGGCAACATGATCTACATGATGATCAATGTACTATAATTACGCAATATTAACTGAAAATGCAATAAGCAGGAACCTAATTTGAGGAAGGACACTCTTGTTGTTAAGGGAGTGCAGCATAGTTTCACAAGGTTAATTCCCAGGATGGCGGGACTGTCATATGATGAAGGAATGGAGCGACTGGGCTTGTATTCAGTGGAATTTAGAAGGATGAGAGGGGATCTTATAGAAATATATATAATTATTAAGAGATTGGACACGCTAGATGCAGGAAACATGTTCCTGATTTGGGGGAGTCGGGAACCACGGGCCACAGTTTAAGAATAAGGGCTAGGCCATTTAGAACTGAGATGAGGAAAAACCTTTTCACACAGAGAGTTGTGAATTCGTGGAATTCTCTGCCTCAGAAGGCAGTTGAGGCCGATTCACTGGATGCATTCAAAAGAGAATTAGATAGAGCTCTAAGGGCTAGTGGAATCAAGGGGTATGGGGAGAAGGCAGGAACGGGGTACTGATTGTGGATGATCAGCCGTGATCGCATTGAATGGAGGTGTTGGCTCTAAGGGCCGAATGGCCTCCTCCTGCACCTATTGTCCGTGTATCTATGTAAAATGCTGGAGTAGCTCAGCGCGTCAGACAGCTTCTCTGGAGAACATGGATAGATGGCGCTTCTTCAGACTGAAGGGTCTCGAACCGAAACAAGACCGATCCATTCTCTCCAGAGATGTTGCCTGACCCTTTGAGTTACGCCAGCATTTTCTGTCTATCTTTGATATAAAATGCGACTTTGTTGATGTTCGGTGGGAGCTGACATCCCCCCCGATGCTGGAGCTGTTCACCCCGATGCGGAGGGTCAGACCACCAGCCACGGGAGTCAAGATCGTCCCATCAACGGAGGGCTCGAGACCCCCGACCACGGGAGACCATAGAAGGGTAGAGATTGCAACTTTTTTTTCGCCTTCCATCACAGTGAGGAATGTGGAGGAGTCACTGTGGTGGATGTTTACGTTGAAATGTGTTTTTTGCGTTCCTTTGCTTTTTATTGGTATGACTGACTTGGCAAATGAAATTCCTCATATGTTGCAAAACATACTTGGCTAATAAAATATGATTGTGATTGTGATTGTGATCGATATTTACTTGCCCATTAAATATTAGAATCTGGTTCCATCCAAAACTTGGGTATCCATTCAAACTGGGAATGAAGTCTCCATATGGCATACCGTAATACATCGGTGAATCTCAGTTGTTCTTCTGAAGGTTCATTTCATATAAACCTAATTTCTTAAGTTTAAGCATCAAACTTTGATGATTTTTTTAGTGCAGCGATGGCTTTCCAGGTCTTTGAGTGCCAGTGCCACAGTAAATTGCCTCTAGTGTGTAGTATGGTGTTAACATACATTGATACGTTCATGAGGTCATAAGTGATAGGAGCAGAATTAGACCATCAAGTCTAAGCCATTCATTCATAGAAACATAGAAACATAGAAAAATAAGTGCAGGAGTAGGCCATTCGGCCATTCGAGCCTGCACCGCCATTCAATGTGATCATGGCTGATCATCCAACTCAGTATCCCGTACCTGCCTTCTCTCCATACTCTCTGTGTAAAGAATGTTTTCCTCATCTCGGTCCAAAAGGAATTCCCCCTTATCCTTAGACTGTGACCCCTTGTTCTGGACTCCCCCAACATTGGGAACAATCTTCCAGCATCTAGCTTGTCCAACCCCTTAAGAATTTTGTAAGTTTCTATAAGATCCCCACTCAATCTTCTAAATTCCAGCGAGTACAAGCCGAGTCTATCTAATCTTTCCTCATATGAAAGTCCTGACATCCCAGGAATCAGTCTGGTGAATCTTCTCTGTACCCCCTCTATGGCAAGGATGTCTTTCCTCAGATTTGGAGACCAAAACTGTACTCAATACTCCAGGTGTGGCCTCACCAAAACCCTGTACAACTGCAGTAGAACCTACACTCAAATCCTTTCGCTATGAATGCTAACATACCATTTGCTTTCTTCACTGCCTGCTGCACCTGCATGCCTACTTTCAATGACTGATGTACCATGACACCCAGGTCTCGTTGCATCTCCCCTTTTCCTAATCTGCCACCATTCAGATAATAGTCTACCCTCATGTTTTTGCCACCAAAGTGGATAACCTCACAGTCTGATCACCTCTCTCTGTTCCTGCTCCCCAAATACACACCTCTGATCAGACGTGTGAAACCTACCGTGAGGACAGTGAAGGTCTGGCCTGAGGGGGCTGTCTCTGTCTTACAGGAACAGTTTCAGCAAACAGACTGGAGTGTGTTTGCCACCCAGGCCACCTTTAACTCCCAAGTGGACATAAATTCATACACCTCAACCGTTCTGGACTACATAAAATTCTGCACTGATAACGTCACCACCCATAAAGTGATAAAGACCTTCCCTAACCAGAAGCCGTGGATGAGCAGGGAGGTCAGACTCCTGCTGAAGGCTCGAGACGCCGCTTTTAAATCTGGCGACGCTGAGGGATACAGCTCATCCAGGGCCAATCTGAAAAAGGGAATTAGGATTGCTAGACTCAATCACAAACAGCGGATTGAGGAGCATTTCCGAGACAACTCCGACCCTAGGCGCATGTGGCAAGGTATTAAGTCCATGGCCGACTACCATAAAATCAACACCCCCCCCCCAGACAACGCCTCCCTCCCTAACGAGCTAAACCACTTCTATGCTCGCTTTGACCGGGACAACAAAACTCCAGCCATTAAAGTTGCTCCACCCCCGAATGAACAACCCCTCAGTCTCTCCACCTCTGCTGTACAAGACGCACTGAGCAAGGTGAATGAGCACAAAGCTGCCGGCCCCGATGGCATCCCCGGGCGGGTGCTCAGGGCATGTGCTGGACAACTATCCCTGGTCTTCACTGACATTTTCAATCTGTCACTGGCCCAGGGTGTCGTCCCCACCTGCCTCAAGACATCTACCATTGTGCCAGTGCCCAAACACTCAGCGACAGGGAGCCTCAACGACTACCGGCCAGTGGCACTCACCCCTGTCATCGCTAAGTGCTTTGAGCGGCTGATCCTGGCTCACCTCAAAGCCAGCCTCCCCCCCACATTGGACTCCCACCAATTTGCCTACCGGACAAACAGGTCTACAGAGGACGCCATATCGGCGGCCCTACACTCTGCCCTGACCCACCTGGACAGCAACAACACCTACATCAGGCTGCTGTTTATTGACTTCAGCTCCGCCTTTAACACTGTCATACCCGCTAGCTTGATCACCAAACTCAGCGGTCTTGGCATCTCCACCTCCCTCTGCAATTGGACACTGGATTTCCTCACTAACAGACCAGTCTGTTAGGGTCAACAACCTCACCTCCTCCACTATAACACTGAACACCAGCGTACCACAGGGCTGTGTGCTCAGCCCTCTCCTCTACTCCCTCTTCACGCATGACTGCATCCCCAAGTATGGCTCCAACGCCATTATAAAATTTGCCGATGACACCACGGTGGTAGGACTGATTAGTGATAATGACGAATCAGCCTACAGGGAGGAGGTCCAGCACCTGACTACCTGGTGTGCCAACAATAACCTCGTCCTCAACTCCCAGAAGACAAAGGAAATAATTGTTGACTTTCGGAAGAACAGAGGGGGCAGACACACCCCCATCCATATAAACGGGACTGAGGTGGAGAGGGTCTCCAACTACAAATTCCTCGGGGTACACATCTCGGAGGATCTGTCCTGGTCCCTCAACACCTCAAAGCTGATCAAAAAGGCACAGCAGCGCCTTTACTTTCTGAGGAGGCTCAAAAAAGCCCACCTGTCCCCCCGGATCCTGACGAACTTCTACCGCTGCACCATTGAAAGCATCCTGACCACCTGCTTTACGGTATGGTACAGCAGTTGCACCGTGGCAGACAGGAAGGCACTACAACGGGTGGTGAAAACCGCCCAGTACATCATCGGTGCCCCGCTCCCTGCCATGGATGCCCTCCACCGAAAACGGTGCCTGAAGCGGGCCGGGAAGATCATCAAGGACCCCTCACACCCTAACCATGGACTGTTTGCCCTCCTCCCATCAGGGAGGCGGTACAGGAGCCTCAGGTCCCGCACCAGTAGGACGAAGAACAGCTTCTTCAACTACACCATCAGACTGCTGAACTCGGAGCCCAGCTGATAGACATGTCTGTACCCTGTATTTATTCATTTCCGTACTGCTACCACTGCACTCTGTATTTATTTTTCTATATCGCTATCACTACGAACGACGCTAAACTGCATTTCGTTGTACCTATACTTGTATTTGTGCAATGACATTAAACTTGAATTGAATTGAATTTATCCACATTATACTGCATCTGCCCATTCACTCAGCCTATCCAAATCACCCTGCAGCCTCCAAGCATCCTCCTCACATCTAACTATACCCCCCAGCATGGTGTCATCTGCAAATTTGGAGATGTTGCATTGAATTCCCTTGTCCAAATCATTAATAATTAATCATTAATCATTAATTCAATCATGGCTGATCTATCTCTCCCTCCTAACCCCATTCCCCATTGCATCTGACACCCGTACCAATCAAGAATATATTTATCTCTGCGTCCACAGCCTTCTGTGGCAAAGAATCCACAAGTTCACCACCCTCTGACTGAAGAAATTCCTCCTCATCTCCTTCCTAGAGGAACGTCCTTTAATTCTGAGGCTGTGGCCTCCGGTCCTTGACTCTCCCACTAGTGGAAACATCCTCTCCACACCCACTCTATCCAGGCCTTTCACTATTCGGTAAGTTTCAATGAGGTCCCTCCTCCTCCATCTTCTAAACTCCAGCGAGTCGAGGCCCAGTGGCGATCATACCATCAAACGGGCCGAAGGGCCTGTGTCCGTGCTGTATCTCTCAACTGAGCTGAACTCGCCCAGCTTTCAATAACTCCAGAGGAAATGCAAGCGGACTTGACGTCTCATGCAAAGGTTTTGGAAGTCAGGTCAATGGGATCGACGGTTATGACAGGATAATTTCACTTGCCTGGGCAGAACGTGTATCGTTCCGATGTGTCATCATCCGAGTTGCACAAGCAGAAGCGAGACATTAAGACTGCAGTCCAAAGGGGAAGACAAGTAAAAGAAGCTATGTACACAGCTGTGTCAGGAAGTGTTGCCACAACTTCAAGCGTACCTTACAGATTCTGGGCACGCAGCCATCAGGAATTGGTCCCAGTTCGTTTTTCTCTCCCTCTCTCTCTCTCGCTCCCTCGCTCTTTAAACACATGCGCAAGCTGTCAGGCCCGGTTTTGTATGATTTATAGAAAGTATCAACTTCCAGCAAAAACACATCTGCGCCCGACGGTCGGCCAGCGGATGGCAAAAGCGTACGGTGTGGCAGCCACGGCCACCTCACGCACAGGTTAACCTGCGATGAACATTTGTCGGCACTGGACCTGCACGCGCAGGAGTTTAGATGAATGAGGTGGGCACCTCATTGAAACATACAGGATAAACATAGAAACATAGAAAATAGGTGCAGGAGTAGGCCATTCATCCCTCCAAGCCAGCACCGCCATTCAACATGATCATGGCTGATCATCTAAAATCAGTGCCCCGTTCCTGCTTCCTCCCCATATCCCTTGATTCCATTAGCCCTACGAGCTAAATCTAACTCTCTCTTGAATGCAATGAATAGTGAAAGGATTGGTACAGAGTGGATGTGGGGAGGATGATTCCACTAGTGGGAGAGTCCAGGACTAGAGGTCATAGCCTCAGAATTAAAGGATGTTCTTTTAAGGCCCTGTCCCACTTACGTGTCCTTGGCGCGCTAATTACGCGACCTCGTCGTCGTGTTGAGGCGCGCGGCCATCGTATGGCCGCGCAGCGCCGGTCCCACGGAGAAGGCCGGAGGGGTATGGAGGACAGATCTTGCTAGCTAATACAAGTACTTCCGCAAGGAACTGCCAGTTTCAACCTTTTAAAAAGCTGGAGGTCCACGATGCATGTGTTCCCTCCACGGTAATCCTAAACTCAATGACTGATTTGGAATCCTGAATGTAGAAACAAGATAAAAAGGACAAAGAGCTAGACAGGTCATCCTCAGCATTGTTTCTCCCTAAGCAAACACCATCAAAAATGATGAACTGTTCATCCATCTCATTGCTTTCTATGTGGAGTAAGGAACTGCAGATGCTGGTTTAAAATGAAGATAGACACAAAAAGCTGGAGTAACTCAGCGGGTCAGGCAGCATCTCTGGAGAGAAGGAATAGGTTACGTTGCTGCTGTAGCAATGCAATCTGTATCTCTTCCATGGTTATACAAAAAGCTGGAGAAACTCAGCGGGTGCAGCAGCATCTAAGGAGCGAAGGAGATAGGCGACGTTTCGGGTCGAGACCCTTCTTCAGACCTCTTCTACCGTCGCCTCCGCTTTGAAGGAGTGTATCTCTTCCATGATGATCTTGGAATAGCAGCCAGCAACCCCCTCTATATGCGTAAATGACGTCACGCGCTGTGTGACGCATGGAGATGCGTGTAGGTCAAACCCTTAATAATCTTATATGTTTCAATAAGATCCCCTCTCAGTTTCAGAGTATACAAGCCCAGCCGCTCCATTCTTTCAGCATATGACAGTCCCGCCATCCCTCATCTTCCTTAGAAGCCTCACGTGTGGCACCTCATCAAAGACTTTCTGAAAATCTGGGTAAACAACGTCCACCGACTCTCCTTTGTCTGTCCTACTATTTACTTCTTCAAGGAATTCTAGCAGATTTGTCAGGCATGGTCTCCCCTTCATAAATCCGTGCTGACCGGACTATTTTCTCATGAACTTCGAAGTACTCCGTAACCTCATCCTTTGTAATAAACTCTAAAATCTTACAAACCACTGAAGGCAGACTAACTGGCCTCTGGTTCCCACAGTGGAAGAAGGAACTGCAGATGCCGGTTTAAACAGACGATAGACACAAAAAGCTGGAGTAACTCAGCTGGACAGTCGAGACCCGAAACGTCACCCATTCCTTCTCTCCAGAGATACTGCCTGTCCCACTGAGTTACTCCAGCTTCTTGTGTCCATCTAGAGTTCCCACTATTCTGCTTTGCTCCCTTCTTGTACAGCGGGGTAGTATTGGCAACTTGCAAATTGTTTGGAACCACTCCTAACTCTAGTGATTCTTGAAATATCACTATTAATGCCTTCTGAATCTCTAAATCTTCTCTTTCAGAACCCTCGGGTTCTCTGACTTCCAGACTGAAGAAGCGTCTCGGCTCGAAACGTCACCTGTGCCTTCTCTCCAGAGATGCTGCCTGACCACCTGAGTTACTCCAGCATTTTGTGTCTACCCTCAGTTTAAACCAGCATCTGCAGTTCCTTCCTACATATTATCTGGTGTGCCTCCCATCAGTGGCAAAGTGCGAATATCCTGCCTGGAGTATCTGAACATCAGTGAACAGAATCTCCACATTTAAAGATTTCTCCATTTATTTTTTTTCAATGATCAAGAATCTGACCATGTGAATATAATTAAAATTTGAATGTTTTTGCTCCTATTTTTTAGACCATTAGACAAAGGATCAAAATTAGGCCATTCGGCCGATCGAGTCTCCATCATCCATCATGGCTAATCTATTTTTCTCTCACAACCCCATTCACCTGACATATCCCCGTAACCTTTGATACCCTTACTAGTCAAGAAGCCCAAATCTGTAATGAGTATCCACCCTCATTTATTAGGTTGTGTCTAGTTATCAAATAGGATATATAATCAGAAACGTGTTGGAAATTGCATTGTATTTCCATGGCCGTCGTTCTGCAGTTCCGGAATTGGCTTGATGGTTTTGCACGCATTTTACAAAGCTCATCTCATGGTTACTTGTGAGTGGAAATGTTGGAATAATTAAAAATGGGATTAGTATAGAATTACCATAATAGGTACTTCATGATTGGTATGGACTTGATGAGCCAAATGGGTTTGTTTGAATGGCGTATAGCTTTATGACTATTCCTTGGTAGAATGGATCAATGCAGGACTATTCTGCGTTTACAGAATGTACCGTTCTATTTTGTTATTGATTAGGTCCAATTAATTTCCCATATAATGCACAATCAATGATTACAGGGACAGGGACAGAAGCTGGACTAGGCCATTCAACCTCTTGAGTTCATTCCATTACTCAACAACTTCACAATTATTCTCTTACTTACGGTGGTGCAGCGGTAGAGTTGCTGCCTGACAGCGCTTACAGCCCCAGAGGACTGGGTTCGATCCCAACTACTGGGGTGCTGTCTGTAGGGAGTTTGTACGTTCTCCCCGTGACCGTATGGGTTTTCTCCGAGACTATTGGTTTCCTCCCACAAGACATGCAGGTCTGTCGGTTAATTGGCTTGGTATAAGTGTAAATTGTTCCCAGTGTGTGCAGCATAGTGCTAATGTACGGGGATCACAGGTTGGTGCGGACTCGGTGGGCCAAAGGCCCTCTTTCCGCTCTGTACCTCTAAAAAAACTGCCTTGTGATCATCGCCAGCAGATATATGTCTTAATTCCCAAGCATCCACCCCCCTCAAACTTGAATGCACTCAATGCCAGAGAATCCATAGGCCTCTAGATAGAGACTCTTAAAGGGCCTGTCCCACTTGGCTGGCATTTGTGCGTAATTACGCAACATGGTGCGTGACACGCACGTGACGCACGCATTACGTGCTCATGGTGCGTGATGACATCAGCAGTGATGCGCGGCGTCGCAGGATTTTGTGATGTACAAAATCTTCGCGCGCCATCTGCGTGACACGAAAATGATGGCCAAGTGGAAAAATACAGCCAAGTCAACGCTTAATATGCAGATTTCAAACATGTTGGACACCGCACATCTTGAGGAAATGCGATTCCTCCTAATAGATAAATCAGACCAATTTTTAACGAGTTGGTCTCCATTTGGTCGATTTTTTGGAAGCATATGGTACAACAAAACCGTAGAAGCTAACTGTGTCAGGATTGGGTGAGGGATGGTCAAGAATACAGATAACGATCTCCTTAACCGCTTACTTTCTACTTTTTTTCTCTCTTTTTTTCTTTTTCTCAACTTTCTTTCTCACACACCATATAATCACATGTTTATTTTATTTTTAAAAAGTGGGACAGGCCCTTTAAAGGCCCCGCAGGTATCAAATAACATTTCTCCCTTAGCCCTTATCTTAAATGGTTGTAGTTGAGAATCTCATCAGGAACAGCTTGAAGTGACGCTAATGGATGATTCGAGCATAATTCCTTTAGCTCATCTCCCCCATCCCATCCTCACTACTTTCTACAGGGGCACCATAGAGAGTATTCTGACCAGCTGTATCTCTGTCTGGTTTGGGGACTGTAGAGCCTCCGACTGGAAGTCTGTGCAGAGAGTGGTGAGGACAGCGGAAAAAATCATCGGGACCTCTCTCCCCTCAATCGGGGATATTGCGACCAAACGCTGTGTGTCTAAGGCCAGCAGTATCATAAAGGACCCCACACATCTCCATCAGGGACTGTTCACTCTGCTGCCCTCGGGAAAAAGATACCGCAGCATGAGGAGCAGAACATCAAGGTTCCGCAACAGCTTCTTCCCACGAGCCATCAGACTCCTGAATGCCATGTAAATGGGCTGCCACTATTGTCTATTTATCCTTTTCATACATACCTATCCTTCGGTTAATTTATTGTGTTGCACAGGGAGCCAAATGCAACGTAATTTCGTTTGAAACTGCATATATCAATGTATTTCTAAATGACAATAAAGTTTGTTTGACTTGTTTGACTTTGACTTGACTTTAGAAATCTTTAGAACCTTTAGAAAGGAAAAGGAATTGATTTAATCAGAGGGTGGTGAATCTGTGGGATTCACTGCCACAGAAGGCTGTGGAGGCCAAGTCAATGGATATTTTTACGGCAGAGATTGATAGATTCTTGATTAGTAAGGGTGTCAGGGGTTATGAGGAGGAGGCAGGAAATTGGGGATGAGAGGGAAAGATAGATCAGCCCCGATTGAATTGCAGGGTTTACCGGATGGGCCGAATGGCCTAATTCTGCTCCTGGAACCCATAAACTTTGAACTCCTCTCACCCCTCTTGAGATCAATTAAGAAGGCATTGTCCTTTGGAGATTCGACAGATGCAAAATGCTGGAGTAACTCAGCAGGTCAGGCAGCAGCTCTGGAGAACAAGGATGGGTGAAGTTTGGGACCATTGGGACCAGTGAAGGACGGGACCATTCTTCAGACGAACAATAAAAATCTATGCAAAATCACATTCTTTATTAACTCCAGATTAAATTCTGCCTTTTGAAATAAAAAAAACTCCTTGTAGATCCTTCAGATGAATCTGTTGGTTAAGAAAGAACTGCAGATGCTGGAAAAATCGAAGGTAGACAAAAATGCTGGAGAAACTCAGCGGGCGAGGCAGCATCTATGGAGAGAAGGAATAGGTGACGTTTCGGGTCGAGACGTCACCCATTCCTTCGCTCCATAGATGCTGCCTCACCCGCTGAGTTTCTCCAGCTTTTATGTCCACCTTCGATGAATCCGCTGGAATCACTTTTGCAGTAGCCATGTTATACTTAAAGGTCTTTGAACTCGGACAAGTGTTTTAATTAACTCTATATCTTTAATTCCAGCCGCGAGGACCTGCTTCCCTACATGGTAGCCATAATATTTACTTGTTCAACAGAACTGTATATTGTCTTTGGCACCATTTGATTTGCCCTATATTAAGAGAATGGAAAGTGACAGACAGAACATTGATTTTTTTTCAAGTCTTCAATAGAATCTTCTATTTAAACCTGTCACGATGCTGTCATGCTTAATATTATGCTAGCGTGAACCTGATAGGTGAACCTGTCTAGTTTGGTAGTTTAGTTTAGAGTTACAGCGCAGAAACAGGCCCTTCGGCCCACCGAGTCCGTGCCGACCAGCGATCCCCGCACACTAACACCATCCGACACATAGTAGGGACAAATTTACAATTGTACCAAAGCCAATTCACCTACAAACCTGTACGTCTTTGGAGTGTGGTGGGAAGCCGGAGCACCCGGAGAAAACCCACGCAGGTCACGTGGAGAACGTACAAACTCCGTACAGACAGCACCCGTGGTCAGGATCGAACCCGGGTCACTGGTGCTGCAAGGCAGCAACTCTACCGCTGTGCCACCGTGCCGTGATTTAGGTGTTCATCTTCTTCTTGCGTACGGCGTGCACAGCCAAAAGTTGTGGGACAGCTTGTTCTCTTTGATCTCATTTGATTGTGCACGCCGGGTTGATTGCATTCGTTGAAGCAGGGCGGACCACGTGAAGGTTGCAATCTCCCACCCCGATTTGGGTGTTCTACAGTTGTTACAACATATCATCCCTCCAAACTTCCTAATAAAACCTGTGCATAAACCTGTATAACGATGCCTGTAGCCTTCGGTGGAAGATATGCCTCATTCATGACTCACTCCACCAACGGGTGAACTGTGACCACTTTTCAAGTTAAATATGAGCTATTTTAATAACACTGCCTCCCACATTTTACGTTCCATCTGTACTCCATCTGCCCCGCAAGATATAAATCAAATTTTTTTTTTGTAATACCATAAAGTTCCCACCTTTTGTACTATTTCATTTTTCATACACTTTATGCACAGGCACAGTGAATTGAAGTGTGGGGGGTAAATCATGAACACTAATTTCCTCACCTCCAACAAATCTCGCAGACCGTGGGTTGTCAGAAAACAAATGTAATTGACGAGTGGCATGGAGTCATACAGCGTGGAAACATGCCCTTCGGCCCAACTTGCCCACACCGACCGACATGTCCCATCTACACAGGCCCCACCTGCCTGCATTTGCCCCATATCCCTCCAAACCTGTCCTATCCATATACATCGTGCAGGAAGGAACTGCAGATGCTGTTTACACCGAAGATAGACACAAAAAGCTGGAGTAACTCAGCGGGTCAGACAGCATCTCTGGAGAAGAGGAATGGGTGACTCAAGAGGAGTCTCCACCCGGAACGTCACCCATTCCTCACCACGATGAAGGGACAAGTGTAGCATCTCTTGCGGTTGCAAGGAAAAGTGGAGCAGGAGGGAAGGGAAGAATTGACAAGGGAGTCGCGGAGGGAGCGGCCTTTGCGGAAGGCAGACAGGGGGAAAAATGGGAAGATGTGGCGAGTGGTGGGGTCACGTTGGAGGTGGCGAAACTGGCGGATGACTATGTGTTTGTAACCTACAAACCTGTTTGTCTTTTGGAGTGTGGGAGGAAACTGGAGCACCAGGAGAAAACTCACACGGTCACGGGGAGAACGCACAAACTGCGTACAGACAGCACCAGTGGTCAGGATCGAACCGGGGTCTCTGGACCTCTAAGACAGCAACTCTACCGCTGTGCCACCGTATTGTTAAGAGGGAGGAATAAAAATACAGAGTCTGGACATGAGACAATGTCGAACAGATGAAGGGAGTCTGAATCAACAGATTTCATGACCATGAAAGTTAACATGATTATATTTTATTTTTGACAATGAAGCTCCAAATAATAAAACAATTCTGATCTTCTAGACTATGGTTCCTCCTGCTAAAAACATTTGGAAATAATTTTAAAAATTGCAATATAGAAATGAAAATGGATCAAAGCATCCCCAAAGAATTATTAAAAAAAACTTTATTCAATTGTAGTAAACTGTAATAAAAATGAACTGCAGCTGCCTGACCCACGAGGATAATTCAGCATTCTGTGTGTATCTTTGGTTTAAACCAGCAGTTTATAGAAGGGAACAGGCAGCATCTCTGGAGAGGGGGAATGGGCGACGTTTCGGGTCGAGATCCAGTCTGAAGAAGGTTCTCGAGCCGAAACGTCACCCATTTATTCGATCCAGAGGAGCTGCCTGTCCCCCTGAGTTACTCCAGCATTTTATGTCTATCATTGGTGTAAACCAGCATCTGCAGTTCCTTCCTACACAGTTTATAGAAGGCGTCGGGCCCGCTGCAGAGTCCAGTTTGCGGGTGAGGCGACGGCTGCGGGCTGTCTCCTCCCCTTCCCACCTCTCCCTCAGCCCTCGGGCCCTGGCATTCCCTCTCTCTCTATCTCTCCCCCACCCAAGTCGCACCAGCTTCTCATATCCACACTACAAACAGCTTACAATGGCCTGTTTCCTTTATCATCGATACTTTTTTGCATATCTTTCATTCATTGTTCTTTATCTCTCCACATTACCGTCTATATCTCTCGTTTCCCTGATCCCTGACCAGTCTGAAGAAGGGTCTCGACCCGAAACGTCGCCTATCTCCTTCGCTCCTTAGATGCTGCTGCACCCGCTGAGTTTCTCCAGCTTTTTGTGTACCCCCAGGTTACAGAAGAGCCTGTTTCCATGCAGTCTGATTCAATTACTCTATGAATATTAAAATATGTTAAAACAATAAAAATAAACATGGCTTTTTATTGCTATATTTTAACGGAGGCAGTGAATCATTCTTGTGTTCAAGCAGCTTACTTGCAATGTATCCACTGCTAAAATTGTGTGGAATAAGTATGGAAAAGTTTGCATTTTCCAATATTTTTTCAGGAAATCCCACAATGTTTCACCACCAATGCAGTGTTTAGTTTAGTTTAGTTTAGTTTAGAGATATAGCGCGGAAACAGCCCCGTCAGCGCCGACCGTCGATCACCCCTTACCCTAGCTCTTTCCCACACTACACGCTGGGGCCAATTTACACAAGCCAATGAACGTTCAAACTCCGTACAGACAGCAATTGTAGTCAGAATCGTACCCGGGTCTCCGGCGCTGACTCTACCGCTGCGCCACTGTGAAAAGCAGTCACGCTCCATCCAATCTACACATGACGCACTCATACAATCAACAATGTAGCAGTAGGTATGTTACAAAACTTACCTTGAGCAGCGCTGCAGTTCTGCCGCTCCCCGTGTGCGTGACTTTGGCGCCTTAAGGTGCCGTTTTTCTGCAGACTGGGAAAATCGATCCATGTCGGGCGATTTCGTTGCGGAAGAAAAATCGCTCCGACATTTCATTCATGAAGGTATTTTTAAATTACGCTAGATTATTTATTAACTAGAGTAATTTAAAAATCACCTTCAAAAGCCGTGAGAGCCGACAACGGGAAGGATTTTGTGTAGGGGAGAAAAAAAGGTACACAGTCTAATTTTATATTAAAAGTTGGTTTTTATGGAGGCTTTAATCATATTTTCATGTTGCAAAATGGGGTCCAAAAAAAATGTATGAACCAACAGTATTTTCCTCCCGACTTCACCGCAAACCGCAACGTTCCAATCCACCGCATTCCACTAAAGCCCACTCGCTAGTTGATTTAAATGGCCATTAATTTACAGGAATCAAACACTAAATTCCTTCCATTTGGCCCAGAAATTCATGAAAATGAGATTTAAAAATTATGTTATATTGTGGATTATTGTGTGAATGTTATTTGGACACTTAGGCAATTTTAAAAAAGTTTATCTTTTCTTAAGAAATGGATAGATGTTTAGATCTACTCATTGAATTTTGTAATTAGCTACAATTAGATAACTAACTAATTATATGCTTTAATTTCAGGTCATCCAAGCAAGATTGTTTCATATTTGTTTCAGAATGCTTCAATCTATAATAACTGAAAATTGCATTGAGTTCTCTTAATTTTTAAGAAAGTTATGGGCTTTTGACTGTCCTTGATCACAGCTGTTAAGTCAATGGAAAGGCAGTGGGGAACAAGATGCTAATTTCCGAGTATGAAAATGGTCATAACTTTCTTAATACTGAAGATATGAAAGTGAATTAGGTGTCAAATTAAACTTCTTTTTATGCTTTATCTGATGGGATAAATTGAAGACTTGATTTTTAAAATCTCAAAATGTTGTAACATTGCTACTACCAGTATTAATGGAAGAATACTCATTGCTCGTTGAACACAATTTCCAGATAATGTCTTTCCGTAGAAGACAGCTGACAAAGACATTGCTTGAGCCTGTCGTGTACAGGGAGTTAACAATTAATGTAATTACCTGTGGGCTAAAGGAGCAATTTAAATTTAACCCACTGAAGAGGTTTCAGGTTAAGAACCATGCAGCTGTTCCTCAACTGTTTGGAACATTGACAATAAACTGAATCATTCACTTAGAAATTGAGTAACGAATACTTAAGGAATTCACGTCGTGTGAAGAAGGGTCTCGACCCGAAACGTCACCTATTCCTTTTCTCCAGAAATGCTGCCTGACCCCGCTGAGTTACTCCAGCTTTATGTGTCTATCTAAAGAAGAGGTAAGATTTGTATAAAACGTTCTTGGGGTGCGAGTGGAGACAACATTCAAAGCCCTCCTTTAGTTGTCCACGGGTAGCTGGTACTCAGTAGGGTCGTGGCCTCATCAGGAAGACTGGCTCCATCCTGGGGGTGGAGTAGGTTGGTCTTGGAGGGGAGGGGATGCTCCTCAAACTGCGGAGCATCCTGGACAGTGCAGCTCACCCCCTCCATGACACACTGGTCAACCTGAGGAGCACCTTCAGCAACAGAATGGTTCCACCCAGATGCAGCACAGAACGCCACAGGAGATCCTTCTTCCCTGTGGCTATCAAACTGTACAACTCCTCCCCCTTCTGTCGTGGGGTAGACTGATTCCCCTCCCCCACCCCCCCACCCCCACACCCCAAATCTTTGCACATCCCCAATCCTTTCCACTCGTCATTTAAATGTCATGTTTCATGTATCTTGTGTTTTATGACAGTTGGCAGATCAATTTCCCTCCTTGGATAAATAAAGTCGTATTGCATCGCATCGTATCGTCTTGTACTCGTATCGTCTTGTACTCGCCACCAACACTCTAGTCCTTGACATGTCGATGCTCTTAAGAAAAACCAAACCTGGAAATATAAAGAAAGTTGACCCTTTGTTGAAGGAGCAAACAGTTAATTGATTCGTCAATTCGAGACCAGTGCAATAAAAAGTTGAAGATAGACACAAAATGCTGGAGTAAAGGGCCCATCCCACTGTACGAGGTAATTCAAGAGCTCTCCCGAGTTTAAAAAAAAATCAAACTCATAGTAAGCACGGAGAAATGTACGTAGCGGGTACGTCGGAGCTCGGGGACGTCTCTTAGCGGCTCGTAACGCTAACGGCATGTACTCGGGAAACGCGGTAAGCGCGTGAAGACTCGTGAAGATTTTTTTCAACGTGTTGAAAAATGTCCACGGGAGCCCCGAGTACCGACGAGCGGCCATTACCGTAATTCTCCGAGTTCGAATCAGGGGAAACTCGGGAGGACTCTTGAATTAGCTCGTACAGTGGGACGGGCCCTTTTACTCAAGAGTCCCGGATGGGACAATGAAATTCTTACTTGCTGCAGCAGAACAGAATATGTGAAGATGTAAACATTGTACATAACGAGGGAGGAGAAAAAAGAAAGAGAAAGTTAAATAAATAACTAACAAAGTGAAATAACAATATGGTCTTTCGCAGTTCAGAGCTCAGAGGTTATTCGTTGTTGCGTTTAATAGCCTGATGGCTGTAGGGATGAAGCTGTTCCTGGCAGGCAGGCAGCATCTCTGGAGAGAAGGAATGCCTGATGTTTCGGGTCGAGACCCAACTTTAGACCGAGGGTCAGATGAGAGGGAGACATAGAGATATGCAAGGATAAGATGTGAAGACAACAGCTGGGATGGGGACAGAATGTGTAAGAAAGAACTGCAGATGCTGGTAAAATCAAAGGGAGATACAAAAATGCTGGAGTAACTCAGCGGGTGAGGCAGCATCTACGGAGAGAAGGAATGGGCGACGTTTCGGGTCGAGACCCTCCTTCAGACAACAGATGACTGGGGACGACGATCAAGGGAAATGTAGAACGGTTCATTGTTAGCTGAGGGGAAGGCGGCGACGAGGTATAAAATCAGCACAACTTAATTGAGAGGACAGGGAAACTAGTAGGAGAACTAGGATGGGGGAGGGACGGAGAGAGAGGGAAAGCGAGGGTGATTTGAAATTAGAGAAATCAAAAGGGCTGGACGAGTCCCGGTTCCAAGGTCACTATATCCTCTGGTTCTCGATTACTCGAATCTTGGTTAAAAACTCGCTGTTCGTCTATTCCTCTCAGGATCGTTCTTTCTATTGCAGCTCTTCAATTATAATGGGCAATAACTCAAATGTTTATTGACTTATATTTATAACCTTCCATTTCATTTTAAAGACTTGTGGGCAAACCCCCCCCCTGTATTTCAGGTACTCTGTTGCGGCTAGTTTTTCATTTTGACAGGCACACGAAGTTAATATTGAGCTATGTGTCGGAATTGTGTTAACTACTTGGAGCAGCGGTAGAGTTGCAGCCTTAAGGGCCTGTCCCACCAGCATGCAACTCCATGCGATGAGCGCGACCTAACGTGGTCGCTTGAGCCGTCCGGCGTCGCGGGGCCGGTCCCACTTCGATCGCCGGAGCCGTTGCGGAATTGTGCGGAGTTCGTCCCGACATCGCGCGGGGCTCCGAAAAACTGACCATGTTCAAAAATTCCGCGCGGCAACGGCTTGTCGGCTCGCAGTCGCCTCGACGCATTACACACCGCCCCGACATCGTGCCTCCGTGAACCTATCTGTAGGTGCCTCCGTGTGTGTGGCTCCGTGGCCCTCTGTGTGTGTGCCTCTATTTCCCTCTCTGTGTGCCCCTCTCTGTCCTGGCGAACTTACCTTAGACTGCGCTCCAAGTTCACCTCACTTTGCGCCGCGTTGCGCCACTCACCCGACCTCCGCGCGGCCCTCGCTGTCGGTTTGGTCGCGCTTGCCGCATGCAGGCGCATGCTGGTGGGAACGGCCCTGTACAGGGGATCACCCGACCTCCGTGCAGCCCCCGCTTCTAGTTTGATCGCGCTCATCGCATGGAGTCGGATGCTGGTAGGACAGGCCCTTTACAGCGCTTGCAGTACCGGAGACTCGGGTTCTGATCCCGGCTACGGGTGCTGCCTGTGCGGAGTTCGCACGTTCTCCCAGTGACCTGCGTGGGTTTTCTCTGAGATCTTCCGTTTCTTCCCACACTCCAAAACTGTACAGGTTTGTAGGTTAATTGGTTTTGCATCAGCGCAAATTCTCCACAGTGTGTGTAGAACAGCGGTAAGGGCCACTTTCACGACCTAATTCACGACATTTTTTACTCATGGACATTTTTCATCATGCTAGAAAAACGCTCTGACCTACTTGGTGCCACGAGTATCTACGACTAGCATCATGGCCTACTACGACCTACCTACGACCTCCTATGACCTCCTATGACCTCGTGACGACCATGCTGCGAGTATGAGGCAGAGGTCATGAATTAGGTCGTGAAAGTGGGACAGGCCATTTAGTGTGCAGGGCTCACTGGTCGGCGCGGGCTCGGTGGGCCGAAGGGCCTCTTTCCATGCTGGACCTCTGAACAAAACTAAACTAAACCAAATATCCCTCGTTAAATGTGGAATTATTCTGGTGGCCTAAGATCAGAAGGTCATGTCATAGGAGCAGAATTAGACCATCCGGCCCATCAAGTCTACTCTGCCATTCAATCATGGCTGATCTGCCTCTCCCTCCTAACCCCATTCTCCTGCCTTCGCCCCATAACCCCTGACACCCGTACTAATCAAGAATCTATCTCATTCTCACCCTTAAAATGATCACTCTGCATTGAATATTACTAAGGTGGATTAACAGCTGGATGGAGATTTACAACACCATATTGAGGGGCAAGCCCTTCGTGCATATTCACCACAAGCCTGAAGAAAGTGAGAATTCAACGATGTGTGTCTTCCCATGTTATAACAGAGTGTGCATGCATGCAAGAAAGTCAATATATTACGGCCCTGTGTTGCTTTGGTGAGCCAAAGGTACAGTAGCTGCAGAGGGTTAACAAAGTGGCCCAGCGGCATGGTGGCGCAGCGGTAGAGTCGTGCCTTACAGCGCCTAGAGCGCCAGAGACCCGGGTTCGATCACGACTACGGGTGCTTGTCCGCGTGGAATTTATACGTTCTCGGGCTTCCTCCGAGGTCTTCGGTTTCCTCCCACACTCCAAAGACGCGCGGGTTTGCAGGTTAATCGGCTCGGGAAAAAAATGCGAATTGTCCCCAGTGCGTGTAGGATCGTGTCAGTGTGCGGGGATCGCCGGTCGGCGCAGGCTCGTTGGGCCGAAGGGCCTGTTTCCGCGCCGTGCCTCTAAACAAAGTTAAAAGGTGCCCAACAGTCGCAATATGTTCTAATTAAGCTTCAGTGGATGCCAAATGGTGCAGGAATGACAGGAAAAGGATGAGGTGGACCATGGGGCCTCTTGTGGTCAAATCCTTTATGAATCAGTAGATTATTTTTCATTTATGTACTCTGGAATCGATCCAAACCACTATCAAGACAGGGGCGTCCACCAAAGTTTTCTTTGCAAGCCCTGGCTATTCGCCCACAAGCCATTAATTTAGATTACCGTTGATTAATATTGTACCAATATATTCAATGATATTCTCACCTTTGTACAATAAAAAAAAAAGGTGCTCTCGTACCTCCGTACCTTTGACGTTCTTTTCAATTTATTTTATTCGCTCTGCATCTTTCCAACGCTGCCTCTAATGAAACATCGTTAGTGCCGACTACCTTCAAACAAAACCCCTCGTTATAAAAATGTTCCCTGGTCCCAATGGAAGTGCCATTAAAGGAGCATTAAAGTAAAATATATTAGCTATACATTCAGGTCATCGCAATTTTTGGGACATCTATACTTACCAATGTTATAAAGAATATATTAATACATTGCATTTATATAGCACAGTAATCACAAACTAATTTGTGCTTTTGTAATGTAGAAACATTAAATTATATTTAAGATATTGAGTGTTTCTCAATATATTTAACTTACTTGGGGCGTCAGGGTGGGTCAGTTCCTGCCTCACAGCGCTGGAGACTCAGGCTCGACCCTGACCTCGTTCAGTTCAGTTTAATTTGGAGAATACAGTGCGGAAACAGGCCCTTCGGCCCACCAAGTCTGTGCTGACCTGCGAGCCCCGTGCACTAACACTTTCCCCGCAGATATTAGGGACAAATTGCAATTTTTCCAAGCCAGTTTTCCAAGCCTACAAACCTGTACGTCTTTGGGGCGTGGGAGGAAACCGGAGAAAACCCACGCAGGTCACGGGGAGAACGTACAAATTCCGTACACTCAGCAGCCATAGTTAGGATCGAACCCGGGTCTCTGGTGTTGAAAGGCAGCAACTCTACCGCTGCGCCACCGTGTGTCTCGGTACACATGACAGGCAAGATGAGAAAGTGGGCGAATATAAAACTAGTGTGTATAGTTGATCAATGGTCTGTGTGGATTCAGTGGACTGAAGGGCCTGTTTCCATGCTGTATCTCTAACTTAACTGAATTTCTTCCTAACATGCTGAGATGTACAATATAGACTTCGCTATTAAAGAAAAAAACAAAATAATACATACACTCTCATTTGAGTAATGTTTTAATATTGTTAAGGTGTGTCGTAAGATTAACACCTAATCTTACAAAGGATTCAACGGATTTATGCATATTTTATTGTCTGCACCTTGGCGTATCTCACAGGTCAATTACATTAAAAATAAACTGTAATCAGCTCTGCGGTTCATTCTGTTGCAATCCATGGAAGATAGATAGTGTTCAAATACAGGCAGGTGGGACTTGTGTAGATCGGACATGTTGGTTGACATGGACAAGTTGGGCTAAAGGGCCTGGTTCTAAGCTGTATGATTCCATGATTCACGGTGGCACAGTGGAGCAGCGGGTAAAGTTGCTGCCTTCTAGCGCCAGAGACTCGGGTTTGCTCCCGACTACCTATGCTGTCCGTATGGAATTTGTACGTTCATCCTGTGACCGCGTGGGTTTTACTCCGAGTGCTCTGGTTTCCTCCCACACTCCAAAGATGTGCAGGTTTGCAGGTTAATTGGCTTTTGTAAATTGTCCCTAATGTGTAAAGGGCCTGTCCCACCAGTATGCAACTCTATGCGATGAGCGCGACCTAACGTGGTCGCTTGAGCCGTCCGGCGTCGCAGGGCCGGTCCCACTTCGATCGCCGGAGCCGTGCGGAATTGTGCGGAGTTCATCCCGACATCGCGCGGGGCTCCGAAAAACTGACTATGTTCAAAAGTTCCGCACGGCAAAAATTCCGCAGGGGATCACCTGACCTCCGCGCGGCCCCCACTTCTAGTTTGTTCGCGCTCATCGCATGGAGTCGGATACTGGTAGGACAGGCCCTTTAGTATAACAAGTGCATAACTGGCGATCATGGTCAGTATGTACTCAGTGGGCCGAAGGGCCTGTTTCCATGCTGTATCTCCAATCTAAAAATCTAATCTAATCTAATAATTTATCTGATTTTTAAAATTCTGCATCAATTCCAATAAGATCCAACCGTCTATCTACATAGAAGATTTGCACAACGTGATGGAGATCCTTTCAACAACTAGAGAACAGTCCTGGGCTACATCTACTTCTCTGGAGTCCCGCTCGGACTATCTTTAATCAACTGTTATTGGACTTTATCTTGTACGAATTTGGTGACTTTTTGGGTCGAGACCCTTCTTCAGTCTGAAGAAGGGTCTCGACCCAAAACGTCACCCATTCCTTCTCGCCAGAGGTGCTGCCTGTCCCGCTGAGTTACTCCAGCATTTTGTGTCTATCTTTGGTTTAAACCAGCATCTGCAGTTCCTTCGCACACACCTATCTGCACACTTCAGGCAAGTTACAGTGGAGCGTTAACCTTTGTTAGGATGTGAGAGGGAACTAGAAACCAAGAGAACTAGGAACTCAGAAGAAGGGAACCCAGGGAAAACCCATGTGGTTACAGGGAGAATGTGTGAACTCAACTCAAGACAACACTCAGTATCGAACCCTTGACTCCAGCACTGTGAGGCAGTGACTCTACTAAATGCATCAAAATGCTGCCATTCTCCAGAATTTATTTCCAATTAGAGATAGTGATATGTAGGAAGGAACTGCAGATGCTGGTTTAAACCGAAGATAGACACAAAAAGCTGGAGTAACTCGGCGGGACAGGCAGCATCTCTGGAGAAAAGGAATGTGTGACGTTTCGGGTGGAGAAAGAAGGGTCTCGACCTGAAACGTCACCCATTCCTTCTCTGCAGAGATGCTGCCTGTCCCGCTGAGTAATACCAGCTTTTATGTGTCTATCCAGAGAAAGATATCTAATAAAGTAGAATGTTTTGTCTGACGTGCTGATCAATGCTAATTTTCCTGAAGTTAATGATGATAACTTGCCTGGTCGGGATCTCACTGATGTTAGTGAGACACCGCATGGGTAAATTGGCATTTTTGCCAGTCCAAAGCTGTGCAGGTCTGGAAGTTGCATGTTGCACAGTCCAAACGTTTAACAACTCATTCCTTGAAACGTCATGGGATTTTCTAAAGTCATAGACGGTGGCACACAACTGCAATTTTTATATATTCCAAAAATTCCAGTCTGCTACTGATAAATAATATTATATCAATTGCCAGCTCGCTAGTCAGCATCTACAACCAGGTGGATATTTTTGTTGGGACTGCTCTCTAGTAGTTGATTCGATGGTTATCAGGCAACTGAACCGTCCTTTCAACAACTAGAGAACGGTCCTGAGCTGTATCTACCCCACCGGAGACAGTCAGACTATCTTTAATCAAACGTAATTGGATTTTATCTTGCACCGAATGTTATTCCCATGATCAAGTATCTAGACATTGTGAATGTGTTTCAATTGTAATTGTGTGTAGTCTTTCCACTGGCTGGTTAGCACGCAACAGAAGCTTTTCACGGTACCTCTGTACACGTGGCAATGAGCTCAACTCAACTCATCTCAACTCATCCCAACTAAACTGAGCTAAACTTTTATTTTCCTGCAACCTTCACTGTATCATAATCCTCAATCTCTTTTTAACAGGGTGGCACGGTGGCGCAGCTGCGGAGCCACTACCTAACAGCGCCAGAGACCGGGTTTGATCCTGCCTGCAGGTGCATGTCTGTGCGGAGTTTGCACGTTCTCCCCGTAACCTGCTTGGGTTTTCTCCGAGATCTTTGGATTCCATCCGCACTCCAAAGACGTACAGGTTTGTAGGTTAATTGGCTTGGTATAAATGTAAAATTGTCCCTAGTGTGTGTAAGGATTGCTGGTCGGCGCGGACTCGGTGGGCTGGGGAGCCTGATTCCACGCTTTATCTCAAAACTAAACTAAACTAAACTAAACTAAACGGAACAGCACTTTGAGATACCAATATCCGCAAGGGAACTTTTCAAAGGCAGTTAGAGATGGGTGACATATTCTAACCTTGTCATAAACATTGAGATTCCAAAAATATAACAAAAATGAGTTTTCTCTCTTGTACAGTTACCCATAACAAGGTTTTTATTTTTGTTCTGAAAATACTTTTAGTACAAAGATTGATACATTTGCGTTAAATTTCCTTTCATTAATGCAGTCGTAAAGCTGTTTAAAATAATTATTTAATGACTGTGCTGAAATATCGCAGGTACCAAGTAGACTGTGCTAATAATAGCTCGCAGAAGAAAGTGAGTTTCGACGGTTGTTGAGTACAGGAAAGTAGGCCAAGATGCAAGGGGAAAACGTTCAGATATTTTGGTTGGAGCCACTGAAGTACAAAGAGGTTAAAGCACGGTGGCGCAGCGGTAGAGTTGCTGCCTCACAGCGACAGAGACCCGGGTTTGATCCTGACTACGGGTGCTGTCTGTATGGAGTTTGTGCGTTCTCCCCGTGACCTGCGTGGGTTTTCTCCCATTTCCCGGGTTTCCTCCCACACTCCAAAGGCGTACAGGTTTGTAGTCTCATTGGCAGTGGGATAAATGGACTGGGTGTAGGATAATGCTAGTGAGCTGGTCGCTTGTTTCTCTAAACCTAGCAAAACTCAACTAAACCATTTGGCCCAATCCATGTTCTCGTTGGACTTTACCTTCCAAACCTACCCACCCTGTTCCAATATCTCTTCATTCTTCTTCCCTTCATTATTCCGTCCAATTAAACTAATGTGTCTGAAGGAGGATCCCAGCTGGAAAGGTCACCTATCCATGTTCGTCAAGGATCATGCCTGACCTGCTAAGTTACTCGAGCATTTTGTGTAATTCCTCCAAAACTAATGCCCTAATTATTAAATGTCTCATTCAGTCACAAAACATGGAAACAGGCCCTTCAGCCCACCGAATCAGAACTGACCATCAAGCGTCAATAACTGAAGTTCATCCCTTGGTAGTGTATCTCCAGAAATTCCTCCCACTTAAAAATGAATAGTTATTGGAGAAAAATCTAGAGCAGTGAACCATGGTCTTATCTAGTGGACAATCATGATGTCAACTAAAGGGCCTGTCCTACCAGCATCCGACTCCATGCGATGAGCGTGATCAAACTAGAAGCGGGGGCCGCGCGGAGGTCGGGTGATCCCTGTACAGGGCCGTTCCCACCAGCATGCGCCTGCATGCGGCAAGCGCGACCAAACCGGCAGCGAGGACCGCGCGGAGGTCGGGTGAGTGGCGTAACGCGGCGCAAAGTGAGGCGAACCTGGAGCGAAGTCTTAAAGGTAAGTTCGCCAGGACAGAGAGGGGCACACAGAGAGGGCCACAGAGGCACACACACAGAGGGCCATGGAGCCACACACATAGAGGGTCACGGAGGCACCTACAGAGAGGGTCACGGAGGCACGATGTCGAGGCGGTGTGTAATGCGTCGAGGCGACTGCGAGCCGACAAGCCGTTGCCGCTGGGAATGTTTGAACATAGTTTTCGGAGCCCTGCGCAATGTCGGGACGAACTCCGCACAATTCCGCACGGCTCCGGCGATCGAAGTGGGACCGGCCCAGCGACGCCGGACGGCTCAAGCGACCACGTTAGGTCGTGCTCATCGCATAGAGTTGCATGCTTGTGGGACAGGCCCTTAAGCATGGTACTGATTAGACCGTAGCTGGAGTTGTGTCAGCAGTACTGGACGGGACACTTTAGGGAGGATTTACTGTTCTTGTAAAGACTGTACGGAAGTTGGCGGCAGCTTGGAACGCGCTGCCAGGAATGGCTGAGTTGAGTTGAGTTGAGTTGAGTTGAGTTGAGTTGAGTTGAGTTGAGAGATACAGCACCAAAGCAGGCCCTTTGGCCCACCGAGTCCGCACTGCCCAACGATCCCAGCACGTTAACAATATCCTGCACTATGGACAACTTTTACATTTACACCAAGCCAAATAACCTACACATCTGTACATCTTTCGGGTGGGAGGAGACCAAAGATCTCGGAGACACCCCACGTGGTCACGAGGGGGACGTACAGACTACGTACAGACAAGCACCCACAGCCAAAGTTCAAACCTGGGTCTCTGGCGCTTATAGGCGTTGTAAGGCAGCAACTCTACCGCTGCGCCACCGTGCCAAATGGCCATTGTGATGTTTCCAGAGGCTTTTAGTTCGGCCCATGGATAAACATGGAATGAAGGGATAAGGGCCACGGTGCAGGCACCTGAGATTAGTTGATCTTGACATCGTATTCATCATGGACACTGCGGGAAAATAGCTTGTTCTTGTGCTGTACTTCTCCATGTGTTGGGTTCATGACATTATAAATGCAACTGAATGCTAATGTGCATTAATCAACTCACAAGAACGAGTCACACAATCTATGATTGTTTTCTCTGGAACATAAAAGGTCAAGGTGTGATTTTGCAAATGTAAATGGGAAACTGAAAGAGTAAATGGAAAGGTTACATCCCCTCTTTGTGAGCTGATAGTTAGACTGAGGGGCGTAGTCTAAGTATTTTACCTTAGCATCCTCCAAGGGAGATTCTTCTCTACAAAGTGAGTGGTTGAAAGCTCGGACCCTCATTGACAAAGGCCACTTTCTCTTCTTCCTCTTCTTCTTTCGTGTGGCGTGCACGGCCTAAAGTTGTTGGACAACCTGTTCTATTTGATCTTCCGTCTGTGCACGTCGAGTTGATTGCATTAGTCGAAACAGGGCGGACCACGTGAAGGTCGCAATCTCCCACCCCGACAAATGCCACTTGACAGCTTTTCAATTATTCATTTTGAATTGAAGGAAAAAGGCTGGCTATATGGGATTAGGCAGCACGGTGTCACATCACCAGAGACGCGGGTTCGATCCTCACCACGGGTGCTGTTCATATGGAATTTTCACGTTCTCCCTGGGACCACGTGGGTTTTCTCCCAGGTGCTCCGGTTTCCTCCCACCCCTCCAAAGACAAGCAGGTGTGTAATTTTATTTATCTTTTTAAAATATTTTTATTAGAAGCAGTGTACAGTAGTATAAACCGCGGCATGTGACAAGATACATTTACTGTACATCTTCCATTTTAAATTTGACAAAGAAGAAATAGAAAAAGAGAGAAAAAGCAAGAGAGAGAGAAAGTGGAAGAAATAGTGAATGTGTAAACCCCTAAACTACCAAATAGCGTAGTCAACGCGTGAATAAGTAAAAACCTAAAAAAGAATAAGACGACAAAAACAAAACATGTTAATTTTTTTAGAAAAGGACCATGACGTGTTGATATGTTGACCCTGTCCGTGAATCAGTTTAATTCCAAAATACTATACTTGTAATGAATCAATGAAAGGAGACCATATCTCTAAAGGGACGTAAGTTAATTGGCATTGGCAAAAATGTTAAATTGTCTCCAGTGCGTGGGATAGTGCTAGTGTATGGGGTGTACAGGGCGATCGCTGGTCGGCACGGATACAGTGGGCCGAAGGGCTGTACCTCTAAAGTCCAAAGCCCATGGACCAACCATCATCTCAGTGTAACCTGCTCAACGCATTGAGTGGCTGCCTCCCAGTTCCTGCCCCTTTGTTCCGACTTCAGGTTTGCAATTTTCAGTCCGAAACGTAAACGTCGGTACAATATACATATCAGTTTGCTGATCAAGTATGTACTGGGCTGTATTTGGGTTTGCAGAAGGTTCTTAAAGAGCTCGCAGTCCTGTAGCCCCAGGGATCAAGACCACTTTCATCCTTCAAGAAGGTTCCCTTGATCTCTGTTCTAAGTCACATGTACAGTAGTTAGTCTTCCACAAGTGGTCTACTGTTCTCTACATCTCAACCATGGGATGCAGGGCCCCATCACCCTCTTTCACATCAACTATTTCCCAATGTCCCTCCCTTTGGTAAAGATGATGTAATTGGCCTTTAAATAGCTTTGCTATTTTTAATCTCCATCCAGAAATTCCGTCTTGCTTCAAGATCCATCTTGCATTAAATAAGTATTTTTACTCTGAAGCTTACAAATGATACAATGGCTTCTTCCAGTCTCTCTCTTCTGATCCTTTTCTTGATTTCTCCTTCATTTCCCACATTTCCCACATTTCCGTACGGTTTATTTTTATTGCTGTCACAATTTTCAGCGGATACAGCAAAGGGAAGCAGGCCCTTCAGCCCACCGAGCCCGTGCCGACCAATGATGCCTGCACACTGGCGCTATCCCACACACACACACACACACACTAGGGCCAATTTACAATGATACCAAGCCAATTGACCTGCAAACCTGTACGTCTTTGGAGTGCCAGAGGAAACACACGCCTCACGGGGAGAACGTACAAAAACGCCTGTAGTCAGGATCGAACCCGGGTTTCTGGCGCTGTAACATAGAAACATAAACTCATAGAAACATAGGTGCAGGAGTAGGCCGTTTAGCCCTTCAAGCCAGCACCTCCGTTCAATATGATCATGGCTGATCATCTAAAATCAGTAGGGTACACAAAAGGCTGGAGAAACTCAGCGGGTGCAGCAGCATCTAAGGAGCGAAGGAGATAGGCGACGTTTCGGGCCGAAACCCTTCTTCAGACTCCCCATCTAAAATCAGTACCCTGTTCCTGCTTTTTCCCCATATCCCTTGATTCCTTTAGCCCTAAGAGCTACGTCTAACCCTACCGCTGCGCCACCGTGCTGCCCTTTGACTAGTGGTGCTGGATAGAATAAAGAAATCTTCACATCTTGGTTCTGAATGGGCGAGCTCCTATTTGAAGACTGTGATGCCCGAGACATGCTAACCAGGGGAAACATCACTCCTGCTTCTACTCAATCTAGTCCTCAGTTACTTTGTCCATTCCAATAAGATCACCACTCAATCATCTAAACTCAGGCGAGCATAGGCCTGGGATGTTTGAGCTCTCGTTCCACAAACATGCCATCTCAGGAATCATTATGATGAATCTTTGCAGTGCTCCCTTCATTCAAGGAATATCCTTCCTTATGCAAGGAGACTGGACCGGTACATTATAACATAGATGTTGTCCCAAAGGGCCCTTTATAATCAGTCCAAGATGTTTCTGCACTTGAATTCAAGTGCTGATGCATTAGTGGCCAACCTACCATGTGCTTTCCCAATTGCCCACTATGCTCACATGTTAACTTTTAGTAATTCATTTATAATGACACCTAGGTCCCCTCTGAACCCGACCACTTCCAGTCTCCACACAATTTAAACAATGTACTCTTCCTTTCAATTTTTTTCCACCCGAGTAAGCGGCATCACATATTTTCTGCATTATATTCCATCTGTTATATCCTTGTTAATGCACTTGACCTGTCTCCGTCCCTACAATGTTTCTCTGCAACCCCCCTCCCTACCCCACACTGACGCTTAGCTTTGTCCCATCGGTAGAGGCAGAGGTAGAGACACGAATAACCTGGACTCCTGAATAAAACACAAAGTGAACATTCGTCGAATCAGGCAGCATCGCAATTTGGTTTGGAGATACAGTCTGAGTCTTTGGCCTGAATCCGTGCTGACCAGCGAGCCCCGCACACTAGTGTCATCCTCCACACACAGGGGATAATTGGAGATAATTGTAGGAAGGAACTGCAGATGCTGGTTTACACCGAAGATAGACACAAAATGCTGGACTTACTCAGCGGAACAGGTGGCAACTCTGGAGAGAAGGAATGGGTGACGTTCCGGGTCAAGATCCTTCTTTAGACCTGAAGAAGAAGGATCTCGACCCAAAATGACATCCATTCCTTTTCTGCTCACTGGATAATTTTATAATTAGACCCAGCCAAATAACCCACAAAGCTGTACATCTTTGGAGGTAGGGAGGAAACTAGCGTGTGTCGGATAATATCCCTAGTGTGTGTAGGTTAGTGTTAATTTGCAGGGATCGCAAGTCGGCGCAGACTCGGTGGGCTGAAGTGGCCTGGCTCCACGCTGTATCTCTAATTGGGGAGGACGTACACACTCCGTACAGACAGCACCCGTAGCCAGGACCGAACCCGGGTCTCTGGGCGCTGTGAGGCAGCACCACCACTCCGCCCATCTCTGGTGGACATGGATATCTGAAGAAGGGTGAAGGAGAGATTGAAGTTGGCAGCAGAGGGAGAGGCAATGCTCATTACATTGAGAGCTGGGGACTAGATTTTGCAAAAATGGTTCCCAAATGTCGCCTCTTGCTTGTGGGCTCAGTGGACTATTTCTGTACATTTTCGGGGATGTTAGTTAGGTATGGCAATACTGTGCTGGACTATGTAAAAGAAACGAAGGGCCTGTCGCGCTCAGGTGATTTTTTTTTAGGCGACCACAGGTGACTAGGCTGTCACCTGTACGGTCGTGAGTCGTCTCCTCAGTCGCCCAGAGAGTCGTAGCGTCTTTCTGGTCGCCGCTGGGTTTTCATCATGTTGAAAAATTCACGGTGACAGTCGGGGACAGGGGGTTTGACGTCAATGAGCGTAGCTTGACTTCTCCTGACGTTGGTGCTGTCGTAGTTGTCGCCAGGATGACGTAGGTTGTCGCCGGTGCTGACTTCATTTTTTGGCTGTTGTTAAAGTTGTCGGTTTTTCGGTGACCTGCTGCGACTATGACAGTCAGCGGCAGTCGCCTACAAAACCGCCTAAGTGAGACAGGCCCTTTACACTGCGTTTACACGTGTGACCATAACGCTAGGGGCATCACGGTGGCGCAGCGGTAGAGTTGCTGCCTTACAGCGATTACAGTGCCAGGGACACGGGTTCGTTCCCGGCTACGGTTGCTGTCTGTACGGAGTTCGTACGTTCTCCCCGTGACCCACGTGGGTTTTCTCGGAGATCTTCAGTTTTCTCCCACACTCCAAAGACATACGGGTTTGTAGGTTAATTGGCTTGCTATAAGTGTAAATTGTCCCTAGTGTGCATAGAATAGTGTCAGCGTGCGGGGATCGCCGATCGGGGCGGACTCGGTGGGCCGAAGGGCCCGTTTCCGCGCTGGAACTAAACTAAAAGTACCTTTGAACCTTTTTTAACATCCTCAGATTTCAGGGTCTCCTCTTCAAGAATCAACCTCCAACAGGGCAGCACACCAGTCCTTTGTGCTTCAAACCGCTCCACGAGTGTGCTGACAACTGTACTTGCCATAGACCCATCACCACCTTCACCCCCCTTCACCCCCCCCCCCCCCCTGCTCCGCTTCTCTGTCCAAGTAACTGAAGCTACTTGATAATGCGTGACAACAATGTGCAAGACTGAAGAATGTTAAATACTTGGCCCATGAGGTTTGTGTGGGAAGGAACTGCAGATACTGGTTTACACCGAAGATAGACACAATATGCTGGAGTTACTCAGCGGGACAGGCAGCATCTCTGGAGAGAAGGGATGGGTGACGTTTCGAGCCGAGACCCTTCTTCAGACTGGAAGTCAGAGAATTTGAGAATCCCAAAATCCTGGAGCGCCGCGCACTACCACGCGTCACTGCCTACGCTGCCACGTCTCGTCATGCGCGTGTAATGCACGGGCTACGCATGCGTCACACCCAAGTGGGGCAGGCCCTTAAGGTTCGGAAAGAGGTGGCTTTAGAGATTGAGAAGGCATTAACAGTGATGTTTCGAGAATCACTAGAGTTAGGAGTGGTTCCAAACGATTGCCAATACTACCCCGCTGTACAAGAAGTTCCAATTAGTGTAGAGATACAGCATGGAAGCAGGTCTTTCGGCCCAATGAGTCTGCGCTGACCAGCGATCGCCCATATACCAGTTCTGTCATACACACACACCAGGGACAATTTACAGAATTGCCTATTTTTCCTACAAACCTGCACGTCTTTGGGACGTGGGAAGGAAACAGGCGCACCCAGAGAAAGTCCACACAGTCACGGGGAGAACATACGAAGAAAGACTGGATAGACTCGGCTTGTACTCGCTGGAATTTAGAAGATTGAGGGGGGATCTTATAGAAACTTACAAAATTCTTAAGGGGTTGGACAAGCTAGATGCTGGAAGATTGTTCCCGATGTTGGGGGAGTCCAGAACAAGGGGTCACAGTCTAAGGATAAGGGGGAATTCCTTTAGGACCGAGATGAGGAAAACATTCTTTACACAGAGAGTGGTGAGTCTCTGGAATTCTCTGCCACAGAAGGTAGTTGAGGCCAGTTCATTGGCTATATTTAAGAGGGCGTTAGATGTGGCACTTGTGGCTAAAGGGATCAGGGGGTATGGAGAGAAGGCAGGTACGGGATACTGAGTTGGATGATCAGCCATGATCACATTGAATGGCGGTGCAGGCTCGAAGTACTCCTGCACCTATTTTTCTATGTTTCCATGTTTCTATACAAACTCCGTACAGACAGCACCAGTGGTCAGGATCGAACTCGGGTCTCTGGCGCTGTAAGCAGCAACTCTACCCCTGCACCACTGATCCCTTGATAATAACAGCCTGAATTCACGACATATTAAATGTCAATCTCAGTAGATTCATTGGGTGACGTTTCGGGCAGTCTGAAGAAGGGTCTCAAACCGAAACATCGCCCATTCCTTCTCTCCACAGATGCTGCCTCACCCGTTGAGTTTCTCCGGCATTTTGTGTCTACCTTCGATTTTATCCGGCATCTGCAGTTCTTTCCCACACATGAGTAGATTCATTAACTGGTGCGATCAGTTTACTTCAGCCCAGAACAGATATTATCATGTCGCTGTTTTTTTCAAATAGTTACAGCCAACTTGACAGCCAATCCAGTTCATGTGGTTATGTGGTCTGATGTCACGCAACGGTTTATTTTTCTAGCATTCCTGCTCATATTATACAGATCTGAATTTTGTATTTTCTTCCAAAAGATTTATTTTTTTCTTTCTTGGAAAATACTTTATTAAATCTTCTGTTTCATTTAGATTTAATGCACGGGGAACCCGCAGAAGTCCATTTACACCGTGGAGTAATCCCGGAGCCTTCTTGATGAGGTTGAAATAGTTAGGGTTTAAGTAACAAGTTTGGAACGTAAGGTTGCGGTCGGTGCAATCTTTAATTGACTAACTTTTTCTGGTCCGTCCATAAGTTTAAATGCTAAATTCTGAAAGGTAATCTAACAAGTGAAACCATATATTTTTTAATATAAGGGCTATGAAAGCCTATAGGAACTAGGTTTAAGGTGAAGGGGAAAAGATTTAATAGGAATCTGAGGGAGTAGCTTTTTCACACAAAGGGTGGTGGGTGTTCGGAACAAGCTGCCAGAGGAGGTAGTTGAGGCTGGGACTATCCCGACGTTTAAGAAGCAGTTAAGGGCCTGTCCCACCAGCATGCAACTCTATGCGATTAGCGCGACCTAACGTGGTCGCTTGAGCCGTCCGGCGTCGAGGGGCCGGTCCCTCAACGATCGCCGGAGCCGTGCGGAATTGTGCGGAGTTCGTCCCGAGTTCATCCCGACACCGCGCGGGGCTCCGAAAAACCGACTATGTCCAAAAATTACGCGCGGCAACGGCTTGTCGGCTCGCAGTCGCCTCGACATTTACACACCGCCCGGACATCGTGCCTCCGTGAACCTATTTGTAAGTGCCTCCGTGACCCTCTACGTGTGTGGCTCCGTGGCCCTGTATGTGTGTGTGCCTCGGTGCCCCTCTCTGTGTGCCCCTCTAAGTCCTGGCAAACTTACCTTGGACTTGCTCCAAGTTCGCCTCACTTTGCGCCGCGTTGCGCCACTCACCCGACCTCCGCGCGGCCCCTGCTGCCGGTTTAGTTTCGCTTACCGCATGCAGGCGCATGCTGGTGGGCACGGCCCTGTACAGGGGATCACCCGACCTCCGCGCGGCCCCCGCTGCCGGTTTGATCGCGTTCATCGCATAGAGTTGCGTGCTGGTGGGACAGGCCCTTTAGACAGGTACATGGATAGGACAGATTTGGAGGGATATGGACCAAACGCGGGCAGGTGGGACTAGTGTAGCTGGGACCTGTTGGCCGGTGTGCGCAAGTTGGACCGAAGTGTCTGTTTCCACACTGCCTTACAACGCTACGTACGACAGTGATCGCAACTTCTACTGAAGTGTGGATGGCCTTTGGCTCGCTGGGAGCTCGTCCCCCCTTTGACGGGTCTTGTTTTTGGTCCTGCTGGGGGTCCACAGCCCCCTCCTCACCCGGCAAACCAGGTGGGGGGAGACGGTTTAGTCGCCGACTATCCGACCATGGAGCAGATAGACATGGTCCCATGGTACCCGTGGCGGTGGGGGGGGGAGGGGATCTCCCCCCGACCCCTCACTCAGTGTGTGTTGGATAGTGTTAACCTGCAGGGATCACGGGTCGGTGCAGACTCAGTGGGCCAAAGGGCCTGTTTCCGCGGTGTATCCCTAAACTAAACTAAAATCACAAACCTCACACTTGCTCGTATTAAAAAACCGTCTGACATTTCTCTGTCCATTTCTGCAGCTGATCTGCATCGAAAAAATCGCGGGCGAATTTTATTTGCATGTTACAAAAGCACCAAACTTCTTTGAAATGCAAAATGTCCGAGGCATGCTTCTTTAAAAATTAAAAATGAACTTAGCGTTACATCTGATTGCCATAATCTTACTCGAAAACTCAGTAAACTTTGTATATAAATAAAAGTATCATTTATTATTGTAGGTCGTGATTATATTGAAAAGGCCTCGCATTAGCAAAGAAATTGCATTTACTTTATCAAACAAAGTGACAATCAGGATAATGAGTTGATGTACATGGAACAGATGTGCAGACTCAAGCTCCCTATATTGTTCTGCGTCAGAATTAATTACAAAACGCAAGAGGCTAAGAAGATGTGGCAAGTTCCATCTAGAAACATATTTGCATTATGTGTGTTTATGCGTAAGAGGAGATTTGATTAAAGGGAGCTGAATGCCAGAATTACCCTCTCAGTTTACCGCTTCAGTTTCTTGCTGATTAACACTTCTGTGTTTTCATCCTTAATTCCGCGTGCAACTGTCACAAGCACAAGGCACCAGGTCCTGTGATGCCCTGCAAACATAAGTTTCAAAAAACGTTTCTTATTACTTGTGGCTTTTCACGAGGGTTGATTTCTCCTTCACTTTGTGCGCTGTGTGTGATACGTTAGTGCCAGTAGTGCATGAAAACTTCCAAAACTCAAATGGGAGACACAGTGGTGCAGCGGTTCAGTTGCCGCCTCTGTAGGGTTGCAACTGTCCCGTATTAGCCGGGACTTCCTGTATATTGGGCTAAATTGGTTTGTCCCGTATGGGACCGCCCTTGTCCCGTATTTGACTGTTACTACTCGGGTCGAGGGGACTGTCGAGTCGGAGCGCCGCGTCCGGCCCCGCCTCACCCGTCCCAGTGTAGTGCAGCCCATGGAGTGCAGCAGCAGCAGCAGCGCCTCGCCCGTGGCCCCGTCGGTCGGCAGCCCGGCCAGCTGTCCGACCTTCGGAACTTGGCTTAGCACCACCACCACCATCCCTCCTTCTCACGTCTGGTCATCGGATCGTGAGTTGGACGGGGTGCCGGGCTTTGCGCGCGACGTCGCGCCCGGGCCAAAACTCCGCAGCTGGCCCGCCGGCTAGGCTTTGTGCGCTGTCCAGCACCCGGGCAACTTGTGATTCACGAATTGGCGTCGGAATATTTCCCTTATTTTGACCTTTTGTCCCTTATTTGGGAGTGAGAAAATTGGCAACCCTATTCACACACTCACTCACACACTCACACACTCACACATGCACTCACACACTCACACACTCACACATGCACTCACACACTCACACATGCACTCACACACTCACACACTCACACATGCACTCACACACTCACACATGCACTCACACACTCACACACACACTCACACACTCACACACTCACACATGCACTCACACACTCACACACACTCACACACACACTCACACACTCACACACTCACACATGCACTCACACACTCACACACACACTCACACACTCACACATGCACTCACACATGCACTCACACACTCACACATGCACTCACACACTCACACACACACTCACTCACACACTCACATACTCACACATGCACACACATACTCACACACAAACTCACACACACTCACACACACTCACACTCACACACACACTCACTCACACACACAAATTCACACAAACAAACTCACACAAACTCACACACACTCACACAAACTCACACACTCACACACTCACACACACACTCACGCACACACTCACGCACACACTCACAGACACACACTCACACGCACATACATTTACACACACACGTACAAACTCACACAAACTCACACACACTCACACAAACTCACACACTCACACACACACACACACACACACACACACACACACACACACACTCACACTCACACACACACTCACACTCACACACACTCACTCACACACACAAATTCGCACAAACAAACTCACACAAACTCACACACACACACACACACCCACAGACACACACACACACACACACACACACACACACATATATCTATATCTGCCAGCCCAGCAACCCATGTATCATTCACTCATGTACCTAAGCCCATACATATACCTTTCTTTATATCATTCTTTCCTCTTGGCTGGTGTGTTTCCTCGTGATAGCCTCAGTAAAATTACTCAAACCTTCTGGAAATTCTGTCGTACCGATTCTTAACATTATCCTTCATTATTTACATCGTTCCTCTCTGTTAAAAAACACAGAAAAACTGAAAATATTCACCAAGTCAGGCAGGATCTGTGGAGCGAGAAACAAGAGTTAACAATTTTGTTGAGTGATTTCTCACCAGATCAGGACCATTTCAGCGACCTAAGGCACCTCGCTTCATTTTTCCCACTTCATATACTGTTCTCCCTTGTATACTTTACAAGTGTAGACTTTACAGATGCAGCACAGATACAGGCCCTTCCCCCCCCCGAGTCCATGCTGACCAGTGATCACACTAGCACTATCCGACACACTAGGGACAATTGTACCAAAGCTAATTAACCTATCAAGCTGTAGGTCTTTGGAGTGTGGGAGGTAACCAGAGCACCCGGAGAAAACCCACGCAGGTCACGGGGAGAACGTACAAACTCCGTACAGACAGCACCCGTGGGCAGGATCGCACCCTGGTCTCTGGCGCTGTAAGGCAGTAACTCTACCGCTGCGCCAATGTGCCACAAGACTCCTGATACATTCTATTTATATTTTGGATTTCTTTTTTTCCTTTTTGGATGCCAGATATTTGGGATGTTGCCTCTAGCTGATAGAAAAAAGAAAACGTTATTTTCTCTTGCAAGGTGAAAAATAATGTACTTTATATGAAAGGCAAAAATCAGTTGTGCTTTCTAGAATTTAAACTTGATGAGAGGGTTATTGAGACATAAACATGTCTCTAGCCGTCTTCATTTACACCTTCATTTCAGAATCATTTTATCCTTTATTAATTTTTTCCAAAAGCCCTGTCCCACGGTACGAGTTCATACCAAGAGCTCTTCCCAGTTTAAAAAAAATCAAACCCATGGTAAGCACGGAGAATGAACGTAGCCGGTACGTCGGAGCTCGGGGACGTCTCTTAGCGGCTCGTGACGCTAACGGCAGGTACTCGGGAAGACTGGCTAACGGCAGGTAAGCACGGGAAGACTCGTGAAGATTTTTTAACACGCTGAAAAATGTCCACCAGAGCCCCGAGTACCGACGAGTGGCCATTACCGTAAATCTCCGAGATCAAATCAGGGCAAACTCGGGAGAGCTCTTGGAATTAACTCGCACTGTGGGACAAGGCTTTGACGCGGCAGAAGAGTTTTTGCCTTACAACCCTTACAGCGCCGGAGACCCCGGTTCGATCCCGACTACAGATGTTGTCTGCACGGAGTCTGCACGTTCTACCCGTGACCGCGTGGGTTTTCCACCGAGATCTTCGGTTTCCTCCCGCAGTCCAAAGGCGTACAGGTATGTAGATAAATTGGCTTGGTGTAAGTGTAAATTTTCCCTAGTGTGTGTAGGGTAGAGTTATTGTGCGGGGATCGCTGGTCGGTGTGGACTCGGTCCGCCAAGGGGCCTGCTTCCGCGCTGTAATTAAACTAAACTAAACTGAAGGTAAATAATTAAAAATGCATTCCTTCTCAAGTCCACACATGTTACCTGTTTCCCCCCCTCTGATTATAAAAGGCAGCTCCACTGAAGACATTGGAAGGGCATAAGTAAATGAACTTTCTGCTATTCCGCCTACCCACTTGTTCAGAAGGTCACTTCTGCAGCCCCCCACCGGTTACCTCCTTATATATATTTGTTTACCAAAAAGAACTTCAGCTATCATTAAAAAATGTACTCCGCCATCCTCTGCCAGAAGAAATATTTTCCCCACTTCATGTTTTCTCTTTGCATTAGTCTAGCAAACACCCACCCACGCAAAGCGGTAGAAAATCACCAGATAAATTATTGTGTTAATGCAATTTACCAGTAATCTCGCCTGATTTATGACCAGACAGTTTTTCACTGAGAACGTCGTTCCATCGGCATTCCTGTCGAATCAAACTTGCATCTGACATGTATTTTGACTTGATCCGTTCCTGCTTCTAAGGGAATAATGGAGGCATCTACTGTACACGTCTCTAATTGCTACAGTTTACTACTTAATTTCAGGATCGAACGTAGTCAGTAAAAGCTGGAGTTACGCAGCGGGTCAGACAGCATCTGAAGAAAAAATGAATGGGTGATGTTTTCGGGTCAAGACCCTTCTTCAGATTAAAAGTCAGGGGGAAAGGCAACTGAGAGATATAGATGGTGAAATAGAGAGATTTACAGTAGTCTAGTCAGTTTAGAGTTACAGCGGGGAAACAGGCCCTTCGGCCCACCGAGTCCGCACCGACCAGTGATCACCGCACACTAACACTATCCTACACACTCGGGTCAATTTACACTCATACCAAGCCAATTAACCTACAAACATGTACGTCTTTGAAATTGGGGACGAAACCAAAGATCGCGGAGAAAACCCATGCGGTCTCGGGGAGAACGTACAAACTCCATACAGACGCCCGTAGTCAGGATTGAACCCGGGTCTCTGGCGCTGTGAGGCAGCAACTCTACCGCTGCGGCCACCTGTGCCGAACAAGTGAATGAAAGATTTGCAAAAAAGCAACGATGATAAAGAAAAACAGGCCATTGTTAGCTGTGGGCTAGGTGAAAATGAGTTACAGACAACGAGACACACCAGGATGATCGTGAAATGAGTACAATGACTAGGGATGGAGAAAGAAGGGATGGAAGGGTTACTTGAAGTTAGAGAAATCAATATTCATGCCACTGGGTTGTAAGCTGCCCAAGCAAACTATGAGGTGTTGTTCGTCCAATTTACATTTGGCCTCACCCTGCCGATGAAGGAAGTCCATGAGAGAAAGGTCAGTGTGGGAATGGGAAGGGGAGTTTTGGTGTGTTTGCCACCGGGAGATCAGGTCGGCCCAGGTGGACTGATCGAAGCTTTCAGCGAAACGATCGCCCTGTCTCGCCGATGTACAAGACACCACACTTCTCTCCAGAGATGCAGTCTGACCCGTTGACTTACTCCAGCTTTTGGTGTCTATCTTCGGTTTAAAACCAACATCGGCAGTTCCCTCCTACATATTAATTTCAGATTCATTTTGTCCAACATTCCTTTTTGTAAAATGTAAGTCACCGAGGGAATTATTGAGGGACAAACGTGTCTCCAACTGGCTCAATTGACATCTTAATTGCAGAATCATTTTGTTTACCATTCCTTTTTTAAGTATAATTACTAACAAGTTTCTTCCCAGGACATTTAAACCAGATTTGTCATAAGCACACACACACACACACACACACACACACACACACACACACACACACACACACACACACACACACACACACACACACACACACACACACACACACACACACACACACACACACACACACACACACACACACACACACACACACAGATCTGATGTGATTGACTTAATAGGTGCTGATCACCTCTTCCTGTTTACTCCTTTCAGCTGGGCTGCTGTGCAATATTCCGGCACTGAGGCTCTGCCCTGCCTCACTGCCTGAAGTAAATGTTCAATGGCCTGTCCCACTTATGTGTCCTTGGCACGCACATTACGCGACCTCGTGGTCCCGCGAAGGTCGCGGGCGACTTCATGCGCCCTCACAGCCGTCTGGAGCGCGTGACGTCATTTGAAGGTGGACACAAAATGCAGGAGTAACTCAGCGGGACGGGCAGCTCTCTGGAGAGAAGCAATGGGTGACGTTTCGTGTCGAGACTCATCTTCAGTCTGAAAAGAAGGGTCTCGACCCAAAACGTCACCCATTGCTTCTCTCCAGAGATGCTGCCGGTCCCGCTGAGTTACTCCTGCATTTTGTGTCCATCTCCAATTTTCCTGGCCCCGCCCTGGGCGTAGAAGTGGGGACGGATCTGGACCGCAACAGCGGTTTGGCGATCATTTGCCTGTTTCTGCTACTGTTGGAGGTGGGACGTTGAGCCGCGCCAGTGTCTTGGGCCCGTCCCACTTTGGCAGTCAGTTACACGACAGGCCGTGATTGCCTGTCCCAAATTCTTCAATCTTCTGTTCTCCTTGATTCCCTTTAACACGCTTTTTGACGGTCAAGATTAAATAACTCATAAGTCAGTGCGGCGATACTTAATGGACCTGTCCCACTTAGGAGATTTTCTGAGCGACTACAGGCGATTGCCACAAGATTTTCAACATGTTGAAAATTTTTCGGCGTCAGGGGCGACAATTTTTGCTGTCGTCGGTTGTCGTAGGTGTTATTACCGTCGGTTGTCGTAGGTGTTATTACCGTCGGTTGTCGTAGGAGCGGTCGTAGGTTGTCGCTAGGTGTCTTAGGTGAATTCCATTAAAACTAGTTCCTGGCAGTCGCCTAAAGAGTCGCCGCAGTGGGACAGGCTCATTAGTAATCAAGGTTTTAAAAGGGCTTTGGTATGTCTTTGGAATGCAATTAGGACCTGAATTCTGTTTTTTTTAATTTAGTTTAGTTTAGTTTTAATGCAGTTTTGTTTAATTTACATGGATAGGACAGGTTTGGTGGGATATGGACCAAACACCGGGAGGTAGGACTAGTGTAGCTGGGACATGTTGGCTATTGTGGGCAAGTTGGGCTGAAGGGCCTGTTTCCACGTTGTGTGACTCTGTGACTCTATGACTCTAGTTTAGAGATACAGGGCGGAAGCAGGCCCTTTGGCCCACCGAGTCCACGCGGACTAGCGATTCCCGCACTTTAACACGATCCTTCATTAGGGCCAAATTCCATTCATACCAAGCCAATTAACATACAAACCTGTACGTCTTTGGTGTTTGGTGATGTTTGCCCATTTTTAAATTGGTATTTGGCAAAATCAAATACTTTCAGCAACAAGTGAGATGAGTTAACTTTAGAAATTTGGACAGGAGTGACCTTAGGGGCTTAAAAATTCACGAGGAGCTCAGAGATGTGAATAGATAGTTTTTTACTCAAAGATAAGGGAGTCTACAATTAGAGGGAGGGGTGAAGCAGTGGAGGTGAGAAAAGACAAGGACCCCCCCCACCCCCCACCCCACCCGCCATAACTCCCTACTTTCAGCCTGTAGAAGGGCCCCACCTGCCCTTCCTTCTCTGGTGCTGCTGCTTGTCCCCACTGAGTTACTCCAGCACTTTGTGTCTATCTTTGGTATAAACTAGCATCTGCAGTTCTTTGCTTCTAAAATAAGAGGGCGTTGGCTTAAGAGGAGAGGGGGGAGATTGAAAAAGGACGTGAGATTGAAAACAGACTTGAGGGGCAACTTTTATCACAGAGATGGTGGTGCATATATGGAACAAGGTACAGGGTGTCAGGGGTTATGGGGAGAAGGCAGGAGAATGGGGTTGAGATAGATCTCCCATGTTTGAATGGCGGTGCTGGCTCGAAGGGCCGAATGGTCTAACCATCTGCACCTAGAACTTATGAACTTATGACAATTATGTGGTAGAAACAGGAACAATTACAATATTTAAAATATATTTGAAATATGTACAGAGATAGGACAGATTTGAAGGGATATAGGCCAGGCGAGGCAGTCGGTTGCCCAGCCAGCTTTGCTGTGTTAAGTAACTTGGTCAACATGGAACAGTTGTGCCAAATCCCTGATTAGTTCAGTTTAGTTCAGCGATATAGCGCGGAACCAGGCCCTTCGGCCCACTGAATCCGCATCGACCAGCGATCCCCGCACACTAACACTACCCTACACACACTAGGGACAATTTTACATTTACACCAAGCCGGTTAGCCAACAAACCTGCACGACTTTGGAGTGTGGGAGGAAACTGAAGATCTCGGAGAAAACCCACGCAGGTCACGGAGAGAATGTACAAACTCCGTACAGACAGCGCCTGTAGCCAGGATCGAACCCCGGTCTCTGGCGCTCAACTGCTGCGCTACCATGCCACCCATGAATGCCCATTAATCGCCCATGAATGACTCCAAGATTTTAGGGGAACCTCTTCAAGTAATGTCCTGTGATTTAGTCAACGGCAGAAACCAGGAAATAGGATTTTTCACGTTAAATCATTTTATTTTTAAGAAGTAAGTCACCCGATAATTGTGAATGAGGCTGTTTTCAAAAGCTGGAAATGGCATAAATTATAGAGAACCATTTATTGTTGTCTCCTAGTTTGAAGTATTAGACTAAATATTTTAATAGATATAATTAGTTGAATAGACAATAGGTGCAGGAATAGGCCATTCGGCCCTTTGAGCCAGCACCGCCATTCAATGCGATCATGGCTGATCATCCCCAATCAGTACCCCGTTCCTGCCTTCTCCCCATGTCCCCTGACTCCGCTATCTTCATGAGCCCTATCTAGCTCTCTCTTGAAAGTATGTCTCCACCGCCCTCTGAGGCAGATAATTCCACAGACTCACCACTCTCTGTGAGAAAAAGTGTTTCCTCATCTCCGTTCTATATGGCTTACTCCTTATTGTTAAATCAATGCACCATCTAGGTGGCAGAGAAGGTTTACGAGGATGTTACTAGGACTCGAGGACCTGAGCTATAGGGAGAGGTTGAGCAGGCTAGGACTAAATTTCGCGGAGCGCAGGAGGATGAGGGCTAATCTCGTAGAGGTGTATAAGATCATGAGAGGAGTAGATAGTGTAAATTCACAGAGTGCTCTCATGATTTTGTCCACCTCTATAAGATCACCCCTCATCCTCCTGCGCTATCCGAATGTCTGTGGAATTCTCAGGAGGCCAATTCACTTGATGTATTCAACAGAGAGTTAGATTTAGCTCTTCGGGCTGAAGGAATCAAGGGATATGGGGGAAAAGGCAGGAACGGGTTACTGATTTTGGATATTCAGCCATGATCATTTGAATGGCGGTGCTGGCTCGAAGGGCCGAATGGCCTGCTCCTGCACCTATTTTCAACGTTTCCCCATAGCTCAAGGCCTTGAGCCCAGGCATCATCCTCATAACGTCCTAACTCCCGATGGAAGCCGCGATGCCTGGCGATGGCCAATGTTCCTTCCACTGTATTGGAAAGTGGCCTGAAACACTGCGATGGAGAAGTATTTACCTTATTCCCAAGGTAGACACAAAATGCTAAAGTAACTCAGCGGGACGGGCAGCATCTCTGGGGAGAAGGAATGGGCGACGTTTCGGGTCGAGACCTGTCTTCAGACTGAAGAAGTGTCTCGACCCGAAACGTTGCCCATTTCTTCTCTCCAGAGATGCTGCCTCAATAGACAATAGACAATAGGCACAGGAGTAGGCCATTCGGCCCTTTGAGCCAGCACCGCCGTTCAACGTGATCATGGCTGATCATCCACAATCAGTACCCTATTCCTGCCTTCCCCCCACATCCCCTGACTCTGCCAACTTCAAGAGCTCCATCTAACTCTGAAGGGTCTGAAGAAGGGTCTCGACCCGAAACGTCGCCTATCTCCTTCGCTCCTTAGATGCTGCTGCACCCGCTGAGTTTCTCCAGCTTTTTGTGTAACCCTCCATCTAACTCTCTCTTGTAGGCATCCAGAGAACCGGCCTGAGGAAGGGTCTCGACCCGAAACTTCACCCATGCCTTTTCTCCAGATATGCTGCCTGTCCCGCTGAGTTACTCCAGCATTTTGCGTCCACCTTCGATTTAAACCAGCATCTGCAGTTCTTTCTTATACCTTATTCCCAAGCTGCTCAGGGCAGCACAGATGGTCCTTGTGAGGCTGTGGTTACCGAGGGAAGTTGGAAAGGACACACATGCTGTATCCTTCTAGGCCCGAACTAGACGCGTGGAGCCTTTCACGCCCGTTCATTAGGCTCGGACAGACAGGCTCCCTTTTCACCTCCCTGTGTTTACACAAGGAGTAAGCTGTCCCACCTCTGAAAATGAAAGCGGGCTGCTCCGACCACAGCCTAATAAAAACCTGACGAGAGGCACGGCTGCCAAGAAAAGCCAATCTGGAACTCATTTGCGAAATGATCAGTAACAAGAAAGCAGTTACCTATAAAACGACAGATAACACCACGGCCAATGTTAACTGGAGCTGCCGTGTGTCAGCGGCTGATTTATTTACATTGTGGGAACCAACGACGTGCGGCAAAGTTCGCTCGCTATCGCGACGCCAGTTCTGCAGCCAATGAAGGGGGGTTTTAAAGAGGAACACATACGCTGCCTGCCAAACCCCCCAGGTTCACGGGTAAAATTTCACGTCGACTCGAAAGATTGGGTGCAATCAATTGAAGGAAGGGGAGTGGATTGCAGAGAGCATCAGTCACTCAGCTGCGGTGAGTAATTTGTTTGGTCGCAGTGAATAAAGTGCCTTTTCACCTCATTATAAGGTTCTTCCACCTGACCCGTGCTCACGGTACACCCTTCATGGCTCTGCTGTTGACACAGCTCCCGAATGAAGTGCCATGTAAATGTACGGAGAGGGCCCTGGGCCCGGCCCACACCAGCTCACAAAGCCGTGTCTCCTGTCTGCGAATGATGGTTTGGTTTGGTTTGGCACCAGTCTGGATGCGGTACACTCTGGAGCCACGCATGCCTGTAGGGTGAATGGGACACAGCAGACTCTTCGTGAGGCAGTGTTTGCCCCCCCTCCTACCCCTACCCCATCTCTGCATCTCCAGAGTCCATGGGCAAACAGTGTCCATCCCCCCCGACTAGCCCATCGAGGGAGAAGGTCTACTCGCAGTAGATACCATTTTATCGAGATGCGTCACAGCTCGGTTTGGGAACTGCTCCATCCAAGGCCGCGAGAAATTGCAGCAAATTGTGGACGCAGCCCAGACCATCACACAAAACCAACCTCCCTCCAATCGACTCCATCTACACCCCACGCTGCCTCGGCAAGGCCAGCACCACAATCAAGGACGAGTCGCACCCCGGCCACTCCCTCTTCTCCCCTCTCCCACACCTCCAGATTCAGGGACAGTTTCTTCCCAGCTGTTATCAGGCAACTGAACCATCTGGAGAATCACCAACTAGAGAGTCAAGTCAAATCAAACCAAGAGTCAAGAGAGTTTGTTGCCTTGTGTCCCAGAAAGGAGAATGAAATTCTTGCTTTACAATACAGAATTGTATTGTATTGTATTCAATTTAATTCATTATCTCATTTTAGAGACAACAAAATGGATTTTCCTTACAGTCAGTAACATAAAAATAAATAATAAATAAATAAACATTTTTTTTTTAAAAGCACAAACACAGAAGTCCACACACAACATAACCCCACAGCGGCACCAGAGTTAAGGAGGTACCATTGTCCAGCCAGCCTCCCTGCCAATCTTCCCAGATGTTCATAGTAGGATGACTACAGAACATATCAGTGTGTCCATATACCATTATATAAATATATACACACGTCAACACATAAGCAGATAAAGTGCAAATAAACAGATAATGGTCTATTAATGTTCACAGATTTGTTTCAGTTGAGTTTACTAGCCTGATGGCTGTGGGGAAGCAGCTATTCCTGAACCTGGACATTGCAGTCTTCAGGCTCCTGAACTACCATCGGACTATCTTTGACCAGACTTTACGGGCTTCACCTTGCACTAAATGTTATTCCCTTATCATGTATCTGTGCACTGTAAATAGCTGGATTGTAATCATGTGTTGTCTTTCCGCATTGCTGGTTAGCAGGCAACAAAAGCTTTTCACTGAAACTCGGTACATGTGACAATAACCCAAACTAAAATTGATTTATAGTTCAGTAATGCAATAGTGTTTTATTGTCATTAACACAGTGAAATTATTCTCCGAGTCATAAGTTCATAAGTTCTTGGAGCAGAATTAGGGCCGTTCGGCCCATCAAGTCTACACCACCATTCCATCATGGCTGATCCACCTTTCTCTCTCAACCCCATCCTCCTGCCTTCACCCCATAACCTATTAACCGGAGCACCCGGAGAAACCCCACGTCACAGGGAGAACGTACAATTGTGAACAGACAAAAGTCCCGGAGTAACTCAGTATGCAAAGAGTCATCACGGAGAGGGCAACAGACAATAGACGATAGGTGCAGGAGTAGGCCATTCGGCCCTTCGCGCCAGTATCGCCATTCAATGTGATCATGGCTGATCATCCCCAATCAGTATCCCGTTCCTGCCTTCTCCCCATATCCCCTGACTCCGCTATTTTTAAGAGCCCTATCTAGCTCTCTCTTGAAAGCATCCAGAGAACCTGCCTCCACCGCCCTCCGAGGCAGAGAATTCCACAGACTCACCACTCTCTGTGAGAAAAAGTGTTTCCTCGTCTCCCTTCTAAATGGCTTACCCCTTATTCTTAAACTGTGGGCCCTGAGACAGGACTCCCCCAACATTAGGGACATGTTTCCTGCCTCTAGCGTGTCCAAACCCTTATTAATCGTATATGTTTCAATAAGATCCCCTCGCATCTTTCTAAACTCCAGAGTGTACAAGCCTAGCCGCTCCATTCTCTCAGCATATAACAGTCCCGCCATCCCGGGAATTAACCTTCTAAACCTACGCTGCACTCCCTCAATAGCAAGAATGTCCTTCCTCAAATTAGGGGACCAAAACTGCACACAATACTCCTGGTGTTGTCTCACTAGGGCTCAGTGCAACTGCAGAAGGACCTCTTTAGGAGGCTTTTGGATAAACATAAGGGTTTGCAGAGAATGGGGAGGGGGGTTGGGGGGGTTGGGGGGGGGGGGGAGGGGGGGAGGGTGGGGGAGATAGATGGATCACATGCATTCAAAGGAGAATAGTTTAACTTGTTGTGATGCTGGAGCTCGGTCGAGGACGAGGGGGATGGCGAGACAACGAAGGGGAACCTTTAGGGACCACGATGAACACTTTGTAACGTTGTCAGTGCCCTTTACCTGGTAACTCTTTGCATACTTTGCCTATGGTACACAAAACAAAGAATATCACTCACATGCCGTTATCAGGCAACTGAACCATCCTACCAACAACTGGAGAGCGGTCCTGAACTACTATCTATCTTATTGGAGACCCTCGGACTATGTTTGATCAGGCAGTACTGGACTTTATCTTGCACTAAACGTTATTCCTATTATCCTGTTTCTGTACACTGTGGACGGCTCGATTGTAATCATGTATTGTCTTTCCGCTGATTGGTGAGCACGCAATCACTGTACCTCGGTACACGTGGCAATAAACTAAACTCAGAACTCAAACTCAAAACCGGCGATCATATAAAGTATCGTTCATTCTTTCATTCATGTCCGGCACAGGTATAGTGGGCCGAAGGGCCTGTTCCTTTTAGTTTGGTTTAGTTTAGTTTAGAGATGCAGCACGGAAACAGGCCCTTCGGCCCACCGAGTCCGCGCCCACCAGCGGTCCCTGCACATTGACACTACCCTACACACACCAGAGACCATTTTTTTTTAAAGTGTGCATTTATACCAAGCCAATTAGACCCAAACCCAGATCTATGGCACGGCAAGCGCTGTAAGGCGGCAACTATACCGCTGCACCACCCGTGGCGCCAACTTGGTGGGTCTATTCTTTCAGTGACCGAGTCAAGCAACAAACACCCATTTACACTAGTCCTACACCCATTTACACTAGTCATACACCCATTTACACTAGTCATACACCCATTTACACTAGTCATACACCCATTTACACTAGTCCTACACCCATTTACACTAGTCATACACCCATTTACACTAGTCCTACACCCATTTACACTAGTCCTAGACCCATTTACACTAGTCCCAGACCCATTGACACTAGTCCTACACCCATTTACACTAGTCCCACACCAATTTACACTAGTCCTACACCCATTTACACTAGTCCCAGACCCATTTACACTAGTCCTACACCCATTTACACTAGTCCCACACCCATTTACACTAGTCCTACACCCATTTACACTAGTCCCAGACCCATTTACACTAGTCCTACACCCATTTACACTAGTCCCACACCCATTTACACTAGTCCTACACCCATTTACACTAGTCCCACACCCATTTACACTAGTCCTACACCCATTTACACTAGTCATAGATTCATTTACACTAGTCATACACCCATTTACACTAGTCCTACACCCATTTACACTAGTCATACACCCATTTACACTAGTCATAGACCCATTTACACTAGTCCTACACCCATTTGCACTAGTCCTACACCCATTTACACTAGTCCTACACCCAATTACACTAGTCCTACACCCATTTACACTAGTCCCAGACCCATTTACACTAGTCCTACACCCATTTACACTAGTCCTACACCCATTTACACTAGTCCTACACCCATTTACACTAGTCCTACACCCATTTACACTAGTCCTACACCCATTTGCACTAGTCCCAGACCCATTTACACTAGTCCTACACCCATTTACACTAGTCATACACCCATTTACACTAGTCCTACACCCATTTACACTAGTCCTACACCCATTTACACTAGTCCTACACCCATTTACACTAGTCCTACACCCATTTGCACTAGTCCTACACCCATTTACACTAGTCCTACACCCATTTACACTAGTCCTACACCCATTCGGTGGGCCAAAGGGCCTGTATCTGTAAACTAAATTAAACTCAACTCAACTCAACTGAAGTACCCTGTTTCATTTTGCTCCACACCAAACAATCCACTGGTGATCATTGCCGTGCACGTGATGTAATTGCAGCAGCCTGCAAGCTTGCAATATTTAACTGAATTGAAGAAATAAAACTCTTAACTCCAGCCCTCGTGGGGGTGTCAGGGACATGTTCGAGATTGAAAATTTCGCACTTCAGTGAAACGTGAGACCAGATTGAAACGGACAGCCAGAAGTAAAAAAATAAAAGTTAATTTGCAAACGAGTCAAATTTATTTGGTTGTATAACCTCAGCTGATGAGACCACCAGCAGTAAATCTGCTTTCATAGAAACTATTTAAAGGAATTCGTGACAATTAAACAGTGAAAGTACTTGCACAGTGAGCCGATTTACCTTTCACATTCATCCACCCATTCTATCAGTTTTTAGTTTGGAGATACGGCGCGGAAACAGGCCCTTCGGCCCATCGAGCTCGGGCCGACCAGCGATCCCCATGCACTGGCACTATCCTACACATAATTTAAAATTTTTACTGAAGCCAATTAACCTACAAACCCGTACGTCTTTGGAATGATGGAGGAAACGGGGGCACCGGGGGAAACCCATGCGGTCACGGGAAGAATGTAGAAACATGCAAACTTTGTCCTGTCAGCACCCACAGTCAGGATCGAACCAGGGACCCTGGCGCTGTAAGGCAGCAATTCTACTTTTGCACCACTGTGCTGTCCCGACAATTAAAATTAAAATTTGAATTTTTATTTATAACTCTGCCTGTGGCATATTGATTATTAAGACATTGCATTACTCTAAGAGCAATTCTGTTGTAGACACAAATTGCTGGAGAAACTCAGCGGGTGAGGGAGCATCTCTGAGGAGAAGGAATGGGCGACGGTTGGGGTTGAGACCTTTCTTCAGACTGAAGGAGTAATTCTGTTATTATGTTGACACTATTGGAGAGTGCATCCGTTTTATTCTGCCGCATTTAATTCATAGCCCACTAGATTGATTCATGTTCATAAGTGATATGAGCAGAATTTGGCCCTTCGGCCCATCAATTCTACCCCGCCATTCGATCATGGCTGAACTATCTTTCCCTCAACTCCATTCTCCTGCCTTCTCCCCATAACCCCTGACATACAGACTAATCAAAATGCATCTGTCTCTGCCTTAAACATATCATTGACTTGGCCATCAAAACCTTATTTTAGGGTGCACAAAATGCTGGAGAAACTCAACGGGTGCAGCAGCATCTATGGAGCGAAGGAGATAGGCAACGTCTCGGGCTGAAACACTTCTTCAGACGTATTTTAGTTTAGTTTAGTTTAGTTTAGAGGTACAGCGCGGAAACAGTCCCTTTGGCCCACTGAGTCCGCAACGACCAGCAATCCCCGTACATTAACACTATCCTACACACACTAGGGACAATTTACGCACACACCAAGCCAATTAACCTACAAACCTGTACGCCTTTGGAGTGCGGGAGGAAAACGAAGATCTCGGAGAAAACCCACGCGGTCATGGGAAGAACGTACAAACTCTGTACAGACAGCACCCGTAATCAGGATCGAACCCGGGTCTCCGTCGCTGGAAGCCCTGCAAGGCAGCAACTCTGCCGCTGCACTACCGTGACCACCCAAGTCCACAGATTGGACACAAAATAATTTCCACACCTCTGACTCAAGAAATTCCTCCCCATGTTCTTCCTAAAGGAACATCCTTTAATTCTGAGGCTATGACCTCTGGTCCTAGACTCTCCCACTAGTGGAAGCATCCTCTCCACATCCACCCTATCCAGGCCTTTCACTATTCTGTAAATTTCAATGAGGTCCCCCCCCCCCTCATCCATTTAAACTCCAGCGAGCACAGGCCCAGTGCCATGAAACATCATATGTTAATCCATTTATTCCTGAGGTCATTCTCATAAACCGCCTCTGAACCCTCTCCAGCACCAGCACATCCTTTTTCAGATATGGGGTTATCATTTTAAGCATGTGGGTCATTGCATACACATGATGCACATAATGGTGGGCATATTGAAAACGGGTCTCCCTGTGTTCGATCCTGACTAAGGTTGCTGTCTGTATGGAATTTGAATGCTCTCCCTTGCACCTCCTCCAACCTCATCTACTGTATCCGCTGTTCCAGGTGTCAACTTATTTACACCCGGTGAGACCGACTGCAGGCTCGGCGATCGTTTCGCTGAACACAACCGTTCAGTCCGCCTTAACCTACCCAATCTCCCTGTGGTTCAGCACTTTAACTCCCCCTCCCATTCCCAATCTGTCCTCTCTGTCCTGGGCCTCCTCCTTTGTCAGAGTGAGGCCCAGCGCAAATTGGAGGAACAGCACCCCATATTTCGCTTTGGTAGTTTACACCCCCGCAGTATGAACATTGACTTCTCATAGCCCTTGCTTTCTCTCTCCATCCCCACCCCTTTCCCAGTTCTCCCACTAGTCTTACTGTCTCTGACTACATATTATCTTTGTCCCACCCCCTCCCCTGACATCAGTCTGAAGGAGGGTCTCGACCCAAAACGTCACCCATTTCTTCTCTCCAGAGATGATGCCTGACCCGTTGAGCTACTCCAGCACTTTGTGTCTATCTTCGATTTAAACCAGCATCTGCAGTTCTTCCCTACACATTGTGCGTTCTCCCTATGACCTTGTGGGTTTTCTCCGGGTGCTCTGGTTTCCTCCCACATTCCAAAGATGCTTAGGTCTCTTGGTCTCTGTAAATAATCCCTTGTGTGGAGGATAGAAGAGGTGTATCGGGTGATTGCTGGCCGGCACGGACTCTGTGGGCCGAGGAGCCTGTTTCCACGCTGCATCTCTAAACTAAACAAAAAACTGGACAGTTTCCAATAGGGAAATAAGTAAGGACTTGGGGTGGAAGATAGCAACCTTCACGTGGTCCGCCCTGTCTCGACTAATGCAATCAGCTCGACGTGCACAAATGAAAGATCAAATGGAACAAGTTGTCCTACAACTTTAGGCTGTGCACACCACACACGCAAGAAGAAGAGTAAGGACTTTATTCTGATTTTGGTTTATAATCACGTTTGTCACAAAGTTATAAAGAATCTTACATTTTCTATCCTAGAGAATGCATGGAGAATTTGGTGGGCTGAAGGGCCTTTTCCATGCTGTACTTCTAAACTTAGAACATAGAAACATAGAAAAATAGGTGCAGGAGTAGGCCATTCGGCCCTTCGAGCCTGCACCGCCATTCAATGTGATCATGGCTGATCATCCAACTCAGTATCCCGTACCAGCGGACTACGGGCGCTGTCTGTGTGGAGTTTGTACATTCTCCCCGTGACCACATGGGTTTTCACCAAGATCTTCGGTTCCTTCCCACACCCCAAAGACGTGCAGGTTTGTAGGTTGATTGGGTTTGGTTATCAATGTAAAATTGTCCCTCAGTGTGTGTAGGGTAGTGTTGATGTGCAGGGATTGGCCCAGTGGGCCGAAGGGCCTGTTTCCGCGCTGTGTCTCTAAACATAGAAACATAGAACATAGAAAAATAGGTGCAGGAGTAGGCCATTCGGCCCTTCGAGCCTGCACCGCCATTCAATGTGATCATGGCTGATCATCCAACTCAGTATCCCGTACCTGCCTTCTCTCCATACCCCCTGATCCCTTTAGCCACAAGTGCCACATCTAACGCCCTCTTAAATATAGCCAATGAACTGGCCTCAACTACCTTCTGTGGCAGAAAATTCCAGAGACTCACCACTCTCTGTGTAAAGAATGTTTTCCTCATCTCAGTCCTAAAGGAATTCCCGCTTATCCTTAGACTGTGACCCCTTGTTCTGGACAAAAACCAACCTAAACTCAACCAATCAAAACACACCTAAACTCAACTAAAGGTGACATTTTGGGCAGGGACCCTTCTTCAGACTCTTTGAGGATGTCTGAGTATATTTTAATATTCAGATATTCCAATTTCCTGGTACAGTGTGTTTAACAATTAATTTACACTTTTGTTCAAGCTTCCGACTTTTACTTGAAATCAGGAAACTGCATTCAGAAGAGGCATTTACTGGACCTGGAACAGATGCTGAAAAGACGAGGGGTATCGATCGGTTCATTAAATCGCTTTTTATGGTCAGGCAGACACTTCAGTCCTTTTGGGTCGAGGGGATACGAACACAGTGATAAAAGGGAAAACAAGGGGCGGCATGGTCGCGTTAATGTGCGGGGATCACTGGTCGGTGAGCTGAAGGTCCTGTTTCCGCGCTGTATCTCCAAACTAAACTAAATAGAGAAAGAGGCAGCATAAGACTCCGCACTTCAGAATTCTCATTCACTTCAATTTATGCAACAGATACTGTCTGGTCTCTCACAGGTACTGATCTTCCCACCATCGGTATCTATCGGAGGTACCATCTCAAAATGGCAGACAGTATCATCAGGGAACCCTCATCACCCTGGCCATGATCTCCTTTCACACCTGCCATAGGGAAGCATGTATAGGCGCTTGAAAACCATAATAACCGGGTCCAAGCGCATGTGCAGTAAGGAACTGCAGACGCTGGTTTCCACCAAAGATAGTCACAAAATGCTGGAGTAACTCAGCGGGCCAGGCAGCATCTCTGGAGAGAAGGTCTCCAGTCTGAAGAAGAGTCTCGACCCAAAACATCACCTATTCCTTTTCTCCAGAGATTCTGACTGATCCGCTGAGTTACTCCAGCACTTTGTGTCTATCTTTGGTTCAGGAACAGCTTCTTCCCGGCAACCATGAAATATGGACTGCCTTTGGTTGCATAAAGGAGTCAGGGGGGTTTGTTGGCATGAGTAATGGGATTATCAATTTATGGAATTTGTGTTGATCATATGTTATCTATGTGTGTTGTGTTTACAGGCCTCTAGTGCTGCTGCAAGTAAGAATCAGAATGTCATTGTTCTGTTTTCGACAATCAAACACAGTTGACTTTTGACCCTTATAACTATTGAAAACGTTTGGCTAATGTGTGCCTATTTTATGTAGAATGGTAATGTAATGCAGTTATGAATTACGGAGATACATAATTTTATGGATAAATATGTAGAGAGTGAGTGGCATAATTACCATTATGTTAGGACCTACATATAGCTCCTTGCGATAATTAGCTGACATCGTAGCTTGTAACAAGTAAATTACCCAGACTTGACACATGGATGTAATTAAATCATATAATCAAGCACAGTTTGAGGAAGGAATAAATTTTAATGACATAATTTATCCTCGTTTGAAATACATATATCGCTAGATAATATAATCACCCCATATTTAAAGCTGCATACAGTTTAATAAAATTATCCATTATTTGCAGTATTTGTATTAACAGATTGCACAATTATCAGCCGTTTGAGCCATATAATCAGTTGAATGATATAAGCTTTATCATAATGACACATTGTTAACTTCTAATTATCTGCAGTTAGAAGCATACATGTGAAATGGTGGGCTCTTGTTTATAGTAGCTCTTTTATTTTCCAATAAGGTATAATTTCCAATCATTAACAAAGTGTATACAGTCAAATGACATTTTAGTGTGTGTAATTTGAAACTAAATTATCTAAGATGCTAAAAGTTATGAGTGATGGTGAACTATAATGGACAGGAAGTGGAGGGAGTTTAGTTTAGCTTAGTTTGGAGATACAGCGTGGAACCGACCAGCGATCCCCACACTCTAAAGGGCCTGTCCTACCAGCATCCGACTCCATGCGATGAGCGCGATCAAACTAGAAGCGGGGGCCGCGCGGAGGTCGGGTGATCCCCTGTACAGGGCCGTTCCCACCAGCATGCGCCTGCATGCGGCAAGCGCGACCAAACCGGCAGCGGGGGCTGCGCGGAGGTCGGGTGAGTGGCGCAACGCGGCGCAAAGTGAGGCGAACTTGGAGCGAAGTCTTAAAGGTAAGTTCGCCAGGACAGAGAGGGGCACACAGAGAGGGGCACAGAGGCACACACACACAGAGGGCCACGGAGCCACACACACAGAGGGTCACGGAGGCACCTACAGAGAGGGTCACGGAGGCACAAAGTCGAGGCGGTGTGTAATGCGTCGAGGCGACTGCGAGCCGACAAGCCGTTGCCGCGCGGAATTTTTGAACATGGTCAGTTTTTCGGAGCCCCGCGCGATGTCGGGACGAACTCCGCACAATTCCGCACGGCTCCGGAGATCGAAGTGGGACCGGCCCCGCGACGCCGGACGTCTCATGCGACCACGTTAGGTCGCGCTCATCGCATAGATTTGCATGCTGGTGGGACAGGCCCTTAACACTAACCCACACACACACTAGGGACAATTTACAATTTTACCAAGCCAATTAACCTACAAACCTGTACGTTTTTGGAGAGTGGGAGGAAACCGGAGCTCCCAGAGAAAACCCACGCAGTCGCGGGGCGAATGTACAAACTCCGTACAAACAGCACCCGTAGTCAGGATTGAACCCGGGTCTCTGGCGCTGTAAGGCAGCAACTCTACCACTGTGCCACCTGCCGCCCTAAATGCATCATGTTATGTAGTTTTATCTCCTGGAAGGCAGTATAGGAATACTATTCTCTCTTATTTATATTAGTGATGAAAATATGAAGGGAATTGTTTCAGAATTTGATGAGTCACTTGGGAAAATGTATTAAACTGTGAGGAAGATAAGTTTCTTTAGTAATCCCACAAGGATGCCATCTCTGCACTGCAGTTCCAAATGTTCGACATAGGATCTACAGTCTGAAGAAGGGTCTCGACCCGAAACGTCGCCTATCTCCTTCGCTCCTTAGATGCTGCTGCACCCGCTGAGTTTCTCCAGCTTTTTGTGTAACCCTGGGATCTACAAACTTTGCCAGAGGTAAGATAAGAGAGGTGGCATGGTGACGCAGTGGTAGAGTTGCTGTCTTAAGTCCCTGTCCCACTTAGGAGACCTAAACAGCAACCTCTGGTGACCTTGCCCGCCACCCAAAAAAATATCAATTAATAGTCGAGGTGACCTGCGACCTCCTACCACCTCCCACGCATACGTTGAAAACCTTCCTCAACTATGAAGAAAACCGGCTTCGACTAGACCTGCGACTAAAAAGTTATCGATTTTTAAAACGGCAACCTATTTTTAGTCGAGGCTGGTTTTAATCACGATGAAAAAATAGCAGCAACCTCGATGAAGCCTCGACCGCGCGGAAACCACTTTCGACCATTAGGGAGAGTGACCAAAACCTCCGGTGACCTCATGGAATCCTTGGGTGGCAGGCAAGGTCACCAGACGTTGCTGTTTAGGTCTCCTAAGTGGGACAGGGGCTTTACAATGCTTTCACTGCCAGAGTTTGTACGTTCTTCCCGTGACCACGTGGGTTTTCTCCGAGATCTTCGTTTTCCTCCCACACTCCAAAGACGTGCAGGTTTGTAAGGTAATTGGCTTGGGATAAATGTAAATTGTCCCTAAAGTGTGTTAGTGTTCAAGGATCGCTGGTCGGTGCGGACTCGGTGGGCCGAAGGGCCTGATTCCGTGCTGTATCTCTAAACTAAATTAAATTAAAGAGGTTTGATGCTGAGAGGGTACACTGAGATGCACGACTCTCATGTTTATACTGGGCATTCATGTGCTCCCAGCACAGAACTGATGCTCATTGCCCTCCTGGGAACTGGGTCCCGGATGAAGTAGTGAACACTGCCCAGTCCATCACAGATACTGACCTCCCCACCGACGAAGGGATCTATCGAATGCACTGCCTCAGAGAAAGGTCAAAAAAAGACTTCTGATTGTAAAATGCAGAGTCTTAGAGTGGTGTCCAAATAAATAGGGCAGGAGATGAGGAGAACACCTTTTTGAAAATGATTTTGAACGAAAATGTGGGGCGGCAGGGTGACATAGAGCAACTAACTACCTTACAGCACCACAGACCCGGGTTCGATCCTGACTTCGGACGCTTGTCCGTACGGAGCTTGTACGTTCACCCCGTGACCTGCGTGGGTTTTCTCCGAGACCTTCGGTTCCTCCCGCACTCCAAAGACACACAGGTTTGTAGGTTGACTCGCTTGGCATAATGTAAATTGTCGCTCGTATGTGTAGGGTAGTGCTAATGTGTGGGCGGTGCGGGCTCGATGGGCCGAAGGGCCTGTTTCTGCGCTGTACCTTGAAACTAAGCTGTGGAATGAAGAGTACATTGAAGAAAAAAACCATTGGTTGATGACAAAAAGTATGCAGAGTCTTGAGAGGAAGCTCTCAAGGAACATACATTCCAAATGCATTCATAAAATCAGATATTAGAACTGAAAGATTTATTTAAACAGGAGACATCATGAATCTCTGGAGAGATTAAATCAGTTAGAATTCACTTCGTTTTTCATTTTCGGTTATCGGTTGCACAAGGACTAATAAAATTTAGAAAGTCTCTAAAATGAGATTTTATACATTTGACACAGAGACCAACACTAAGTGAGTAGGCTGTGCCTTTCGATATTAGATTCAGATTTAAGGAGTTTGTTTTTAATACCTGTTAGATTATTCAATTTCAAATTAAAGGAAATTGGGTGGCACAGTGACACAGCGGTAGAGTTGCTGCCTTATAGCGGTGGAGACACGGGTTCGATCCTGACTACGGGTGCCGTCTGTATGGAGTTTGCACATTCTCCATGTGACCGCGTGGGTATTCTCCGGGTGCTCTAGTTTGCGCCCACACCCCAGAGATGTACAGTTTGTAGGTTAATTGGTTTTGGTAATAAAAATTGGAAATTGTGTCTAGTGTGTCGGATAATGCGTAACAGTTGATTGCTGCACAGAGTAGCAATGTTACCACATTTAGAGATTTAAAAAATCAAGTCTGCAATTTATCCCATCAGATAAAGCATAAAAATATTAATTTGACACATAATTCACTTTCATATCTTCAGTATTAAAAAAGTTAGGGCCATTTTCATACTCGGAAATTAGCAACTTGCTTCCTATTGCTTTTCTATTGACTTAACACAAAAGTTGTGATCGAGGACAGTCAAAAGCCCATAACTTCCTTAAAAATTAAGAGAACTGAAAGAAATTTTCAGTTATTATAGATTGAAGTATTCTGAAACAAATATGAAACAATCTTACTTGGATGACCAGAAATTAAAGCATATAATTAGTTAGTTACCCAATTGTAGCCAATTACAAAATTCAATTACTAGATCTAAACATCTATCCATTTCTTAAGAAAAAAATTTAAAAAAAATTTAAAGCCAAAGTGTCCAATTAACAGTCACACAATAATTCACAATATAACATGATTTTTAAATCTAATTGTCATTCATTTATAGGCCAAATTGAAGTAATTCAGTGTCTAATGCCTGTAAATTAATGGGCATTTTAAACAGCTTGCGAGTGGGATTTTCTGGAACGCGATGGATTAGAACGTTGCGGTTGCGGTGAATTTAAACCCAATATCGACAGGAAAAATTCTGCCGGTTCATATGGGGGCTAAATCACCGTTTTGCAACATGAAATATTGATTAAAGTCCCCTAAAAAAGCAAGTTTATATGTAAAAATAAACAGCTTTCACTTACCTGTCCCCTACGTAAAATCCATCCCCGTTGTCGGCGTTCACGGCATTAGGAGCTAATTTTTATTTTACTGCAGTGATGAAGTAGTCGGGCTATTTATATAAAAAAACGGTTACCGGCAGTCGGAACGCATCTCCAGAAATAGATCTCACTCCGACAACAGAAAGATCCGGATGGCAAGGGGAAAACCGCATTTTAACCCCGCCCCCCCCCCCTTAAAGGCGCCAAAGTCGCGCACACGGCCAGCGGCAGAACAGCAGCACCGCTAAAGGTAGGTTTTGTAACATACCTACACAGCACGGACTCAGTGGGTCTGTTTCCGCACTGCGTCTGTAAAGTCTAAAGTAAAGTTTGGAGTTAAATCTAATTACGGGTTGGGTGATGGGAGGGGAGGGATGCGAGGCAGGTACGTCATCACCTTTTTGTTATTCTCTCTGTTTCTCTACCTCTTCGTTCTTTCTTTCACTTACTCCCTCTTTGGCTACACCACTGTGGCAGTCTAGGGGCTCTACCCTGGCACATTTCACTGTTTCCTCTCTCCTGGTCGACCTCTCCCTTTTTCTTTCTTCTTTTCTCTCAACCATAGCTGGAATCACTGAAGCTGTGCAACATCTGTATTTTGTCATATGCCTCTGGTTATATCTTTTGTACACTTGCTTCTAATAAATAAAAAATTAAAAAATATAAAAAATTAAAAAATGTCTGAAGTAAAGAAATATGTTTTTTTTTAATGCTGTGTTTGTAGCATCCGAGTACAGTACAGGCCATTCGGCCCACCATGTCCGTGCCGGCCAAGTTGACAAAGTGGGCTAATCCCATTTGCCTTCACTTGGCCCACATCTCTCTCACCCATTCCATCCATGTATCTTTCCAAATGTCCTTTAATAGTCACGACCCTCAGCTTTCCCACCACTGAAGCTGCCCATGATTGTCAATGTTTCTGGGTGCCCTGCCATTTAAAATAAAAGAAATGAATGACGTAAATAATATTTTTGTAATGCTGAAAATACAAATATAACTTCCCAAATCTTTCCCTGCTTCCATGCCTCCGTAACCATATAACCATATAACAATTACAGCACGGAAACAGGCCCTCTCGGCCCTTCCAGTCCGTGCCGACCATTTATTTCCCCCTAGTCCCATCTACCTGCACTCAGACCATACCCCTCCATTCCCTTCCCGTCCATATACCTATCCACTTTACTTTTAAATGTTAAAATCGATCCTGCCTCCACTACGTCTGCTGGAAGCTCATTCCACACAGCCACCACTCTCTGAGTAAAGAAGTTCCCCCTCATGTTACTCCTAAACTTCTGTCCCTTAATTCTCATGTCATGCCCTCTTGTTTGAATCTTTCCTACCCTCAATGGGAAAAGCTTATCCACGTCAACTCTGTCTATCCCTTTCATCATTTTAAAGACCTCAATCAAGTCCCCCCTTAACCTTCTGCGCTCCAAAGAATACAGACCTAACTTGTTCAAACTTTCTCTGTAACTTAGTTGCTGGAACCCAGGCAACATTCTAGTAAATCTCCTCTGTACTCTCTCTATTTTGTTGACATCCTTCCTATAATTAGGCGACCAAAATTGTACACCATGCTCTAGAATTGGTCTTACCAATGCTTTGTACAATTTTAACATTACTTCCCTACTCCTATATTCAATGCTCTGATTTATAAGATTCCAACTGGAATTAATAGGATCATAAATTTGAAGTAGGTGACTACATGAACTGTGACCAGAAGAATCTCCCTGAAGATGGACACAAAATGCCGGAGAGACTCAGCGAGTCAAGCGGCATCTGTGGAGAAAAGGAATAGGGAACGTTTCGAGTCTTCAGACTAAAAACGCAAAGTCCTCTGTCAAGGTAGAGGAGAATAAAATTCAATCAACGCACAGTTGGTCGACCTCTCCCGTGATTTACAGCCTGTGAAATCAATGATTAGTTTAGTTTAGTTTAGAGATGTAAAGGGCCTGTCCCACTGCTACGACCTAATCCGCGAGCTCTGGCGAGTTTGCCCTCGACTCATACTCGCAGCATGGTCGACACGAGGACATAGGAGGTCTTTGTAACTCTCCTTCATGCTCGAGAGTGGTCTCCGCGTACTCGATGTTTCAGCTAGGTCTCGGGGTTTTTTTTCAATATGTTAAAAAATGCCCGCGTGTAAAAAAAAGGTCGCCATGGAAAAAATCGATAGGTACTCGTAGGTTCAGTCGTAGTAGGTCGTAGTAGGTCGTCATGTTAGTCGTAAGTAATCGAGGGTAGTAGAAGGTAGTCAAAGGTAGTCGTAGATAGTCTTCATTATAGTCGAAGGGAGGTCGAAGGAGATCGAAGGAGGTCGTCTTCACTCTCCACTATTCGGTGTCCAATTTTCACGGAGTAAGTCATAGCTAGTCGTAGCTAGTCAAGGCTAGTCTTCTACATAGTCGAAGGAGGTCTTCAACATGTAATTTCTTCAAACTCTTCTAAACTCGCCAATTAGGTCGCCCAAGTGGGACAGCCCCTTAACACTATCCTACACACACTGGGGACAATTTACAATTGTACCAAAGCCAATTAGCCTGCAAACCTGTACGTTTTTGAAGTGTGGGAGTTTGGTTCAGTCACGAGCCTCCGGCAACATATCACCAGCTTCAAGCTGCTCAAAAAGGTTAAGAAGCAGAAATGGCGTGTGGGGAGAATTCAACGCTTTGTCTTGGCTGAAAGTAGAAAAAAATCCGAATTGTCTAGACCGTTTAGTTTAGGTTAGTTTATTGCCATGTGTATAGAGGTACAGTGCAAAACCTTTGTTGCGTGATAACCAGTCAACGGAAAGACTGGATTGTTTGCTGGTTTATGTTTTACCAATGTTCGATTAAAAATTGATTAGACTTGGGGTAAATCATACTTGCGATGAATCAGAGTCATACGGTGTGGAAGCAGGCTCTTCGGCCTAATTTGCCCACGTCGATCAACATGTCCTATCTACACTAGTCCCACCTGACTGCATTTTGCTCATATCCCTCTAAACCTATTCAAACATTTTTTAATAACGTTGCGTTAGTCCCTACCTCAACTACCTCCTCCGGCAGCTCGTTCCATAGGCCCACCAGCCTTTGTGTAAAAAGCTGCCCCTCAGCATCCTATTAATTCTTACCCCCCCCCCCCCCCCCACCTCACCTAGACTGTTTTTAAGAGTCTGAAGAGGAGTTCTGACCCGAAACATCACCTATTCCTTTTCTCCAGAGATGCTGCCTATCCCGCTGAGTTAAAGCCCTGTCCCACTGTACGAGCTCATTCGAAGAATTCTCTCGAGTTTGCCCTGATTCGAACTCGGAGATTTACGGTAATGGCCGCTCGTCGGTACTCGGGGCTCTCGTGGACATTTTTCAACATGTTGAAAAATCTTCACGAGTCTTCCCGAGCTTACCTGCCGCTAGCGAGTCTTCCCGAGTAACTGCTGTTAGCGTTACGAGCCGCTGAGAGACGTCCCCGAGCTCCGACGTACCCGCTACGCTCATTCTCCGTGCTTACCACGAGTTTGATTTTTTTTTCAAGCTCTTGAATGAACTCGCATTGTGGGATAGGGCCATTACTCCAAACTTTTGTGTCTATCTTCGATATAAACCAACATCTGCAGTTCCTTCCTAAACTAAACTGAATGTGGGCCATGATATTGGAACGAATAATACATCTGGAACATGATGTGTAGCATCGTGGAATTCTTTGGCGGAGAAGGAGATCGTTCATCCCATCTAGTCTAAGCTGGCTCCTGATAGACCACTCTTGTCAGTCCCATTGACCTGGGTCTTTTCACATTGCCCTGCGGCATTCAAGCTATCGGTACAACAGATTGGGTCTGACTTACAGACGTTCAGTGTTAATCAGCCTCATGACCAGCTGAGAATAAATCCGACTTAATTCCTGCCCACCCTCATTGGATTCAGTTTCATTATCTAAAACCCTGACTCTGCACATTCCTTCCTTAATGATACTCTAGTCCCAAACCAAATTATACCCGGTCCTGTTCAATGTTACACTCGATGGGGCTGCAATTTCTCTCAAAAAAATATATCAGCATGAATTAGGAGGCAGTGCAAAATAGTTTATACTGTTGAGTCTGGATAAACACATACCTGATCCAAGGAGAACATTTCATGCTAAATTGGCTGTGCATTTATCAGGAGTCAACTGTATTTTATCAATCCTTCCACTGTAATCAGAACGCACTGAAATGCATTCGCTACACATATTTTAACATGGGCTCCTTTCACATGGTTGAAAAGTTGGTAAGAAATGGGTCAGTCACTCAACACCTCGAGCACACTAAATGCTCTTGGACAAGTCTTTTTGAGCCTGTTTCAACGTTTGTCTCCCACCAATCCGGGTTGCATTTCTCCGGGAAGGTTATGTTGCAAACTGAGCTCGGCGTCAAATCAAAAAAACAAGGTACGAAACAAAGCCCTTCTTTTTATTTTGTTTTTTTTCACGGTGATTTATTCTGCACTGAGATCTCCCAGAGGGTTACTGCTAAAAGAAAAAAAAAAGGAACCAGTTTGATATCCCATGATAGACACAAAATGCTGGAGTAACTCTGCGGGACAGGCAGCATCTCTCCGGGGAGAAGGAATGGGTGTCGTTTCAGGGTCGAGACCCTTCCTCAGAATTCCAACTGTTCTTCAGTCTTCTTCAGTCTGAAGAAGGGTCTCGACCCGAAACGTCGCCCATTTCTTCTCTCCAGAGATGCTGCCTGTACCGCTGAGTTACTCCAGCACTTTGTGCCTATATTCGGTTTAAACCAGCATCTGCAGTTCCTTCCTACACACTTGTAGGATATCCCATGTTACAGGCTCTCTATATTTTATCGAAGGAAATTTAAATATAATTTGGATATCGTATCATATCATAGAGTCCTAGAGGCGTGGAAACAGGCCCTTCGGCCCAACTTGCCCACACCGGCCCAGATTTCCCAGCCACACTACTCCCACCTGCCTGCGTTTGGCCTATATCCCTCCAAAACAATCCTAATCATGTGCCTATCGAACTGTTTCTTAAATGTTGGGATAGTCCCTTCCTCAACTACCTCCTCTGGCAGCTTGTTCCAAACACCCACCACCCTTAAACCTATGTCCACTGGTCCTCGATTCCCTTACTCTGGGCAAGAGACTCTGTGCATCGACCCGATCTATTTCTCCCATTTTATACACCTCTCTAAGATCTCCCCTCACCCTCCTGCGATCCAAGGAATAGAGTCCCAGCATACTCAGCCTCTCACTCTAGCTCAGACCCTCGAGTCCTGGCAACATCCTTGTAAATTGTCTCTGCAGGCTTTCCATAGTCTTTAGGATTTTACGCATTAAACCTTTTTTTTTAAATTCTTGCGACTAATCGTTAAGGGTTACATAGCAAAAGTTGGTTCAGTATCACATAGTCAATGAAGGCATCAACTGCTGTATCTACTGTACTAGGAAGCATATCTACTGTATCCGCAGTTCCAGGTGTGGAATCAATAGACAATAGACAATAGGTGCGGGAGTAGGCCATTCGGCCCTACGAGCCAGCTCCGCCATTCAATGTGATCATGGATGATCATCCCCAATCAGTATCCCATTCCTGCCTTCTCCCCATATCCCCTGACACCGCTATTTTAAGAGCCCTATCTAGGTCTCTCTTGAAAGCATCCAGAGAACCTGTCTCCACCGCAGAGAATTCCACAAACTTACCACACTGTGAGAAAAAGTGTTTCCTCATCTCCGTTCTAAATGGCTTTCTCCTTATTCTTGAACTGTGGCCCTTGGTTCTGGATTCCCCCATCATCGGGAACACGTTTCCTGCCTTTAGCGTGTCTAAGCCTTATATGTTTCAATTAGATCCCTCTCATCCTTCTAAACTCCAGAGTGTACAAGCCCAGCTGCTCCATTCCCTCAGCATATGACACTCCCGCCATCCAGGGAATTAACCTTGTAAACCTACGCTGCACTCCCTCATTAGCAAGAATGTCCTTCCTCAAATTAGGGGACCAAAACTGCACACAATATTACAGGTGCTAGGCTCTGGGGCTCTGCACAACTGCAGAAGGACCTCTTTGCTCCTAAATTCGATTCCTCTTGTTATAAAGGCCAATATGCCATTGGCTTTCTTCACTGCCTGCTGTACCTGCATGCTTACTTTCATAGACTGATGTACAAGGACCCCCAGATCCCGTTGTACTTCCCCTTTTCCCAACTTGACGCCATTTAGATAGTAATCTGCCTTCCTGTTTTTGCTACTAAAGTGGATAACCTCACATTTAGCCACATTAAACAGCATCTGCCATGCATCTGCCCACTCCCCCAACCTGTCCAAGTCACCCTGCATTCTCATAGCATCCTCCTCACAGTTCACACTGTCACCCAGCTTTGTATCATCTGCAAATTTGTAATGTTACTTTGAATCCGTTCATCCAAATCATTGATGTATATTGTAAATAGCTGCGGTCCCAGCACCAAGCCTTGCGGTACCCCACTAGTCACTGCCTGCCATTCTGAAAGGGACCCGTTAATCCCTACTCTTTGTTTCCTGTCTGCCAACCACTTCTCCATCCATGTCAGCACTCTACCCCCAATACCATGTGCCCTAATTTTGCCCACTAATCTCCTATGTGGGACCTTATCAAATGCTTTCCTAGATCTATATCCGATATCCTCTATACCATAGGTGAGACCAAGTGTAGGCAAGGCCATCGTTTTGTATCGAGACCCTTCTTCAGCCTGATACATTCTTCCCGGACTCTCAGTCCGAAGAAGGGTCTCGACCCGAAACGTCACCTATTCTGTTCCTCCAGAGACGCTGACTGTCCCACTGAGTAACTCCAGCGTTTTGTATCTATCTTCTTGTGTGTATTTTCCTGCTGCTTACTCAGCAAAAAAAGAGTAGAGTTTGCTGACACTAACAAATGAGACCCCTAAAGCAGAATGAAATGCCTTTCTTCTAATCTGTCTGGATGATTTCAGTTGAGACGCAGTTGCTTGATTTTGGTGGGAGATCACTTGAACATGGCAGTCGCACTTTGCGAAGTTATTTGTCAGTCCTTGTCTGGGCTATGTCACAAAATGTTTCGCGAGATGACAGACTTAGTCCGGAGATATTTTAAAATGATTCTTTTCCCTTAATACTTTTAACTATGGCTATAGATCCTGACAAAGTTAAGTCAAGAGTCTCCGTGTGACCGGCGTGGGTTTTAGAAACATAGAAACGTAGAAAATAGGTGCAGGAGAAGGCGATTCGGCCCTTCGAGCCAGCACCGCCATTCATTGCGATCATGGCTGATCGTCCCCAATCACTAACCCGTGCCTGCCTTCTCCCCATATCCCTTGACTCCACTAGCCCCGAGAGCTCTATCTAACTCTCTCTTAAATCTGTCCAGTCACTTGGCCTCCACTGCCCTCTGTGGCCACTAATGTGGCAGGGAATTCCACAAATTCCACAACTCTCTGGGTGAAAACGTTTTTTCTCACCTCAGTCTTAAATGGCCTCCCCCTTTATTTTCTCCGAGTGCTCCGTCTTCCTCCCACGCTCCAAAGACATGCAGGTTTGTTTCAATACCTCAAGTTCTAAATGGGTGTCGGGTAGAACTCGTGTACGGGCTGATCGCTAGTCGGCGCCGACTCGGTGGGGGCAAAATTAGGCCATTTCCACCCTGAAATTTGTGCACATTCATTTGGCAGTCAATTTGCCCCTGGAAATTTCACCTGGTGTATAGGAAGTGGACGAAAAAGTGGGATAACACAGAATTATCGTTGGCCATTTGGACTCTTAAGTTCATGTCACGGAAGCAGAAGTAGGCCACGCGGCCCAACTAATCTACTCGGCATTCAATACTGGCCGATCTATCTCCTCCCTCCTAGCTCCATTCATTCTCCTGCCTAATCCTACCCGTACTAATCAAGAATCTGGCAATTTCCACCTTAAAAATATCCATTGATATTTGGCCTGCACATGTCTATGGCAATGAATTCCACAGATTCGCCATCCTTTGACTAAAAGAACGTCCTTTAATTCTGAGGCTGTGACCTCTTTTTTAAATTTATTTAATTTAACCTTTATTTCACCAGGAGAAGTCTCATTGAGATTAAATATCTCTTTTACAAGACAGGCAGCAGCTGGTCCTAGACTCTCCCACTGGTGGAAACATCCTCTCCACATCCACATCTCACCTTACAGCTATTGCATTGTTAACCTGACTCAGCAGTAGGCGTATTTAAATTTAACTTAGTCGAATTATTACATCGCAGGATTTCCTTAAAGTACACACCCATTCATATAATTAAGATCACACGGTTCTGGATCTCTGCTGTACTACCCTTTGGGTAGTTATACAAGCATAGAATAGTTACGGCACAGAAGGAAGCCCTTCAGCCCACTGAGGCTATACTACCCCTCCCATGGATCTGCAATTCTCCAGGACCCATTTCTCTGGAACAATGGTGCAAATTTTGGATGAACTTCACTGATATTAGAGCAACTTTGATTGTTCAATGGCACTTTTATCGTCACATGCACCATGGGTAGAGTGAAACCAATTTTCTGCATATAGATTATTAAATTATTAAATTATTAATTCTTAAATATGTTAAATTATTGCCATATAAAAACACAATCCAAAGACCACTCCCTCCCCAACTCCCTGGTGAAATCATCCCTTCCCACCCAAACCATCCCCTCCCAGGTACCTTCTCGTGAAAGCAGGAGATGCAACACCGTGACAGTCCTTGCAGGTGAGGCAGAGGTTCACTTGCATCCCCTCCAACCTCATCTACTGCATCCGTTGTTCAAGATGTGGACTCTTACACATCGGCGAGACCAAACGCAGACTGGGCCCTCGTTTCGCCGAACACCTTCGCTCAGTCCGCCTGGACCTTCCCGATTCCCACACTGACCTTTCTGTCCTCGGTCTCCTCCATTTTCACAGTGAGGCTAAACGCAAATTGGTGGAACAGCATCACATATTTCGCTCGGGCAGCTTACAGCCCAGTGGTATCATTTTTGATTTCTCTAACTTCAAGTAACCCCAGCATTCCCTCGCTCTCTATCTCTCCCCCACCCAAGTCGCACCAGCTTCTCATTTTCACCCAACAGCTAACGATGGCCTGTTTCCTTTATCATCGCTACTTTCTTGCACATCTTGCATTTATTAGTCTTTAACTCTCTACATCATCGTTTCCCTTTTCCAGTGGCTTTCAGTCTGAAGAAGGGTCTCGACCCGAAATGTCACCCGTTCCTTCTCTCCAGAGATGCTGCCTGTCCCGAGTTACTCCAGCTTTTTGTGCTCTACCAGATGCATTGAAACAGCCCATTGAGTCCAGATGTTGGTGCCATTTGACATAATCCAAGCTGCAGCTGGCCATAAAGGCCCGTTGAGGCCCATCGCCTCATCAATTCTCCAGCGAACTGTCCTTCCCTCCTCTCCGTGGCTTCTTAGCTTTTGTGTCTCGTGCGATCGTCCGGAAACTGACCTTGAAGGCGCGGAACATTAGACCCCCTCTCCATGTTCTCCTACCGGCTCTTTGCCAAACATCCTCCGGTGTCTCCGACTCTCTCCTCCTTCTGCTCCCCCATTAGTATGGGTATCAAAGGTTATGGGGAGAAGGCGGGGGGCATGGGGTTGGGAGGGAAAGGTAGATCAGCCATGATTGAATGACTCAATATGACAATAGGTGCAGGAGTAGGCCATTCGGTCCTTCGAGCCAGCACCACCATTCAATGTGATCATGGCTGATCATCCCCAATCGATGGGCCGAATGACCTCATCTCCTAAGTATGTTACAAAACTTACCTTTAGCGGCGCTGCACTTCTGCCGCTCCCCGTGTGCTTGACTTTGGCGCCTTTCAGAGGGGGGCGGGCTTAAAGTGCCGTTTTTCCACAGGCAGGGAAAATCGATCCATGTCGGGCGATTTCGTTGCGGAAGAAAAATCGCTCCGACATTTCATGAATGAAGGTATTTTTAAATTACTCTAAATTATTTATTAACGAGAGTAATTTAAAAATCACCTTCAAAAGCCGTGAGCGCCGACAACCGGAAGGATTTTGCGTAGGGGAGAAAAAAAGGTAAATAGTTTATTTTTATATTAAAAGTTGGTTTTTCGGGAGGCTTTAAAAATATTTTTATGTTGCGAAATGGGGTCCAAAAAAATGTATGAACAAACAATATTTTTCCTCCCGACTTCACCGCTAACCACAACGTTCCAATCCACCGCATTCCACTAAAACCCACTCGCTAGTTGATTAAAATGGCCATTAATTTACAGGAATCAAACACTAAATTCCTTCCATTTGGCCCAGAAATTCATGAAAATGAGATTTGAAAATTATGTTATATTGTGGATTATTGTGTGAATGTTATTTGGACACTTAGGCAATTTAAAAAAAGTTTATCTTTTCTTAAGAAATGGATAGATGTTTAGATCTACTCATTGAATTTTGTAATTAGCTACAATCAGATAACTAACTAATTATATGCTTTAATTTCAGGTCATCCAAGTAAGATTGTTTTATATTTGTTTCAGAATGCTTTAATCCATAATAAATGAAAATTTCATTGAGTTCTCTTAATTTTTAAGAAAGTTATGGGCTTTTGACTGTTCTAGATCACAGCTGTTAAGTCAATGGAAAGGCAATGGGGAACAAGATGCTAATTTCCGAGTATGAAAATGGTCATAACTTTCTTAACACTGAAGATATGAAAGTAAATTAGGTGTCAAATTAAACTTCTTTTTATGCTTTATCTGATGGGATAAATTGCAGACTTGATTTTTAAAATCTCAACATTTTGTAACATTGCTACATCTCCCGTCTAGTTCTTAGAACCCGTGAGCTTGTCAACCCAGGTGCGGTGAAATTATTTTGTTTTTGGGTACAACCTGGTGAAATCACACAGCAGACCTCACCTCCTAGGCAGTGCACAAGGAGTTGCCACGTTTCTGCCGGCCACAAAGTTACATCGAACGCCTTCTCGCCGGGGATAATCCGTTCAGGAATAATCATAAACGAACTGTGTTTTCTTTCAGCAGGATTGATCAATTTAAAATAGGTTTCCTTTGGATGAGAGGACGGCGTCACTGTTTAAAAACTGAGAGGGAAGCAGAACTCAACTGGGAGATCACCAAAGGCCAACTTAGTTTGAAACAGCCTCTGAATTGCCAAGTGATGACAGGGTTAGGATTAATGTGTTCTTGGAGATGTCTGAATCCATTATTCCTCTTGCAAAAAATAAACCCCTGTCCACCTTTGAGAATCAGCTTTATCGTTTGTGTCTTATTGAATTGGCCAGGCGTGAATGGCAATGCTATTCTCCTCCTATTTTCCACTTCAATCTGCCATCGAGACAGCGTCGCTGCAGCTAACGCTCCCAAAGGTAAAGGGCCTGTCCCTGGAGAGGGAGCACGCGGTGTCCACAGGGACTTCCGTGAACGCTGGTCACCGCAGGGGGTGGAATGTTTTATTGATGAAAATGTTAATGTTTTAATTTGAAATTTCTTTGTAAGATGCCAGTTTAGGCATTCTTTGATTGTGTTTGTAATTGTATTTGTTTGTTTGATTAAAACATTTTGTAAAAAAAAAAAAAAAAGTACAGGGCCTGTCCCACTCTACGAGGTAATTCAAGAGTTCTCCCGAGTTTTCTCCTGATTCGAACTCGGAGAATGTCCGTAGCGTAGCGGGTCCGTAGGAGTTCGTGGATGTCTCGTAGCGGCTCGCACGAGTAAAAAGCAACCATTTTTTTCATCACGAGTGTTTTTTTACTCGTGGACATATTTTCACAGTGTTGAGAAAACGTCACGAGTTTACCGGGTTTCCCGAGTACCAACCGCTACTCCTACGAGACATCCACGGACTCCTACGGACCCGCTACGGACATTCTCCGAGTTCGAATCGGGGGGAAAAACTCGGGAGAACGCTTGATTTACCTTGCGGCCCGGCAAGGTCAAAGTGCTTACTGAATATCTCGGCTGCTTCTTGCCGAGGGGAAGAAAAAAAGTTTTTAATAACTAAGTGGGTGTTGACAACAAAAAAAAAAATCAGGATGAGGTAGTGTTACCTCTGGAATGCGTGTGGAAAATATACTTCGGATGCACTTCTGTGCAGAGGTGAAGGCACTGCTCATCAACGGCAATTACCTTAATCCAGGGAGACAAACGGAAATTTTACAATCTTCTTGTCTCGATGACCCCCCCCCACCGAACCCTCCAGCCCTTCACGCCAGGATCGTTATCACGGCTCAACATTTCCTGATCCAGGTAATCAAGGGGAAGGATGCTGTTCACCGGACACCGCGGGCGTGATAGCTGATTGGATTCTGGCTGACCGGCAGGAATTGTGCTGCCACTGATATCAAATCAGATTGAGTTCAATCCTTCACAGAATCCAGGCATTGCTGGCAAGGCCGGCATTCATAGCCCATTCCTAATGCTGATCTAAATTAAAATCTCACACACGATACTCTATTGGACTAAAACGCCAAGGTTGCATTCTTTCTGACACGCAGTTTCCTCTCACTAATATAATCGTCAGCTTCAATGTAATATCACTTTCTCTCCCCCCCCCTCTCTCTCTCCCCCTCTCCCCCTCTCCCCCTCTCCCCCTCTCTCCCTCCCCATCTAACCCCCTTTTTTTTCTTCTTTTTTTCTTTTCAAAAACTTTATTCGACACAATCATATGATACAACACATCAAAACGTAATCAAAATAACACTACATCAAAAAAAAATCATTGTAGTACAACAGTACATTCATTGTTTACAATAGTCTCAACCCCACGCGGTGACCAGCGTTGACGGAAGGCCTCCAGAGTCCCCGTGGACACCGCGCATTCCCTCTCCAGGGACACACGTGCACGGACGTAGGCCCGAAAGAGGGGCAGGCAGCCGACTCTAGCCTGACCATCGACCGCCCGCTGCCTGGACCCGCGAATGGCCATCTTGGCCAGGCCGAGGAGCAAACCGACAGGTAATCTATCTATCTATCTATCTATCTATCTATCTATCTATCTATCTATCTATCTATCTATCTATCTATCTATCTATCTATCTATCTATCTATCTATCTATCTATCTATCTATCTATCTATCTATCTATCTATCTATCTATCTGTCTATCTGTCTGTCTGTCTGTCTGTCTGTCTTTCCATCTTTCCCTCTCTCTCTCTATCTTTTGCTAACTCTCTTTCTCTCAAGGTGCTTGATGGTCAGCATGGACTCAGTGGGCCGAAGGGCCAGTTGCCAACCATGCTGGAAGACCCATTAACAAGAATACATAAATTCAGGATCTACCTGGAAATAAGTGCAACATCTACCATCATTCCAGCTCGACATTGTCATCATTACTCATATGTGTGGGGTTTGAATGTAGAAACAAGGAACGTTAGATGCAGGTTTATACCAAAGACACACACACAGGTCTGGAGTAACTCAGCGGGACAGGCAGCATCTCTGAAGAAAAGGGATGGGTGACGTTTCGGGTCGGGACCCTTCTTCAGGCCCAAAAGATCCGAAGAAGGGTCTCGACCTGAAATGTCATCCTTCCTTTTTCTCCCGAGATGCTGCCTGTCCCGCTGAGTTACCCCAGACCTGTGTGTGTGTCAGCTTGTGTTGTGTTGTATATTATCCCAGTCATAGAGTTATAGAGTAATATAGTGAGGATCCAGGCCCTTTGGCCCAACTTGCCCACGCCAGCCAACATGTCTCATCTACACTAGTCCCACCTAACTACGTTTGGCCCACATCCCTCTAAGCCTGTCCTATCCATGTACCTGTCTAAATGTTTCTCAAGCGTCGCGATATTCCCTGCCTCAACTACCTCCTCCGACAGCCCGTTTCATGCACCCACCACCCTTTGTGTGAAAAAGTTACCCCATCAGGTTCCTACAAAACCTTTCCCCCCCCTCACCCTAAACCTATGTCCACTGGTTCTCGATTCCGCTACTCTGGGCAAGTGAATCCGTGTATCTACCCAATCTCTTCCTCTCAGGTCGATCCTCAGCCTGGTGGTACTACTTAGTTTAGAGATACAGTGCGGAAACAGGTTCTTCGGCCCACCAGGTCCACGATAACCAGAGATCCCCGCATATTAACGCTATCCTACACACACTAGGGACAATTTTTACATTTACCAAGCCAATTAACCTACATACCTGTACGTCTTTGGAGTGCGGGAGGAAATCGAAGATCTCTGAGAAAATCCACACAGGTCACGGGGAGAACGTGGAAACTCCGTACGGACAGCACTTGTAGTCGGGGTCGAACCCGGGTCTCCGGCGCTGTATTCGCTGTAAGGCAGCAACTCTACCGCTTCGCCAGGATGCCGTCCAATATCCTAGTACAACGCCTACACCCCTACTGGTAATGATTTAAGTTTGACTACTCGAGAGGGAGAGGGAGAGAGAGAGAGAGAGGGGGAGAGAGGGAGAGAGGGAGGGAGAGAGAGAGAGAGAGAGAGAGAGAGAGAGAGAGAGGGAGAGAGAGAGAGAGAGGTCGTGTTTTCTTCTCAGCTCTGCAGTTGAGAAGGATTGGAGCAGCCTTTCCAGGATTTTGCCGTTGGAGAGGGCACAGACCCAGGGGGGCTTCATAGTTCAACTTATTGTTGGGCTGTTGAAGCTTTTCTCTGGTCTGGGGAGCCTCCATCTGTGTGAAGATTCCTGAGTTTCTCCACATTGTCGAGGGTGCGGTTGGCGTTGGCGGATTGCCAAGAGTGCCTGTGATCTCCGTGGGCTGAAGTTGTGCGGTGTCTTTGTCGTTTTTGGCTCCGCTTCTCTGCCCTAAAGTCATTTTGTCAGTGCGGCTGCCTGGCTTAATGTGAAGAAGGTACTTTTGCGTCCAGCGCGACTGGGATCGAGTTTCCCGTAAGCTGCTCTTGGCTGTGGACGAACCTGGGGACTTTCCTGCTTCAGCTGGAGGTTTCTGTTTTCTGCTGCCTGTCTTTGACTGTGACTGTCTCTGGGACTTAACTTGGAGCTGTGCTGCTGAGGGGCTTGGAGCTGGTTTGTGCCTCTGTGAGGATGGCGATGGAAGGGGCGCGGCCGAAGGTCCGGACCTACGCAGCGACGGCATCAGTGGCGGGTGCGAGGCCATCTGAGCTTGAGCCTCATGTTGACTTGGATGGGGACAGTTTTGGTATTTCTGTTCAAACTGGGCCTATGATGTCTAGGGGGGTAATTACGAAGGCCATGAATGAACTTCTTGGGAGGGGGGCTATTGTCTCTTCTGAGCTCGAAAGGGGAAAGGTGGAGATGATACTTAAGACCCGGGAGTGTGTGGCCCGAGCGTTGGAGGAGGGGATCTCAGTGGGGGGGGTCCACGTACAGGTGGATCCGTGGGTATCCAGGGTGAGACCGGTTCTCCTGCGGAGCTGCCCCACTTATTTTTCGGATGCAGTGCTTATTCCACACCTGTCCAAGTTTGGGGAGGTGCGGTCTAAATGTTTTCGTCTCTTGCATCCCGGGGGGGACCCGGAGGAAAAAGGGGTCTTCAGTTTCAAGAGGAGGGTGTTCATGAAGGTGGGTGAGGGGGATGGTGCCGAGGGGAGTTTTGAGGTGGTGCATAAGGGTGTACCCAGAACCGTGCGTTGGAGTTGGGGAAAGGCACGGTGTCATGCGTGCGGCGAATTTGGACATCTCCGTAGGGAGTGTCTTTTTCGCGGGGGCACTGCTAGAGGTTCTAGTGTAGTGGCCCAGGAAAGCGCTGCTGGCCCATCTGGGGTGGCTGGTCAAACCTCAGCGGCGCGGGGTGGTACTGCTGACCCGGCTGAGGTTGCCAGTTCTGCCTTGGTGACCCGGGGCGGCAGTGCTAAGCCTTCTGGGTCCAGGGGTTCCGCTTTGGGGACCCTGGGCAGTGAGAGCCCAAGCCCCCCACGTCCCCTACGTCTTGCGCCTGTGGCGGTGGATGGAGGTGGGGCGCAGGAGGAGGGGAGTGTTGAGGGGGGGTTTTGGGAGAAGCAGGGGAAGCATAATAAGAAGAAGGAGAGGGATAGGGCTGCACGAGCGAAGAAAGTGCAATCGGGTGAGTTTGGCTCCAGTGTGGTGCAGACTGCACCTGCTGGGGCCCAGGGGGGAGTTGTGGTGGCTCGGAAGGGGGGAAAGAAGTCTAAACGTGTGGGTGGCAAAGTGGTTGGGGGTAATGTGGAGGCGGATGACCCTTCCCTTATGGAGGTTACCGCACCTCCGCATGCGAGTGGGACTAAAAGGAGGCATTTGCCTGGTGAAGAGGAGGAAGGGCGTGGGTCCAGAGCGAAGGGGATGTCTTTCTCCGGGCTTTCCACCACTGAGGTGGCTGAAAGTGGTCTTGACCCGGTGTCTTCTGGGTCGGTGGTTGGGCCTTCTCTTCATGGATCTACAGCGGGTGTCACCGGACTGGGTGCTGAAGTTGATTCCGGTGGAGTTGTGTCCACTGGGCGGGAGTCTGTCCCTTCATCTCAGGGGCCCTCTGAGGGAGTTATCTCGGCGGATGCTGTGGTTAGCTCCCTTGGGTGTGTACCCTCTGGGTCGGATGAGGTCCCCTCGTTTCAGAGGCCTACTGAGGGTGCTAGCACGGTAGGTGACGTGGTTGGCTCCTCTGGTAGTGTGCCCTCTGTGACGGGGGATGTGCAGAGTCAGGATGAGGGGGGAGTTTCGGGGGTGTTGTCGTTCAAGTCTGTGCTCCATATCAGTGCCAGTGGAGGTGCTGGGGGGCGGGATGCCTCACCGGATGAGTTGTCTGGGGTGAGGTTAATGGCAGGTGGTGATTCTCTGGGTGATGCCTGTGGAGAGGGCACTCTGGATGATGTGGAGGTCAGGGCTGTTATGGGACGTGATCCTCTTTCAGACTCCGAGGGTGCCAGTGTTCCACAGGCCCCGGGGATGCCTCTTGTTGTTGCTTCCCCAGGCCCGGAGGAGGAGGGTGATGGTAGCGGGCAGGAGCCCAGCCATTCAGAGGGCTGCGAGTCTCAGGTAGGGGTGTTGGGACCCACCCCCAGCATTGATCCGGGTGGTCGTGTCATGGCTGTGGAGGAGGATAGCGATGCGGCCAGTGGGGGGGGCTCAGAGAGTGTTGTGTCAGACAGTTCTGGTCTTTCTGAGGTTGTTGATTCAGGTGCGAGCGGGTTGGCTGAGAGCCCAGACTCCAAGGCCGTGTCTGAGGCGAAGCTTATTGTTGAGGTGCGAGAGTTCTTAAAAATAAGTCGTGCTCCCAAAACATTATGGTGGGCCATTACAAGGGGATGGGAGGATTGGCTAGATGTGCGGGAGAGTCTCGAGGCTATCCTTAGTAACAAGGATAGTGGTCTTTCTGACTCGGATTTGGGGCAGTTTTGGGGTTTGTTGAAGGTCCTCAGAAAAGGACCTCCTGTGACTACAGGGAGTGTGAGGGTCACAATCTAATGTGTCTACACATTCACAGTAGCTACATTAAATTTAAATGGGAGTAGAGCGAGTTTTCGAAGATTTCAGCTCTTATCAGCCCTAAGGGAGGGGAGATTTGCAGTTTGTTATCTGCAAGAGACACATACCGTTGCTAGTGATGAACCTACCTGGCAACTGGAGTGGGAAGGGAGGGTTTATATGAGCCATCTCAGCTCAAATTCGAGTGGGGTGGCTTTTCTGTTGGCCCCAAATTTTCTGCCAAGCATTTTAAAAGTGCAGGAAGTGGTGCCAGGACGTTTGCTCCATCTGGCCGTGAGCCTGGATGGCATGCCGTTGCATTTCATTAACGTGTATGCCCCTAGCTCCGGCACGATGCAGGCCGGCCTGCTTCGGGAGGTGAATGCTCTGTTGGGCACTATTGATAGGGGAGAGTGTGTCTTCCTTGGTGGGGACTTTAATTGCACACTTGAGGTGCGGGACCGTTCTGGTACTCAGTGTGCGCCTGCTGTAGCGAAGAAGCTGAGAGGCTTGATTGACTCCTTTGAGTTGGTTGATGTTTGGAGGGACCTTCACCCTGATTCCACTGCTTTTTCGCGGAGGTCTGAGGGCGGTGGTTCCCGCATTGATCGGTTTTATATTTCCCGAGCGTTTGTTTCCCGTGTCTCAGCGGCCTCAATGCGGCTGGTGCCGTGCTCGGACCATTGTCTGGTGCGTGTGGATTTCAATCCAGCGTGCGCTCGGGCTGGGTCCGCGTACTGGCACTTTAACAACAGGCTGCTGGAGGATCGGTGTTTCCGGGAGTCATTCACTCGGTTTTGGGTGAAGTGGAGAGAGAGGCAGAGGTGCTTCTCTTCCCTTAGGCAGTGGTGGGATGTGGGTAAAGCTCACATCCGTCTCTTTTGTAAGGAATATACATGGGGGTCGACTGGGAGGCGGGACTCAGCGGTCGAGAAGCTGGAGAGGGAGATACAGGACGCTGAGTCTCGCCTGGGTCAGTTTGGTGAAGACTCCAGCGAATGGGGAGAGTTTCAGAGGAAGAAGGAGGTTTTGAGGAGTCTGCTGCTTGAGCGATCTCGAGGCGCTTATGTGAGGTCTCGGGTCCAGATGCTGCACGAGCTGGACCGAGCGTCGCCTTTCTTTTTCTCTTTGGAGAAGGGGCGGGGAGCTCGAAAACAGCTCGTGGAGTTGCTTGCAGATGACGGCTCCTCTGTCACTGATCCAGAGAGGATTAATGCCTTGGTTAGGTCCTTTTATGGGACCCTGTTCTCTGCGGAAGGATTCAGTGTGGAGGCTCAGCAAGATCTGTGGGAGGGTCTACCGGCCGTAGATAGGGGGGAGGCTGATCTTCTTGATGGCCCCTTATCTTTGGAGGAGTTGACTTGTGCCTTGCATCAGCTCAGGAGGGGTAAGTCCCCCGGGCTGGATGGGTTGACGGTGGAGTGTGTTAGAGCATTCTGGGACGTCCTAGGGGGTGACTATATGTTGGTTTTGGGGGAGAGCCTGGCGACTGGAGTGATGCCTCTCTCGTGGCGTAGGACGGTTGTTGTCTTGCTGCCTAAGAAGGGCGAACTCCGTTTGTTGAAGAACTGGCGTCCAGTCTCTCTCCTTTGCACAGAATATAAAATTTTTGCACGGGCAATGGCAAATCGCCTGGGCTCCGTGCTGCATCAAGTGATTCATCCTGATCAATCTTATACAGTCCCTGGCCGGTCCATCCAGGATAACATCCACCTGGTTAGGGACCTGATTCATTTAGTCCAGGGTACTGGTGAGTCAGCTGCTTTTCTGTCTCTTGATCAGGAGAAGGCTTTTGATAGGGTAGAGCATGAATACCTATTTGGGACGTTGCAAGCGTTTGGGTTTGGACCACACTTCGTGGCCCGGGTCCGGCTTTTGTACGCTGCGGCGGAGTGTCTTGTAAAGGTTAATGGCGCGGTGCTATCTCCTTTTCATTTTGGGAGGGGGGTCCGCCAGGGGTGCCCTATGTCGGGCCAGTTGTATTCGGTCTGTGTGGAGCCGTTCCTGTGTCTTCTTCGGAGGAGGTTGACAGGCCTGGCCCTACCTGGCCCGCGGGTTGAGGTGATTCTATCGGCGTATGCCGATGACGTACTTCTTATGTTCACTGATCCTGGTGACCTGCGGAGGATGCGTGACTGCCAGGAGATATTCTCGGCTGCATCTTCTGCTAGGATTAACTGGAGTAAGTGCTCTGGACTTTTGGTGGGTCAGTGGCGGGTAGACTCCCTGCCGGAGGAGATGGCATTGTATGCGTGGAGTACCACGCACCTCCTCTATCTGGGGGTGTACCTGAGTCCCACTGAGGATGTTTGGCCGGCAAACTGGCAAGAGTTGGAGACGAAGGTGGTTGCTCGGCTGGGGCGCTGGTCAGGCCTGCTTGGAGTTCTCTCCTTTCGGGGGAGGGTGCTGGTCATAAACCAGCTGGTGGCCTCTGTGTTATGGTACCGGCTGGCTACTCTTGTCCCGCCCTCTATATTTGTAACTGCTATACAGAAGAAGCTGGTGGATTTCTTTTGGGGAAATAGGAAGCATTGGATTTCCGCGGCGGTCCTGAGTCTTCCGTTAGAGGAGGGCGGCCAGTCCTTGGTGTGCGTGCGCACCCAGGTGGCGGCTCTCCGTCTCAGGACTCTGCGGAGATACGTGTATGTAGAGAACCCTCCCAGATGGCACGCTCTGGCCACGTATTTTTTTCGTCAGGGTCGTTGCCTAAGGGGGGTCTCGCGGCTCCCGGTGGCGGGTGTCAGTCGACCCGCTCTAAGGGGCTTGCCTGTTTTCTATAGGGATGTGTTAAGAGTGAGGAATTTGGTGGTGTTCAGCCAGAGTGTTGTTCCACGAGGAGAGGGGGATGTTGTGGCTGCGGGTGTGGCTGGTCCTCATCCTGTCATGGTGGTTGTCGAGGAGAGGCGCGAGCCTAGAGTGGTTCAGATAGAGCTTACCCCTGCTCCGTCAGATCTGCTCATCGGGCCTAGGCTTCGGGATATTTCTCGGCCTCCGGCTCCGCATAATCTGAGCTGCCTTTCTGAGATGACCAGCATGCCATTTTGTGATGCAAGGAGACGCGCACTGTACAGGATGCTCCTGCACATTCTGAACCACCGTGCCTTCGTCTCCCGTCCTGACTCACCATGGAGGACGGTGTTACCATCCGAAGGCGGCGGGGGGCCCCAGTGGGGGTCCTTCTATAAGGGAGTTGTACCCCTTTATATTGGGGACCTGGGGTGGAGAGTGCTGCATGGAGCGGTGGTTTGTAATAAACTTTTGAGTCGGTTCACGGGCTCGTCTGCCGCATGTATTTTCTGCGGAGAGGAGGAGACCGTATTCCATGTGTATATGGAGTGTGTGAGGTTACTGCCCCTGTACCAATATCTGAAGGGGCTGTTCCTCAAGTTCTGGCTGCATTTTAGCCCCACAATCCTGGTGTTTGGACACAAGGCGGGGAGTGGGGAGAGCCGAGTGTGGGGGGGGGACTTACCTGTCGGTTTGCTCCTTGGCCTGGCCAAGATGGCCATTCGTGGGTCCAGGCAGCGGGCGGTCGACGGTCTGGCGAGAGTCGGCTGCCTGCCCCTCTTTCGGGCCTACGTCCGTGCACGTGTGTCCCTGGAGAGGGAACACGCGGTGTTCACGGGGACTCTGGAGGCCTTCCGTCAGCGCTGGTCGCCGCGTGGGGTTGAGGCGATTATAAATGAATGTACTGCTGTACTACAATGATCTGTTCATTATAGTGTGATTTTTGATTGTGTTTTGATGTGTTGTATTTTATGATTTGTGTTGAATAAAGTTTTTGAAATGAAAAAAAAAAAAAAAAAGAGAGAGACGTACACTGCCACAGGACAAATGAACCATGATTTTTGTGGCTGGGTACCAGTTTTTAAACAGTTATGGGCTTCTCAAACTGAAGGTCAAATGTGGGCCAGAGAAACACAACAAAATTATTTGCCTTAATATTTGTCTTGCTTGTACTGGCTGCCATGCTGTAGCGTATTTTTATTGGACCTTTGGACTTCATCTCATAAATGGTTGAATGCTTGTGTTTCCTGAAACCCAAATCAGACTTAATTTTGTTCAAGAAGGAACTGCAGATGCTGGAAAATCGAAGGTCGACAAAAGTGCTGGAGAAACTCAGCGGATGCAGCAGCATCTATGGATCGTAGATTGGCCTGTTTCCTATGAAATGGAAAAAACTGACAGGTAATCTATGAAATGGATTTTCCTTTATCATCGATACTTTTTTGCATATCTTTCATTCATTGTTCTTTATCTCTCCACATCACCGTCTATATCTCTCGTTTCCCTGATCCCTGACCAGTCTGAAGAAGGGTCTCGACCCGAAACGACGCCTATCTCCTTCGCTCCTTAGATGCTGCTGCACCCGCTGAGTTACTCCAGCCTTTTGCGTACCCTCGAGTTTCTCCAGCATTTTTGTCTACCTCAGACTTAATCTTGCCAGCCGTAGGTAAACGGCCGGATTCACAGAATGATTTGAACACACAGCGTGGTGAGAATGTTGGACCTGAGTTGGCTGATTCTTTTATCTGAGTCCTTTTCATTGTCAAAGCTTCTTGCAGGGCAGCCTTGGTGGCGCAGTGGTAGATTTGCCGCCTGACCGAGCTTTCAGCGCCAGAGACCCGGGTTCGATCCTGACCACGGGTGCTGTCTGCACGGAGAGTTTCCACTCTGTCTCCGTGACCGCGTGGCTTATCGCCGAGATCTTCGGTTTCCTCACACGCTCCAAAGACATACAGGTTTTTAAATGGCTTAATATGAATGTAATAGTGTTAATGTGTGGGGAACGTTGGTCGGTGCGGACTCGGTGGGCCAAAGGGCCTGTTTTCGCACTGTATATCTAAAATAAATGAATGAATGAATAAGTTTATTGGCCAAGTATTCACATACAAGGAATTTGCCTTGGTGCTCCACCCACAAGTGACAACAACAGTGATAGTTCGGAATGACACATAAAACATTAAACATTAATAATATAACATCATAGTTTAAACATGTGGATTAAATAAAATACCAGAGCAAAAGGCTACAGATTTTTGGTTATTGAGTAGCAACTACTCATGGAAAAAAATGTTTTTATGTCTGGCTGTGGCAGCTTTGACAGGCCGGAGTCGCCTTCCAGAGGGAAGTGATTCAAAGAGTTTGTGGCCAGGGTGAGAGGGGTCAGAGGTGATCTTGCCCGCTCGCTTCCTGGCCCTTGCAGTGCACGGTTCACCAATGGAGGGAAGGTTGCAGTCAATAATCTTCTCAGCTGATCGGACGATTCGCTGCAGCCTCCGGGTAAACTAAACTAAACAGGAGGGAATAATTCAGTTAAACAGGTCAGTTTAGAGAGGTGTCATTTCATGGATAAGGAAGGTTTGGAGGGAGATATGGGCCAAGTGCATGTGGGACTTGTCTGTTCAGGCAACTTGCGTGGCATGGATGAGTTGGGCCGAAGGGCCAGTTTCCATGCTCTATATCTCTACGTCTCTATGACACTATCCTTGCAACACAAAACCCAACCCATGGGTCCTGACCTTTGGTCCACGCCGACCATCGATCGCCCTTTCACACCGGTTCGATGTTATCCCATTCACTTTCTCATCCACTCCAAAAACACACAGGAGAATTTTCAATGGCCAATTAACTTACAGATCTGCACGTGTTTAAAAATAAATTATAATTTTTAATCAAAAATAATAAATTTAATTACGATCACGATACAAAATGAAACCATGGTAACAAACCCACCACTATAGTATAAAGTCACCAAATTATCTCAACGTTACATTTTTAAACAACTGTGTTCCAACCCTTACAAATATAAGGGGCAAGCATCTAGCTCGGGCAAAGCCCTCTTCCGCCTGGAGCCGTGACTCACGGATGGCCAGCTTGGCCTGGCCTATCCAACTAGGACATCTTCGGCCCTAACCTGCACGTCTTTGGGATGTGGGAGGAAAACGGAACATGGGAACTCCACACAGATAGTACCCGACGTCAGAATTGAACTGGAGTCTCTAGCGTTATGAGGCAGCTGCTCCTCCGAGCTGCCCCAGAATCTATTTGAAACCTCTTTTCCATTTCAAATATATATGTGGTATATAGATTTATTGCATGCATGCACGGTGGCGCAGCGGTGGATTCGCTGCCTTACAACGCTTACTGCACCGATCCTGACTACGGGCGCTGTCTGTGTGGAGTTTGTACATTCTCCCCGTGACCACATGGGTTTTCTCCAAGATCTTCGGTTCCTTCCCACACCCCAAAGACGTGCAGGTTTGTAGGTTAACTGGTCTGGTTATCAATGTAAAATTGTCCCTCAGTGTGTGTAGGGTAGTGTTGATGTGCAGGGATCGACTCGGTGGGCCGAAGGGCCTGTTTCCGCGCTGTGTCTCTAAACATAGAAACATAGAACATAGAAAAATAGGTGCAGGAGTAGGCCATTCGGCCCTTCGAGCCTGCACCGCCACTCAATGTGATCATGGCTGATCATCCAACTCAGTATCCCGTACCTGCCTTCTGTCCATACCCCCTGATCCCTTTAGCCTCACGAGGGCCACATCTAACGCCCTCTTAAATATAGCCAATGAACTAGCCTCAACTACCTTCTGTGGCAGAGAATTCCAGAGACTCACCACTCTCTGTGTAAAGAATGTTTTCCTCATCTCGGTCCTAAAGGAATTCCCCCTTATCCTTAGCCTGTGACCCCTTGTTCTGGACTCCCCCAACATCGGGAACAATCTTCCAGCATCTAGCTTGTCCAACCCCTTAAGAAACTTTGTAAGTTTCTATAAGATTAAACTAAACTAAACTAAAGTTCCCTGTTTCATTTCACCTCCACAGTTTGTGATTCAATTGCAGCAGAACTACAAGCTTGTAATATTTGACTGAATTGAAGAAATAAAACCCTTAACTCCAAACTAAACTAAGCTAATCTGGACAAGGCTTGTCAGCTGTGCACCGCGTTCTGGGTTCTGGCTGAACCTGGTGGTTTTGTGAAGTTTTCGAGCCGACAAGGGGCAACGTAACGGACAATTACCTTCCCCCCGGATTGCACCACCCACAGATGTACCTGGGCTGGATCAATCTGAGCCCACGGGCCACTGATGAAGGTAATGAGCTGGTTCTGAACCTCCCCTACCGAGTTTCATATTCACGCTAAGAGCCTTCAAGTGAAGTGTCGTCCCTGCGTGCATAATTTGGAGGCTGTAATTTGCTCCAATCTTTCAATACTCATTTTGCTGACTATTAATTTAACATAGCTCAATGTACTACACACTGGCCTGTATCCAGCCTGGGTTTCACAGGGCAGTGTCTGCCTCTCATGATCCACTTGTGAATTCGGCTCCATTAGCAGCAATGGGTGTTTAAAACCAGGGGGACAATTCTCCATTCCACCCAGCAAGGTTTCAGCTTCCTTTCTAAAACTGGCTGTAGAACTTTTTAGACTTTGGAGGTACAGCATGGAAACAGGCCGTTCGGCCCATCGAGTCCGCGCCGACCAGCGATCGCCAGTACGGACATAGGTTTTATCCTACACACACACACAAAGGACAATTTACAGGAGACAATTAAACTACAAACCTGCACGTTTTTTAGAAGGTGGGCTGAAACCGGAGCACCCGGAGAAAACCCACGCAGGTCACATGGAGGACGTACAAACGCCATACGGACAGCGCACATAGTCAGGATGGAACCCGTTCCCTCTCCTACTGGATTAACTAACATCAGTCGTTGCTGGTTCCCTTCTCTCTAGTCTCTGATTGAGTGACTGTAAAAGAGGTTAGGGCTAATTTAGATTAGTTTAGTTTGGAGATACAGTGCAGAAACGTAGAGGTTGGCTTTGGTGTGAATTGTCCCTAGTGTGAAGGATACAAGGTTAATTCCCGGGATGGCGGGACTGTCATATGCTGAGAGAATGGAGCAGCCGGGCTTGTACACTCTGGAGTTTAGAAGGGTGAGAGGATATCTCATTGAAACATATAAGATTGTTAAGGGTTTGGACACGCTAGAGGCAGGAAACATGTTCCCAATGTTGGGGGAGTCCAGAACCAGGGGCCACACACAGTTTAAAAATAATGAGTAAGCCATTTAGAACGGAGACGAGGAAACACCTTTTCTCACAGAGAGTGGTGAGTCTGTGGATTTCTCTGCCTCAGGGGGGCGGTGGAGGCCGGTTCTCTGGATGCTTTCAAGAGAGAGCTAGATAGGGCTCTTAAAAATAGCGGCGTCAGGGGATATGGAGAGGAGGCAGGAACGGGGTACTGATTGGGGATGATCAGCCATGATCACATTGAATGGCGGTGCTGGCTCAAAGGGCCGAATGGCCTCCTCCTGCACCTATTGTCTGTTGTCTATTGATAGGGCTAGTGTATAGGGATCGCTGGTCAGCACAGACCCGGTGGGCCGAAGGGCCACTGAGCCTGTGCTGACCAGCGATCCCCATACACTAGCCCTATCCTACACACTAGGGACAATTTACACCAAAGCCTATTAACCTACAAACCTCTATGTCTCTGGAGCAGGAGGGCAGCAACTCTACCGCCGCGCCACTGTGCTACCCCAATTATCTTGGGGTTATTATGTTGGAGATATTCGTCAACAAGATCAGGTTGTTCATCTTTTGTGTGGACCTTACTGAAATTCAACGTATTCATTACAGTAAATTTTATAACATTTTATCAAAGTGCTTAGCAAGAGGTCACGTTGGCAGCTGTTGGCAAACTTTAGTTTAGTTTAGAGGGACAGCGCAGAAACAGGCCCTTCGGCCCACCCAGTCCGTGGCGCGCAGCGATCCCCATTGCACGACCACTATCCTACGCACGTACTAGGGAAAATTTAGAAGTATACCAAGTCAATTAAGCTGAAAAACTGTACGTATTTGGAGTTTGGGAGGAAACCGGAGATCCCGGAGAAAACCCACGCAGGTCACGGGGAGAACCTGCAAACTCCGTACAGACAGCGCCCCGCAGTCCGGATCAAACCTGGGTCTCAGGCGCTGTGAGGCGCTGTGCGACTGCGCTGATTTTCTTTTGTTAAACCACGAAAAAAATCGTCGGCAGTGATATGGGATTGTTCCTGTGTCGCACTGTTCTATGTAGATGTAAAATGTATGTTACTATAAAAAAATAGCCAAGGAGTGGAGGAGAAGCGTGTAAGATAGGGGCGCAGCGGTAGAGTTGCTGCCTTGCAGCACCTGTGGCCCGGGTTCAATCCTGACTATGGGCGCTGTGTGTACAGAGTTTGCACTTCCTCCCTGTGAACCCGAGGGTTTTCTCCGGGTGCTCCAGTTTCCCCCCACACTCCAATGGCGTCAGTAAAATATTGGGGTGGAAGATTGCAACCTTCACGTGGTCCGCCCTGTTTCGACTAATGCAATCGACTCGACACAGTGCACACACAGAAGATCAAATAGAACAAGTTGTCCTACAACTTTAGGCTGAGCACGCCACACGAAAGAAGAGAAGTAACATATGGTCACCTGTGCCTTGTGCGTAGGATAGTGCATGTGTACAGGGTGATCGCTGACTCGGTCGGTTGAAGGGCCCGTTTCCGTTCTGTACCTCTAAAGCCCAAAGTCTAAAGGGTGATTGCAGGTCGGTGTGGACTCGATGGGCCGAAGGGCCTGTTTCCACGCTGTATCTCTACACTGAACTAGAACTAAACTAAACGTGCAGGAAGGAACTGGTTTAAACCGAAGATGGACACAAAATGCTGGAGAAACTCAGCGGAACAGGCAGCTTATTTGGGCGACGTTTCGGGTCGAGACACTTCTTCAGGCTAAACCAAACTCGTCATGTAGCCAACTGCGACCATTTAAGAATGGGTGGTGTTTCGGATCGAGGCCGCTCTTCAGACTGAAAGGTCAACCCATACCTTCTCTCCAGAGATGCGGACCGGCCCCGCTGAGTTACTCCAGCATTTTGTCCCTATCTTGGGTTTAAACCAGCATCTGCGGTTCCTTCGGCCACGTGCTCCCCGTCTAAGGACCGGCACAGCACTGGGGGACTGGACGGGCCGCACCGTAGCTCCGAAGTCCAAAGTAAAAGTCTGGAGTCGAAATAAAAGGTTAATTGCCAAAACAGCTCAGTCAGCTCTATCAGCCGACTTGTATCTTCACATAAACAGTGATTGTCAGCATTGGGCCCAGTCAGTCTGTCATGAAGGCCCCCTTGCTTTGATCTGGACAATAAGATCACTGAAAGGGAACTGACAGTCTTCAGGCAGTGCACTGGCACAGCTCACACCAACCTAATTAGAGATAAAACTCCAGCCACTATTTTTGCAGGGAGCGAGAGAGAGAGAGAGAGAGAGCCATCTAAGAACACAGCCATCCATGACTGCTTCAGGCAACCAGCGGTCCTCCTCCCCTCCGCGCTAATAATTAGCCCCTAATTGCTTGATTAATGGCAATAATAGGTGACTGTTTTATCGAGTGATCAATATTAAACCGCGCTTCCCCCTGCAACGAGCCCTCAAAGGCATCTCAGCTGGAGTCCCTTGTAGCTACGTTGGCTGCTGACACGACATCAAAGAGGGAACTCTGGTCCCCGGTCAGCGGTCCGAGCAGCTCCGGTGTTGAATAACAGAGAAGGAGCGAATCTTCCAGTTTCCCTGTGAAATTGATTAAACACAGGCTGTCACACCAATCCTCCGGGCAGGGTATCCACTGGTAACAGGCAGCAGTGGCCGAGACCTCTCCTCGGGCTCTCTAGGTCAGGCCTATTAACGCACACTGATAAAACAGTGAGGGTCAGAGACAGTCCCACATAACCAGACTACTGAATCCATTCCCTGCCGTACATCTTTACATTAAGGAGAAGGGGCACTTTTTAATTCTTTTTTCGCGGTGCTCGTTAAGGCAGAGGCCAGTCCCCAGCCGATCTTTAACAAAGTCCCTTAAAAGTTTTAATCAGTGTAGATGTCCCGTAATTCACGCTGAGAGAAGGTGAACTAAATGTCACCTCCTCCCCGTTGGAAAAAAATGCTACTTTCGCTTGTTCGCTGGGTATGAGGTTACATCGTCAAACAGGCACTGAACTGGGAGCGAACCAGCCTGAGATGCGACCACTTGGTATGCTCTTGTTCGTGATATCAACGCTTTTTAGTTTGGAGATACAGCGCGGAAACAGGCCTTCTGGCCCACCGGGTCCGCACCGCCCAGCGACCCCAGCACATTAACACCATCATGGACTGGTTTGGCAACTCGAACGCCCAGGAGCGGAAAAGACTGCAAAAAGTCGTGACCGTTGCCCGGTCCATCACCGGCTCTTGACCTCCCCACCACCAAAGGGATTTATCGGAGTCGCTGCCTCAAAAAGGCAGCCAGCATCATCAGAGACCCACACCATCCTGGCCACACGCTCATCTCACCACTGCCATCGGGAAGAAGGTACAGGAGCCTGAAAACTGTAACGTCCAGGTTCAGGAACAGCTTCTTCCCTACAGCCATCAGGCTATTAAACATGACAACAAATAAACTCTGAACTACGACAGACTATTATTTTTGCATTATAAAACTTTATTTTTTAGTATGTGTGTATGTCTACATACACACACACTAACATTTTTCCTTCTCCTGTTATGTACTATCTTCACATATTCTGTTGAGCTGCAGCAAGTAAGAATGTCATTGTCCTCTCTGGGACACATGACAATAAAACGCTCTCAACTCTTCACTCTCTCTTGACACCAGGGACAATTTACACTTATACCAAGGCAATTAACCTACAAACCTGTACGTCTTTGGAGCGTTGGAGAAAATCCCACATGGATCGCGGGGAGAATGTACAAACTCCGTGCAGACGACACCGGTAGTCAGGATCGAACCGGGGTCCCTGGCGCTGCAGGCACTGCAAGTCAGCGCTGTGCAACCGGGCCACCACTGATACTTTACAGATTGGGACCTTTCTTCAGGGTTTTATATCTTAAAAGATAAGTGTGTCCTTTACCTACCAAAGTCACACTTATCTTTTTTTTACCTTAATTTAATCCTGGTAATAACATTGCTGAGGTGACCCGTTGTCTTGTCAAACACACTTCATTGTACCGTTGACCCTACATATGACAAATAAAAACTGAACTGAACTGATATATATATATATACATGTTTCGCAGCCTGTGTCTCTGAAAAAAACGATTAAAGGTCACAAATCCATACGAGAATGCTTGTAAAGATGTATTTGCACCTTAGATTTCATCTACCGTAAGGGATCGATGCCATCAGCTGAACAATATACAGCATAGAGACAGGTTTAGTTTACGGAGGAACTGCGGATGCTAGTTTAAACCGAAGATAGACACAAAAATCAGGAGTAACTCAGCGGGACAGGCGGAGGTCCTGCTGCTTGTCCCGCTGAGTTACTCCAGCTTTTTGTGTCCGACAGGTTCAGTTTAGTTTAGTTTAGTTTAGTTTAGGGATACAGTGCAGAAACAGGCCCTTTGGCCCACCGATTCCGTGCCGACCAGCGATCCCCGCACATTAACACTATCGCCATCTTACACACACGAGGGTACAATTTACTCTTATACCATCCAGGCCAATTGGCCTACAAACCTGTACGCCTTTGGAGTGCGAGAGGAAAGCGGAGATCCCGGAGGCAACCCACACAGGTCACGTACGGACAAGCACCCGTGTTCAGGATCGAACCCGAGTCTCTGGCGCAAGTCTGTGAGGCTGCAAGTCTACCGCTGCGGCACCATGCCTCCCAAGGTTGTCGAGTCATCTTGCTTACAGGGATGGGGATTCCAAATGGGATTTGGATTCAGTGATACATCGCCAGTCTGGAAATACCTATGGGAAATAAGGAATTTTTGAACGGTAAGGGTTCCTCCAAAAAGGGATTATAGGGCTGGCGGGGAACAACGTGATGCCTGAGAATGCGATTTTCTATTTTCATCCAGTTTTTATCTTTTTATTAAGGTTCCTTATTCTCTTTAGACTTTGAGAGATACAGTGGAGAAACAGGCCCTTTGCCCACCGACCAACAATCCCCGCACGCTCACACTACCTGACACACTAGGGACAATTTACAATTTCACCAAGAAAAATTACTCGACAAACCCGTATGCCTTTGGTGTGTGGGAGATGCTGGAGAAACCCCACGCAGGCCACGGGGAGATCGTGCAAACTCCGTACAGACAGCACCCGCCGAACCCGGGTCTCTGGCGCTGTAAGGCAGCAACTCTACCCACTGCTCCACCGTGCCGCCCCTCATGGTCTGTTGGCCTGCACCATTTTCCAATGAAGAGAGAGGTGGGATGAGAGGGAGTCCGTTCCTCATGAGTTTTGCAGTGCAAATAACCACCAGATGGCGGTCTCTCCACCCTGAAACAACCGCAGTAGTTTTATCTCCTTCCATGGGTCAGAGTTCCACAAGAAGCCAGATAATAAATACCAAGGTCCAGAAGTCGTCTTTAATAGAGGAACCTTTTCACACGAGGGGTGGTGGGTGCATGGAATGAGCTGCCAGAGGAGGTAGTTGAGGCAGGAACCAGAAAGAGGAATCCAGGCGTCACGTCTTACAACATACTTGGTGTCACCCTTGAAGAATCCAAACAAACCAAGTATCTTGGCATCAAATTGCAGAATGATCTACGTTGGAATGGTCAGACTCATCATGTAACAGTGGAAGCAACAGGTGTCCTAAACTTCCTGAGGCGCAACTTCCATCATTGTTCAGCTTCCGTCAAGGAGAAGCTGCATTTCACCCTCGTTAGACCTCATCTGGACTACGCAATTGCAGCTTGGGACCCATACACAGATAAAAACATTTCATCCATCGAACGTGTCCAAAGACAGGCCGCTCGATTTGTTACTAACGCCTACGAGAGAGAAGCGAGTGTCACCAAACTTCTGAATTCTCTGGGCGGGGGTGGAACCCTCTCCAAGACAGACGTGAAGCTCACCGTTTGACCTGTTTTTACAAAATGTTAAATGGTCAGCTAGACATAGATCACAAGACCTACACCAACCCCAAACCAATTAGGAGCAGACGAGGGCATTCGATCCAGTTTGTGGTCCCAGCCTCAAAGACAGATGTGTACAGCAATTCGTTCTTTCCACGCACTATTAAAGCACGGAATAATCTCCACCAAGCCACGGTTGCCCAGCCAGATGCAACTACATTTAAAGTGGCACTTTCTTCCCAATAACCCTCTCTGGCTAAACCCCTCCCTTCACCACCTCCAGTTTAAATTCCAGTTGGAATATTTTGGAGGACCAAGTAACCAAGAACCAAGAACTATCCCACTGTTTCAGAAACAGTTAGACAGGTACATGGATAGGGCAGGTTTGGAGGGAAAAATGACCAAACGCGGGCTGGTGGGCCTAGTGTAGCTGGGACATGTTTCCCGGTATGGGCAAGTTGGGCCGAAGGGCCTGTTTCCACGCTGTATCACTCAATGGCTATCCGACAGCAAGGGAATCAAAGGCAAACAGATTCACCTCCTTGGGTGCAGTGAGATAGACAATAGATGATAGCCAATAGGTGCAGGAGTAGGCCATTCGGCTCCTTGAGCCAGCACCGCCATTCACTGTGATCATGGCTGATCATTCCACAATCAGTACCCCGTTCCTGCCTTCTCACCGTATCCCCTGACTCCGCTATCTTTATGAGTTCTGTCTAACTCTTAAAAGCATCCAGATGATCTCAGAATCCCATATCTTTAAAGAAAGCCTTGCATTTCTATGGTGCTTTTCCTGGCCTCAAATGGTGTAAAGTCCCTGCAAAGTGTGATCCTTGTTGCAATGTAGGTGTGATGCAGCCAATATCTGTGTCGCAAACTACCATAAACAGCGATAAGATATTAATGCTCAGACCATCTCTTTGACCTGAAATGTCCCCTCTCCATATTGTCCAGGAATGCTGCCTGACCTGCTGAGTTACTCCAGCACCTTGTGTCCGGAGTAACTCAGTTACTCCAGGCACGTTACTTGGAGTGACATCCAGGCTCAGGAACAGCTTCTTGCTTACAGCCATCAGGCTATTAAACATGACAACAAATAAGCTCTGAACTGTGAGGGAGTGCAGAGAAGGTTCACCAGACTGATTCCTGGGATGTCAGGACTGTCTTATGAACAAAGACTGCATAGACTCGGTTTATACTCTCTAGAATTTAGGAGATTGAGAGGGGATCTTATAGAAACTTACAAAATTTCTTAAGGGGTTGGACAGGCTAGATGCAGGAAGATTGTTCCTGATGTTGGGGAGGTCCAGGACACAGGGTCACAGCTTAAGGATAAGGGGGAAATCCTTTAGGACCGAGATGAGAAGGATTTTTTTCACACAGAGAATGGTGGGTCTCTGGAACTCTCTGCCACAGAGGGTAGTTGAGGCCAGTTCATTGGCTATATTTAAGAGGGAGTTAGATGTGGCCCTTGTGGCTAAGGGGATCAGAGGGTATGGAGAGAAGGCAGGTACGGGATACTGAGTTGGATGATCAGCCATGATCATATTGAATGGCGGTGCAGGCTCGAAGGGCCGAATGGCCTACTTTCTATGCACCTAATTTCTATGTTTCTATGTTTCTATGTTTCTAACTACAACACACTATGATTATCATTGCGCTCTACGTTATTTATTGAGTATGTGTGCATGTGCATACGCACAGTGAACACTCCCGTTATGTGCTAAGGTTATTTAATCTGTTGTGCTGCAGCAAGTATTTCATTGTCCTATCTGGGACATATGACGATAAAACACTCTTGACTTGACTCTCATCTGCAATATCATCTGCAGTTCCTTGTTTCCACTCGGTGTTCATTAATTCATCGGCCAGAGGAGCAGAAGCAGGCCATTCGACCCATCGAGCCTGCTCCGCCATTCGATCATGGCTGATCTGTTTTCCCTCTCAGCCCCATTCTCCCGCCTTCGCCCCGTGACCATTGACGCTCTTAAGGGCCTGTCCCACTGTACGAGGTAATTCAAGAGCTCTCCCGAGTTTAAAAAAAAATCAAACTCGTGGTAAGTACGTAGAATGTACGTAGCGGGTATGTCGGAGCTCGGGACGTCTCTCAGAGGCTCGTAACGCTAATGGCGGATACTCGGGAAACGCGGTAAGCTCGTGAAGTTTTTTCAACATGTTGAAAAATGTCCACGGGAGCCCTGTGCCTACGAGCGGCCATTACCAAAATTCTCCGAGTTCGAATCAGGGGAAACTCAGGAGAACTCTTGAATTACCTCGTACAGTGGGACAGGCCCTTTACTAATAAAGAAACTATCACAAAAATTACCCAATGACTTGGCCTCCACTGCCGCCTGTCGCAATGAATTCCACCGATTCACCACCCTCTGGCTGAAGGAATTCCTCCTCATCTCCCCGTTCTATTTCTGTGATATTTACTGCGGGATAAGTATGGTTCCAGTAAGCTAGGTTTTATGCAATATGGAGCTTTGAAATTTTTGATGCACACTTAAACAACACTAGGGCCTGATTCTAACTCACCAGTTAGAATGATGGGCCCCTAAAAGGCTACGGCTCCAGCAGCCCATCCATGCTGGCGCTTAGGGGTTGAGACGCTGGCTATTAAATTATACAAATTAATAATCTGGAAGCCTTGATTAATAACCCAGAAATATGAGTTTTAAATCCCCACCCCAGCAGCTATGGAATTTAGATTCAGTTAATTAAATAGCCTGGAATTCAAATTGGAAAGAAAACCTCGTGTCCCTCATTCTGTTCAGTTTAGTCACGTGTTCTGAGGTACAGTGAAAAGCTTTTTGTTGCGTGCTAACCAGTCAGCGGAAAGACAATACGTGATTACAATCGAGCCATTGCAATCGAGTGATTACAATCGAGCAATCGAGTGTATAAATGAATGATAAAGGAATAATGTTTAATGCAAGATAAAGTCAGTAAAGTCCGATCTAAGGTAGTTCGAAGGGTCACCAGTGAGGTCGATAGTAGTTCAGCACTGCTCTCCAGTGTGTATCGCTGGCCAGCATGTGCTCGGTGGGCCGAGGGGCCTGTTTCCGCGCTGTATCTATAAGCTCAAGCTAGTTAGTTTAGTTTAGTTTATTAGCAAGAGTACTGAGGTACAGTGAAAAGCTTTTTGTTGCATGCTAACCAGTCAGGAGAAAAGCAATGCATACAAACCTCACCCTCCTGATACAATACAGAGGAAAACCAATCTGAACCATAGGTTCAAGGCGAAGGGGAAAAGATTTAATAGGAATCTGAGAGGCATTTTTTTCACACAAAGGGTGGTGGGTTTATGGAACAAGCTTCCAGAGGAGGGATTTCAGGTGGGGACTATCCCAACATTTAACATAGAAACATAGAAACGTAGAAAACGGTGCAGGAGGAGGCCATTCGGCCCTTCAAGCCAGCGCCGCCATTCATTGTGATCATGGCTGATCGTCCCCTATCAATAACCCGTGCCTGCCTTCCCCCCATATCCCTTGACTCCACTAGCCCCTATTTAAGAAACAGTTAGACAGGTACATGGAATGGACAGGTTTGAAGGGATCTGGGTCAAACGCAGGCAGGGGGGACTAGTGTAGCTGGGTCATGTTGGCCGGTGTGGGCAAGTTGGGCTGAAGGGGCTGTTTCCACACTGTATCACTCTATGACTCTATGACTGGGAAACAACAGACACCACTGACAAGTGACTGCTGATGCTGGAAAACACAAAGTGCTGGAGTTTTAAACGCACAATTGCTTTCAATGTCATAAACTGAATGCATGGGGTCCACAAACTGTGTATCTCCTTCTCACACACGGCGATATAGAAATGGTCGAGATATGAAGCGTGGAACAAATGAGAGAGCTTTGTCAGGAATCATGAGTCACGAGTGTTTAATTGTCACATGTACAGTCAATGGAACAATTCAGTTCTCACTTGCAGCAGCACAAGATGCCTGCAAACACAATACTCATTGATAACATACAATAAACAACGGTGGCGCAGCGGTGGAGTTGCCGCCTTACAGCACCAGAGACCCGGGTTCGATCCTGACTACGGGTGCTGTCTGTACGGCGTTTGTTCGTTCTCCCCGTCACCCGCGACTGTTTTCTCCGCGAGCTCCGGTATCCTCCCACAGTTTGCGGCGTGGCGCGGTGTGATGACGTATTGACGCGCGGTGTTTTTTCAAGTGTCGCAACATTTTTTTTGTCGCCGCTGGATTTTGAAATGTTCAAAATCTTTTGGCCACCCTGATATGACGCCGGCATTCGCCGAAAAAAAACGGCAAGTGGTTCAGGCCCTTTAGCGTGCGGGGATCGCTGGGCGGCGGGGACTCGGTGGGCCGAAGGGCCTGTTTCCGAGCTGTGTCAGGGGATATGGGGAGAAGGCAGGAACGGGGTACTGATTGGGGATGATCAGCCATGATCACATTGAATGGCGGTGCTGGCTCGAAGGGCCGAATGGCCTCTACTCCTGCACCTATTGTCTATTGTCTATTGTCTATTGTCTATTGTCCCAAATCTAAACTAAACTAGACAAAAAAATAAAATACCAAAAAAATGAACACATGAGCCAAATCTTTCCCATCCTTCATTAGTTGTCTGTTGTCTCGGATGTGGTTGCTGGTATATTAGGAATCACTTTCCACCTCCAGACTCATCGTCCAATATGACATCATATTTAGGTGCCACAAATCTGGACTACAAACCTAAAAAACCATAACGTATCCGACAAGATTTGTTTTATTGACGGAGCGCGGCCACGAGCTACAATTCCTCGTGGCCCACACACAGCGTGTCGGATTCACACCGAGTGCACAAATAAATCTTGAAGAACCGTCAGCCGGTGTGTGTACGTGCACGCACTGTTGGAAGAAAGACATGTGCCTGGTCCGCTGGCGGGCTGCCGCCTCTCATTCCTTTTGCATGCCACTTCCAGCTGAGCCCCGGATCAGCACGGGTGTCTGTGGAAGAGTGAGACCCTGTAGTCAAGCCAGCTGTGACCCTTGCTTCAAGTCTAAACAGTTCGGTGGGGTTGGTTAGACGCAACGCCCTGCACGTTGCTTCAAAGGATTCCTTCTGACCCATGCCTGGTCACGTTGATTGGAGATCCATCACAAAGTCCACATTTCTGCCTGCTCTCTGCCTGAAGTCTCTCGACCTCCTTTGAGAATCATTGTTTTTCTTAGGGCGGCGTTTGACTTGTTTGCTCATGTTAGACCTGCGTGAGAGTGTTTGTGTTAAAAAAAAACCGTAGGACATAGAACAGCGCAGGCCAGGAATGGGGCCCTTCGGCCCACAATGTTTGTGCAAATGTGAGGCCAAGCGGAGCTTTAGACTATACTTGGACCGCGGAGATACACTGTACGGACAGCACCTGTGGTCTCAGGATCGAACACGGCGCGGTAAGGCAGCAGCTCTACCCCTGTGTTTCTGTACAAACGTAATCAGTGGGACTTGGCATGTCGAAGAGCATTCTCCTAAACTTCTACAGGTGCTCGGTAGAGGGCATTCTGACCGGTTGCATCGTGGCCTGGGTCGGCAACTTGAACGTCCAGGAGTGGAAAAGACCGCAAAAAAGTTGTGACCGCTACCCAGTCCATCACCGGCTTTGACCTCCCCACCCTCGAAGGGCTCTATCGAAGTCGCTGCCTCAATAAGGCAGCCAGAATCATCAGAGACCCACGCCATCCTGGCCACACACTCATCTCACCACTGCCATCGGGAAGAAGGTACAGGAGCCTGAAAACTGTAATGTCCAGTTTCGGGAACAGCTTCTTCCCTGCAGCCATCGGGCTATTGAACAGGACAACAAATAAGCTCTGAGCTCTGAACTGCAAAAGACTATATTATTGTTGCACTTTATTTGTTATTTATGTACTGTGTTTACACATACTCTAGCGTGCTGCATCAAGTACGAATGTAATTGTCCCATCCCAGACATATGACAATAAAACCCTCTTGACTCTTGACTTCTCTTAAAGGTTGGGAACCTCGTCCTTTGTGTCAGGTTGCAGTAATTAAGCCATTTCAAAAAGGCAGCTAATAAAGGCTGAGGGGAGACCACAGATGAGAGGCGTAGACAAGCTCGACAGTCAGTAGCTTTCCCCCCCCCCCAAGGTGGAAGTGTCACATACTAGAGGCCGCAGGTTTAAGGTGAAATGAGATGTGCGCGGCACGGTGGCCCAGCGGTGGAGTTGCTGCCTCACAGAGCCAGGCACCCGGGTTCGATCCTGACTAGGGGTGCTGTCTGTCCGGAGTTTGCACGTTCTCCCTGTGACTGCGTGGGTTTTCTCCGGGTGCTCCGGTTACCTCCCACACTCCAAAGACATCCACGAGTTGAATTGTAGGTTACTTGGCTGCTGCAAATTGTCATTAGGGTGTAGGATGGAACTAGTGTAGACTAGACTAGATTGTTGGTTGGCATGGACTAGGTGGGCCGAAGGGCCTGTTTCCACGCTGTATCTCTAAATTATACTAAAAAACACCTTTCATTTATTTCCTACCATCAGGAAGATGGAGCTGGTGGCTGAAACTCCTGAACGCCAAGTTCAACAATAGCTTCTTTCCACCAACCATCGGACTCATGAACACTGCACAACACGAACCTCAACTATGAACTTTTATCTGATTGTCTTTGGTTGTACTGAGGACTTTGGCTCATATAGTTTATAGATATGTCTATATTTTGTGTCCATCTTCAATTTAAACCAGCATCTGCAGTTCCTTCCCATACAATGCTCCAAATGCTTTATACCAATGTTTTGGACAATGTGGTTAATAAACATGGCTATCGCAGGTGCCAAGAATTTTACAATTCAGAATTTTAACTCAGAATTTACTTGACCCAAGTATACAATTAAAAGTTAAGCACTTTGGCAAGTAAAGGGCCTGTCCCACTTTCACGACCTAATTCACAACCTTTTTTTACTCATGGACATTTTTCATCATGCTAGAAAAACGCCCCGACCTACTTGATGCCACGAGTACCTATGACTAGCATCACGACCTACCTATGACCTCCTACGACCTCGTGACGACCATGCTGCGAGTATGAGTCAAGGGCAAACTCGGTGAATTAGGTCGTGAAAGTGGGGCAGGCCCTTTAGGAAGTTGGCATTGGCTGGACTATGTAAGGATAGCAGCTGAATGAAAGACGGCAAACATTTATGGATTGTTTTTTTTTTATCCAAGACTTGGGCAGAACCTTTTCGTGGCAAGTGGCAGTGATGTGTTTGTCCAGGCTCCACTGCTCGATATGCCTGAGTCAATTTGGTTTTCTTTGTAGTTTAGTTTAGCTTAGAGATACAGCGAGGAAACACCGGGTCCGCACCGACCAGCGATCCCCGCACATTAACACTACCCTACACGCACTAGGAACAGTTTTACATTCATACCAAGCCAATTAACCTACAGACCCGTTCGTCTTTGATGTGTGGGGGGAAACACGTAGATCTCGGGGAAAACCCACGCAGGTCACGGGGAGAACGTGCAAACTCCGTACAGACAGCAGGCGTAGTCTCCACCTCCAGCCCTGTACGCGCTGTAAGGCAGCACCTCTACCGTCTCCCCATTTGATTAACCTGATCTTTAAAAAATACACAGAAAACCACCTGAATGGTGCATGGTTACAATGGAGGCAGGGGAATCAAAGATGCTGCTCCCACCAAACTTAACATAAACACCCCCTGCGATCAGTTTAAAGCGAATATTGAAATGTCAGACGGATGACGTGCTTTTCAAACCAGGTCGACCATGTGCAGGGCTTGTTTGGAAACTGTGGCCGAATCTTTTATTGTTTTTATGCTTGTTTATTTTGTTATTCTGTCAGTGCCGTGGCCTGCACATGTGTTCACCTCCATGCGGAGGTCTTGCTCCTATGCCGAGTCTCTCAGTAGCAATGATTCCAGCAGCCTCAAGGAAGACACATGGGCTAATCGAGCCATCGAGCCTCCAGTCCACAGCACTCTCGCCTTTGTCTGAACGGCAACATTTGTAGTTATGGCCCGGAGTCCACGATCTTATCTTCGCCAAAAAAGCTCAGTCAGCGGATGAAGGAATAATTGAACTTAATGTTGAGCCTGAAGGACTCAAGGTGAGCGGCCAATGCTTCGCTGGAACAGCAAGAGACTCTGCCCGTCTACCCGATCTATTCCTCTCATGATTTTCCGCAGCTCCATAAGATCGCCCCTCATCCTCCTGCGCTCCAAGGGACAGATTCCTATCCTGCTCAACCTCTCCCTGTAGCTCAGGGCCTCGAGTCCTGACAAGGTGCTTCTTGAGTTAATTAGTTAACTTACCGCAGTTAATGGGTGGCACTGTGGCGCGGCAGTAGACCTACTGCCTTACAGCGTCAGAGACCCGGGTTCGATCCTGACCACAGGTGCTGGTCTGTACGGAGTTTGTACGTTCTCCCCGTGACCCGTGTGGGTTTTCTCCGAGATCTTTGGTGTCCCTCCCACACTCCAAAGGTTTGTTAGTTGATCATCTTGGTATAAATGTAAAATTGTCCCTAGTGTGTGTTTGGTTGTGTTAATAGACAATAGACGATAGGTGCAGGAGTAGGGCACTCGGCCCTTCGAGCCAGCACCGCCATTCAATGTGATCATGGCTGATCATCCCCAATCAGTACCCCGTTCCTGCCTTCATCCCAATATCCTCTGACTCCGCTATCTTTAAGAGCCCTATCTAGTTCTCTCTTGAAAGCATCCAGGGAACCTGCCTCCACCGCCCTCTGAGGCAGAGAATTCCCCAGACTCACCACTCTCTGTGAGAAAAAGTGTTTCCTCGTCTCCGTTCTAAATGGCTTACTCCTTATTCTTAAACTGTGGCCCCTGGTTCTGGACTCCCCCAACATCGGGAACATGTTTCCTGCCTCTAGCGTGTCCAAACCCTTAACAATCTTACATGTTTCAATGAGATATCCTGTCATCCTTCTAAACTCCAGCGTGCACAAACACAGCTGCCCCATTCTCTCAGCATATGACAGTCCCGCCATCCCGGGAATTAACCTTGTAAACCTATGTTGCACTCCCTCAATAGCAATGTGTGGGGATCGCTGGTCGGTGCGGACTCCTCTTGCCTTGGCAATGAACTGGCAGATCGCGGAACATTTCCAAGTCTTTGAGGAGCGTCAAGTTTGCACGTCAAGAATGAAGTGAGCTTAAATCCGGGGCTACTTGGGCCAAAGTAAAGGAACGCTGCAGTTTTAAGGAGGTAGGGTGGTTTGGTCATCAGTGGGTGCGGTCACGATGGTGACGAGAAGGGTCTCGACCCAAAACGTCGCCTATTTCCTTTTCTCCACAGATGCTGTCTGAGCCACTGAGTTACTCCAGGTTTTTGTGTCTATCTTGGGTGACATGATGTTGCTTGTCAAGGATATGGCCCTCCCTCTTCCAGCAGCCCAAAAGGGATCCCACCACCATTGAGAAACGATAGAGATACAGCGCGGTAACAGGCCCTTCGGCCCACTGAGACCCTGTACCCTAGCACTATCCCACACACTAGGGGCAATTTGCAATATTACTGAAGCCAATTGACCGACAAACCTGTAAGTCTTTGGAGCGTGGGAGGAAATAGGAGCACGCAGAGAAAATACACTTGGTCACAGGGAGAACGTACAAACAGGCAGTGCCCATAGTCAGGATTGAATCTGGGTCTCTGGCGCTGTAAGGCACCAAGTCTACTGCTGTACCACCATGCCGCGCTGCACATTTAGGGCGGCACGGTGGCACAGCGGTAGACTTGCAGCGCCGGGGGCCCGGGTTTGAACCCGACCATGGGCGCTGACTGTACGGAGTTTGCACGTTCTCTCCGTGACTGCATGGGCTTTCTATGAGGTCTTTCGTTTCCTCCCACAGTGGCTTGGTATAAATGTGAATTGTCCCTGGAGTGCGTAGGGCAGTGTTAATGTGCGGGGATCACGGGCTGGTGCAGACCCGGTGGGCCGAAGGGCCTGTTTCTGCGCTGTATCTCTGAACTAAACTAAACTAAACTTAATTGATTCATATCTGGAGCCCATGTGCCTTTACAAAAACATCCAGGACCTGTTCAACAAAATCCACCATTAAGGCGCTGTAACGCCCCTGTCCCACTTAAGAAACCTTAGGAAACCTGAACGGAAACCACTGGAGACTTTGCGCCCTACCCAAGGTTTCCGTGCGGTTCCCGGAGGTTCTCGGAGGTTTTTGTCAGTCTCCCTAATAGTCGAAAGTGGTTTCCGCTTTAAAAATCGGTAATTTTTTAGTCGAAGCCAGTGGCGATGCTAGTTGAAGGTGGTTGCCAGAGGACAAAAACCTCCGGGAACCGCACGGAAACCTTGGGTGGGGCGCAAAGTCTCCAGAGGTATTCGTTCAGGTTTCCTAAGTGGGACAGGGGCATGTGGCAACAACTTTGCCACCACGCCTCTGTTCCGCTCTTCAACATGTTAATCAAGTCTGAGTGATTTTTATCATCTTTGACCAATGATTATAGCAGCACATTACACTGTAGCAATCTAAAAAAAAAACTCAATTACACCTTGCCTAGAACTGAGATACAGGGACAGGCTCGAGAGGGATAGAGTCATAGAGTGATTCAGTGTGATTCAGGGTTCGGCCCAACTTGCCCACACCGGCCAACATGTCCCAGCTACTCTACTCCCACCTGCCTGCATTTGGCCCATATCCCTCCAAACCGGTCCTATCCATGTACCTGTCTAACTGTTTCTTAAACGTCGGGATAGTCCCAGCCTCAACTGCCTCCTCTGGCAGCTTGTTCCATACACCCACCACCCTTTGTGTGGAAAAGTTACCCCACAGATTCCTATTATTTATTTCCCTCTTCACCTTAAACCTATAGTATGCCCTCTGGTCCTCGATTCCCCTACTCTGGGCAAGAGACTCTGTGCGTCTACCCGATCTATTCCTCTCATGATTTTATACTCCTCTATAAGATCACCCCTCATCCTCCTGCGCTGCAAGGAATAGAGTCCCAGCCTGCTCAACCTCTCCCTGTAGCTCAGACCCTCTAGTCCTGGCAATATCCTTGTATGTCTGTTGGCTTTGATTGAAAGTAGAAGGTTGGCTTTGTGATTCTCACTGCTGAAACCTGCTGGCGTTTGAGCCTGCATTAAATTGTGAGGGAAGTCATGTCAGGCATTCGAGCCAATCTCGATGTGAATAAAGCTGTCAGATGGATCCCTGGTCGTAACAAGCACTGTCAACAAGGGGTAATAAACCACCAACTGAACTTTGCCTCAGTGAAAGTACCAAGCCATTAACATTACGTTTGTTTATTATCACACTTTGGGCTGTTTTTCCTCAAAAGGAAAGCCAGCAATCAGTTAATTGTCCGGTTGCAAAACACTTTAACTCCCCCCTCCCATTCCCACACTGACCTTTCTGTCCTGAGCCTCCTCCATTGTCAGAGGGAGGCCCAGCTTAAAATTGGAGGAACAGCACCTCATATTTCGCTTGGGCAGCTCACACCCCAGGGGTAACGAATATTGATTTCTCTAACTTCAAGTAAACCTTGCTTCCCATCCTCCACCCTAGTTCTCCGACTAGATCTCCTGACCTCCTGATTAAACATTATTGATGGTATGCCACCTTGTCACCTTCCCCTCAGCCAACAAGAACCATTCAACATTTCCTTATTATCGTCTGCTTTTATCTGTCATTTTCACACCTTGCACTTCCATATCTCTAGACTCCCTCTCCCCTGGCTCTCAGTCTGAAGAATGGTCTCACCCTGAAACGTCACCTATTCCTTCTCTCTGGAGAGGCTGCCTGACCCGTTGAGTTATTCCAGCATTTATATCTCTGGTATAAACCAACATCAGCAGTTCCTTCCTACACAAGGAACTGCAGTTGCAAGTTATACAAAAGAAAGACACAAAGTGCTGGAGTAACTCAGCAGATCAGGCACCATTTTTGGAGAACATGGATAGTCACTATCCATTGACACTACCTGACCCGTTGATTACGTTAGCATTGGTGTCTTTCTTTCATATATAATATTATCTAAGTGAGTGGGACAGCATGCAAAACCTTTGCACTCTACCTTGGTGCACATGATGGTAATGTCAATTCAGGGTGGCACAGTGGCGTGGCGTTAGAGGTGCTGCCTTACAGCGCCAGAGACCCGGGTTCGATCCTGACTACCACAGTTTGCACGTTCTCCCTGTGACCGCGTGGGTTTTCTCCGGGTGCTACGGTTTCCTCCCACATTCCAAAGATGTACAGGTTTTGGTAAAATTGCCCCTAGTGTGTAGGATTAGAACTAGTGTACGGGCGATCGTTGATCGACGCGGACTCGGTGGGCCGAAGGGCCTGTTTCCACGAGGCACCTCAAAAACTGAAACTAAACTAACCACCACCTCGCTGTGGCACAAGCTATTTAACATTATGACCAGATATTTGTGACAAAATGCATAAGATGAAGAAGGGTCTTGACCCGAAACGTCGCTTATTCCTTCACTCCATAGATCGAAGCCTCGCACTGAATTGTTCCTGTGCCTCGAATTTCTCCAGCATTTTTGTCTACCTTCGATTTTTCCAGCATCTGCAGTTCTTTCTTAAATAAATAAGATGTTAAAAATGTATTTTCTTGTAGCCGAGTCAGTTTCTCTGAAGGGAATCCGACCCAGGTTGCCACACCACCAGTGCTTTACAATAAGATCTAATTTATCTCATTTAGTTTTTCGTTATTGATGGGATGTTTCCGATTTCATACAGATGCATTTAAAATGAAAAATGAGATTTCCTCAGCTGTCTTTGTATTTGAATCTGAGACGTTAGTGTTTGGGCAGGTTTTAGTTGCAAAGTCCCTTGATCAGACTTGGTTCTCCAGAGCAGCTAATGAGGCTTAATAGTTTAACACAGGAAACATAAGATAGGAACAGCCCACATGCCTCTCGAGCCCCCATCACCATTCAATTAAATCATGGTTAATATGGTCTTGGCTTCAGTTCATATTCCTGCCTGATTCCCCCGAACGCTTGATTCCCCTGTAGTCCAAGAATCTATCCATCTCAGTCTTGGAGAAAACCCTTGATGTATTTCAACTAAAATATGTCCATAAGTGATAGGAGCAGAATTAGGCCATTCCGCCCATCAAACCTACTCTGCCATTCAATCGCGGCTGATCTATCTCACCCTCTTAACTCTATTCTCCTGCCTTCTTTCCATAAACCCTGACATCCTTCCTAATCAAGAATCTATCTATCTCTGCCTTAAAAATTTCCATTGACCCGGCCACCACAGCCTTCAGTGGCAATGAATTCCACAGATTCACCACTCTCTGACTAAAGAAATTCCTCCTTATCTCATTCCCAAAGGAACGTCCTTTAATTCTGAGGCTGTGACCTCTGGTCCTAGACTCTCCCACTAGTGGAAACATCCCCTCCACATCCACTCTATCCAGGCCTTTCACTATGGGGTAAGTTTCAATGAGGTCCCCCCACATTGCCTCTGAGTTTGTTTTATGTAATTCTACTAAAAAGATCTCCACTGCATGGCAACACAGTGACGCAGCGGCCGGGGTGTTACCTCACCGTTACCTCACAGCGCCAGAGACCCGGGTTTGATCCTGACTACGGGCTCTGTCTGTGCGGAGTTTGTACATTCTCCCTGTTTACATTTTACAAAAATTGCAAACAGTCCCTATTGTGCGTGTAGGATAGTGCTAGTACGCGGGGATCGCTGGTCAGCGGAGGGGCGAAGGTCCTTTTATCCGCGCTGTATCTCCAAACTAAACTATAGACCATAGACGTGGGAGGTCATGTTGCCTTTGAGGGCACATACGAGTATCGTGCTCAGTATCTCTAAGCTAAACAAAATGAAACGTGTTGCTCACAGAAGCTCTGTGCCAGTTGGTCTGGGCTGACACCCCGCCCCGCGATCAGTGGGACGCAGTTAATCGCCACGGTGCCAGGAGTTTCACTTTCCAGAATGTTCGTGCACAAACCGCTCAGTGGAAACACAGGGTCTGTTCACACATTGTTTACCGAGAACGGCCACAGCCCCTTGGCTTTAATCAGTGGTTCTGCACTCCTCTGACGCAGTCAGCTGTACATATTAGTAATATACAGGAAAAAGCGACTGCCAAAACCTAAGACTTGTAGTCAAGTGTCTGCATGTAATGTCTGGGTCACACAGCAAGCTCAGAGTTTCGCCGGCAAGCCCGAGCCACGAGCGTTTTATAATTACTTAAGGGGTTGTTCACCAATATCAGCCCTCTTCGTCGCTGTATACTGAGGTACCCTGTGCTGTAGTCCACGCCACTGTTTAATCCAAACATCGTCCAAAAATCTGGCAGGGTCCACGCTCAGACTCCTCCGGGGATACGGATTTTAAACGAGCATTGAGTAATAAAACGTCAGTCACGAGAAGAATAAATCAGTATTTCCCCGAAGGGGATACTTGGCAATCTCTCTCCGTTTGGTAAGACAGTGGACTCGTTTCATTTTGGTTAGGAATAATCTCTCCTGAAGAAATGAAATATTTATTTCCCCACGGGGTGCGATGGTCTTCTCCTTGCAGCAGATACGTCAAGACCCTCCATGCAACACATTCATGGAAGGTGGACTCCCTGATTTCAACATCGCTCCATGTGGCCCAGATTTTCCATTGAAACCACAGGGATGGATATTCATCTGGGAGGAGGGCATGTCACAAGAATTAGAGGTTGGTTGCTATAAACATAGGGAACACAGTGCTATAAACGTAAGGTGGTTTTAAACTGAATAAGGGGGGGTGGGGGTGTCAAATGGGATAGTCGACGATGGAGTTAAAGGGAAAGAGAGTAAAGGGATGGTTAATGACCCCAGAATTAACGGGAAAGGAAGGTCACAAAGGGATAGGAGAGTATGGCCAAGTGTAATAGGGATCGATGTGAAAGGTGAGATGCGTAAGGAATTAAAAGTGTTGTATATGAATGCGCAAAGTATAAGAAGTAAAGTAGATCAGCTTGAGGCTCAGTTCCAGGTTGGTAGATATGACATTGTGGGGATTACTGAGACGTGGCTGCAGGAGGATCGGGCCTGGGAACTTAATATTCAGGGTTATACATCCTATAGAAAGGACAGGCAGGTGGACAGAAGAGGCGGGGGGGGGTAGCTCTGCTGGTGAGGGATGGAATTCAGTCCCTTGCGAGGGAAGACATAGGAACTGACGAGGTAGAGTCACTGTGGATTGAGTTGAGGAATTGTAAAGGTAAGAAGACACTAATTGGTGTTATTTACAGACCCCAAATAGTAGCCCGGATGTAGGGTGTAAGTTGCAGCAGAAGTTAAAACTGGCATGTAACAAAGGTAATGCCACTGTGGTGAGGGGGGATTTCAATATGCAGGTAGACTGGGAAAATCAGGTTGGTTCAGGACCCCAAGAAAGAGAGTTTGTAGAATGCCTCCGAGATGGATTCTTAGAGCAGCTTGTAATGGGGCCGACCAGAGAAAAGGCAATTCTGGATTTAGTGTTGTCCAATGAACCAGATATGATAAGAGAACTCGAGGTAAAGGAACCGCTTGGAGGTAGTGATCATAATATAATTAGTTTTAATCTGCAATTTGAGAAGGAGAATGTTAAACAGCAAGTGGCAGTGATGCAGTTGAACAAAGGGGATTATGAAGGCATCAGAGGGGAGCTGGCCAAAGTAGACTGCAAAGGGATCCTAGCAGGAATGACGGTGGAACAGCAATGGCAGGAATTTCTGGGCATAATCCGGAAGACGCAGGATCATTTTATTCCAAAAAGGAAGGAAGCTTCTAAGGGGAGTAGGAGGCAACCGTGGCTGACAAGAGAAGTTAGGGATAGAATAAAACTAAAGAAAAAGATGTATAACACAGCAAAGAGTAGCCGGAAGCCAGAGGATTGGGAAACACTCATAGGACAACAGGAGGAAACAAAACGGGCAATACGGGCTGAAAAGATGAAGTACGAGGGGAAGCTGGCCAGGAATATAAAGGACAGTAAAAGCTTGTTTAGATATGTTAAGGGAAAAAGAGTAGCAAAGTCAAATGTGGGTCCCTTGGCAGACAAGGGTGAAATAATTATGGGCAACAAGGAAATGGCAGCAGAGTTGAATAGGTACTTCGGATCCGTCTTTACTAAGGAGGACACAAACAATCTCCCAGATGTACTGGAGGACAGAGGATCTAAGGGGATAGAGGAACTGAAAGAAATGTTAATTAGATGAGAAATAGTATTGGGTAGGCTAATGGGACTGAAGGATGATAAATCCCCTGGGCCTGATGGTCTGCATCCCAGGGTCCTCAGGGAGGTGGGTCTGAAAATAGTGGCGCATTGGTGATCATTTTCCAATGTTCAATAGATTCAGGATCAGTTCCTGTGGATTGGAGGATAGTTAATGTTATCCCACTTTTCAAGAAAGGAGCGAGAGAGAAAACGGGGAATTACAGACCAGTTAGCCTGACTTCAGTGATGGGAAAGATGCTGGAGTCAATTATTAAAGAGGTAATAATGGGGCATTTGGATAGCAGTAAAAGGATGAGTCCAAGTCAACATGGATTTATGAAAGGGAAATCACGCTTGACTCATTTTCTGGATTTTTTTGAGGATGTGACAAGTAAAATGGATGAAGGGGTGCCAGTGGATGTAGTGTATCTAGACTTTCAGAAAGCCTTTGATAAGGTCCCACACGGGAGACCGGTGACTAAAATGAGAGCACATGGCATTGGGGGTAGGGTGTTGACATGGATAGAAAATTGGTTGGCAGACAGGAAGCAAAGAGTAGGAGTGAACGGGTCCTATTCAGAATGGCAGGCAGTGGCGAGTGGAGTGCCGCAAGGCTCGGTGTTGGGGCCGCAACTGTTTACCATATATATTAATGATTTGGAAGAGGGAATTAGGAGCAACACTAGCAAGTTTGCAGATGACACAAAGCTGGGTGGCAGTGTGAACTGTGAAGAGGATGTTAGGAGGTTGCAGGGGGACCTGGACAGGTTGAGTGAGTGGGCAGTTGCTTGGCATATGCAGTATAATATAGATAAATGTAATGTTATCCACTTTGGCGGCAAAAACAAGGGGCAGATTATTATCTCAATGGGGTTAGGTTAGGTAAGGGGGAGGTACAGCGAGACCTGGGTGTCCTTGTACACCAGCCACTGAAAGTTGGCGTGCAGGTACAGCAGGCAGTGAAGAAAGCTAATGGAATGTTGGCCTTCATAACAAGAGGATTTCAGTATAGGAGTAAAGAGGTTCTTCTGCAGTTGTATAGGGCTCTGGTGAGACCACATCTGGAGTATTGTGTACAGTTTTGGTCTCCTAATTTGAGGAAGGACATCCTTGTGATTGAGGCAGTGCAGCGTAGGTTCTGGGATGGCGGGACTGACATATGAGGAAAGATTGAAAAGACTGGGCTTGTATTCACTGGAGTTTAGAAGGATGAGGGGGGATCTTATAGAAACATATAAAATTATAAAAAGACTGGACAAGCTATATGCAGGAAAAATGTTCCCAATGTAGGGCGAGTCCAGAACCAGGGGCCACAGTCTTAGAATAAAGGGGAGGTAATTTAAGACTGAGGTGAGAAAAAACTTTTTTACGCAGAGAGTTGTGAATTTATGGAATTCCCTGCCACAGAGGGCAGTGGAGGCCAAATCACTGGATGGATTTAAGAGAGAGTTGGATAGAGCTCTAGGGGCTAGTGGAGTCAAGGGAGATGGGGAGAAAGCAGGCACGGGTTATTGATAGCGGACCATCAGCCATGATCACAATGAATGGCGGTGCTGGCTCGAAGGGCCGAAGGGCCGAATGGCTTCTTCCTGCACCTATTTTCTATGTTTCTATGCTTCTATCTTTGTCCCGCCCTCTCCCTCTACTTACATCGGTCTGAAGAAGAGTCTCGACCCGAAACACCGCCCATCCCTTCTCTCCAGAGATGCTGCCTGTCTGTCCCTCTGAGTTACTCCAGCATTTTGTGTCTACCTCGGTTGCTATAAACCTTGGTGCTCCCCGCTGACTAATACTGAATCCTCAATCAACCCGTGGGTGCTCCTACACTCTTTCATTCCCACTCATCGCACAGAAACACGGCAAGGACAACAGAGCGCTGGAAGGCCTCGCACGCTGAGCGTGCCCGGCGGAGTTTTGTCAGAGGTCAAGGTTGCCAGACGATCGCCAAATTGGAAAGGGATGGAGAAAGATCCGCGAGGATGTTGCCAGGACCCCTCTGAGGGCCTGAGCTGCCGGGAGAGGTTGAGCAGGCTGGGCTTCTATTCCTTGGAGCACAGGAGGATGAGGGGTAGATGGCTCGGGTAGATGCACAGAGTCTCTTGCCCAGCAGAGGGGAAATCGAGAACCAGAGGACATAGGCTTAAGGTGAAAGGGGGAAATATTTTATAGAAATCTGTGGGGTAGCTTTTTCTCACAAAGGGTGGTGGGTGTATGGAACGAGCTGCCGGAGGAGGTAGTTGAGGCAGGGACTATCGCAAGGTTTATTAAACAGGTTCATGGATAGGAAAGGTTTGCAGGGATATGGGCCAAGCACAGACAAGTGAAACTAGTACGGGTGGGATATGTTGGCCAGTGTGGGCAAGTAGGGCCGAAGGGCCTGTTTCCACACTGTATGACTCTATGCCTCTAAGAGTCATACTGCATTGCACCATGTAAGCTGTATCTTTTATGTAAAGGTGAAAGGTAGCATAAAAGGACACAATGTGATGGAGTAACTCAACGGGCAGGCAGCATCTCTGGAGAACATGGATAGGTGATGTTTCGGGTGGGGACCCCTTCTTCAGACATATTCAGTCTAAGGTTGACAAGAGCTCTCCCCATTGGAGTCAGATCAGAGTTCCAACAACTTCAACAGGGTGGTATTGAGGGAAGTGACACTAAGATGACAGTGAGGGTGAGTTTAGTTTAATTTAGTTTTAGCTCAGTTTAGAGATATAGTGTGGAAGCAGGCTCTTTGGCCCACCAGGTCCACGCCGACCAACGGTTCGATGCTACGATGCTACTAGTTCTAGGCACAAATTAGAGAAGCTAATTAGCCTACAAACCTGCACGCTTTTGGTATGTGGGCGGAGACCTGGGCACACCGGAGAAAACCCATGCGGTCACGGGGAGGACGTACAAATCCGCGCTGACTGCGCCCGTAGACAGGATCGAACCAAGGGTCCCTGGCGCTGTAAGGCAGCAACTCTACCGCTGCGCCACCATGCCAATTAAAAAGTAAGGAGGCCACCTCTAGTGAAAGCTTGGAGCGCCTTCATCAGTTTAAAACAGAGAAACTTGGAAGCAAAGCTAACATGTCTTCTCGGAATTGATGCAGACAAGTGATCATGTTCATTAAAGCTGGAATTCCTCCAGAATGTGGCAAAGATGAATTGATTCATGTAAGTCTAGAAGTCGGCCAGGCCTCAAAGGGATACATGTTGTACTAAATGGGTTCACTGAGGCAAATGGTATCCTGACATTTTACCATGAATTATATCAGACCAAGAGACCATTGCATCCAGCATTTCCCTGGTGAATCCGACAACTCTTACTCATGGCTCAGTTGGTGGGATTCTTATCTCTGAGTCATAGCTTTGTGAACACTAGCTCCAGTCTACAGCATAAATATCTATGCTACTGGTCCAAGGCACTGTTGGATTTGTTACGTTGTGACCCAGAATTTAAACTAAGCACTCGTCGATTTTCTCCCGAGTTTAAAAATTCACTTTGCAAATTTTTAAAGAGCTCAGTGGCGCAATGGTAGAGTTGCTGCCTTGCAGTGCCAGAGACCTGGGTTCGATCCTGACCACGGGTACTGTCTTTACGGAGTTTGCATGTACTCCTTGTGACTGCGTGGGTTTTCTCTGGGTGCTCCGGTTTCCCCCAACATTCTAATAAGAGTACAGGTTTATAGGTTAATTGGCTTCTGTAAATTGCAAGTTGTCCCTAGTGTGTAGGGTGGTACTAGTGTACGGGTGATCGCTGGTCAGCGTGGACTCGGTAGACAGAAGGACCTGTTTCAATGCTGAATCTTTAGTTTATGTTTAGCTTAGTTTAGAGATACATCACGGAAACAGGCCCTTCGGCCCACCGGGTCCGCAGCGACCAGCCATCCCCGCACATTAACACTATCCTACACCCACTAGGGACAATTTTTACATTTACCAAGCCAATTAACCTACAAATCTGTATGTTTTTGGAGTGTGGGAGGAAACCGAAGATAACCATATAACCATATAACAATTACAGCACGGAAACAGGCCCTCTCGGCCCTTCCAGTCCGTGCCGACCATTTACTTTCCCCTAGTCCCATCTACCTGCATTCAGACCATACCCCTCCATTCCCTTCCCGTCCATATACCTATCAACTTTACTTTTAAATGTTGAAATCGATCCTGCCTCCACCACGTCTGCTGGAAGCTCATTCCACACAGCCACCACTCTCTGAGTAAAGAAGTTCCCCCTCATGTTACCCCTAAACTTCTGTCCCTTAATTATGTCATGCCCTCTTGTTTGAATCTTCCCTACCCTCAATGGGAAAAGCTTATCCACGTCAACTCTGTCTATCCTTTTCATCATTTTAAAGACCACAATCAAGTCCCCCCTTAACCTTCTGCGCTCCAAAGAATAAAGACCTAACTTGTTCAACCTTTCTCTGTAACTTAGTTGCTGGAACCCAGGCAACATTTTAGTAAATCTCCTCTTTACTCTCTCGCTCGAAGATCTCGGAGAAAACCCACGGGGTCACGGGGAGAACATACAAACTCCGTACAGACAGCACCCGTAGTCGGGATTGAACACAGGTATCCGGCGCTGCATTCGCTGTAAGTCAGCAACTCTACCGCTGCGCCACCAAAGTCTATCTCTAAACTCTAAAGTGTAAAACAAAGAATTTTTTTGTAGAAGCAAGGAACTGCAGTTTCTAGTTTAGACGAAAAGTGCCAAAGTGCTGGAGTAACTCAGCGTCGTCTGAAAAAAAATGTTTTCATTAAATTTGTTTGAAGAAGGGTTCCGACCCAAACCGTCACCTATCTGTGTTCTCCAGGAATGCTGCCTGGAGAATCCCTGAGTTAAGGGCCTGTCCCACTGTACGAGGTAATTCAAGAGTTCTCTCGAGTTTTCCCCTGATTCAAACGCGGAGAATATCTATAGCGGGTCCGTAGGAGTTTGTGGGTGTCTCGTAGAGGCTCGTACGAGTAAAAAGTAACGATTTTTTTAATCGCATATCTTTTTCCTCGTGGACATTTTTCGCAGTGTTGAAAAAACATCACGAGTTTACCGGATTTCTGTTACTCGTACGAGCCGCTACGAGACATCCACGAACATCTACAGAACTGCTACGTATATTCTCCGAGTTCGAATCGGGGGAAAACTCGGGAGAACTCGTGACAGTGGGACAGGCCCCTTACTCCAGCATTTTGTGTTCTTTAAATAAAAAATGTTTTTAATCAAAAATATTTATTCAAACATTAACATAATATATACAATACAATAAACAAAACCGAATCCACCACCATAATACAAGACAAACAATAAACTATGGTATAATTATCTTACAATCCTTTTCAAGGATGCATACAACCCTCTGCGCTGCCCAGAGGTCCCATGGACAGCGCGTAGTCCCTCTATAATAGGTATGTTACAATACCTACCTTTAGCAGCGCTGCAGTTCTGCCGCTCCCCGTGTGCGCGACTTTGGCGCCTTTCAGAGGGTGGCGTGTTTAAAATGCCGATTTTCTCTATGCAGTCCAAGTCGATCCATGTCGGGCGATTTCGTCGCTAAAGAGAAATCGCTCCGACATTTCATTCATGAAGCTATTTTTAAACTACGCTAGATTATTTATTAACTAGAGTAGTTTAAAAATCATCTTCTAAAGCGTTGAACGCCGACAGCGGAACGGACCTAACGTAGGCGATAAAAGAAGCTACACAGTTTATTTTTACATAACAACTTGGTTTTTAGGGAGGCTTTAATCACATTTTCATGTTGCGAAAAGGGGACAAAAAAAAATGTATGAACCGGCTGTATTTTTCATACCGACTTCACCGCAAACCGCAACGTTCTAATCCACCGCATTCCACTAAAACCCACTCGCTAGTTGATTTAAATGGCTATTAATTTACAGGCGTTAAATACTAAATTCCTTCCATTTGGCCTATAAATTCGTGAAAATTATGAATTAAATCTTATTTTTAAGATTTAAAAATTATGTTATATTGTGGATTATTGTGTGAATGCTATTTGGACACTTAGGCAATTAAAAAAAGTTTATCTTTTCTTAAGAAATGGATAGATGTTTAGATCTACTCATTGAATGTTTTAATTAGCTACAATTAGATAACTAACTAATTATATGCTTCAATTTCAAGCCATCCAAGTAAGATTGTTTCATATTTGTTTCAGAATGCTTCAATCTATAATAACTGACAATTTCATTGAGTTCTCTTAATTTTTAAGAAAGTTATGGGCTCCATCATGGCGATGGAGATAGGCGACGTTTCGGGTCGAGACGTCTGAAGAAGGGTCTCGACCCGAAACGTCGCCTATCTCCTTCGCTCCTTAGATGCTGCTGCACCCGCTGAGTTTCTCCAGCTTTTTGTGTAACCCTTTAACACAGAGGGTGTTGGGTTCCTGGGATGTGCTACCGGGGGGTGGTGGTTGAAGGAGATATATATTAATGGCATTTAAAAGATGTTTGGGCCGACATATAGATATGCAGGGAGTGGAGGGAAGTGGGTTATGTGCGGGATGGTCTTGGCATCACGATCAGCACAGCCATTGTGGGCCGAAGAGCCTGTTCGTGTGCTGTACTGTTCCATGTGTTCTGTGCTCCCACGAGAAAAGGATGGGGACGGTGGAATCTTTAGCTTATCAGCAAGAGGAGCTTGCTTTAACGTGACAAGCAAAATGCCCCACTCACTTCGTATTAATGTCAGTTTAGGTGAATGAGAGGGTCACCGCCCTATGTCGTTCTAGCCTGTCGGGGAGGGGACGAACATCTAAATTAAATGGATGGAAGTCGTATGCTTGGAGTATCATTAATCAATGTAAGTTGTCTGAAGAGCCAGTTAAATTCTAAGTCTATGTGCCTTTTTCACATTATGGTGCATTTTACGGTCAGAGTCTTTTTTTTTGAACTCCACATTTATTGACATAACAAAATACACATACAGGCAAAACAAAGAGACACATAAAAGACAATCGCAAAATGACAAAATACAAATCACCTAACCTCTATCTGCATCACATCGGATCCTCTTAACATTCTATCATAGAAGCATCTTATTCACAGGCACCATAGCAAGCTCGTCCATTCATATCCTGAATCAATCTTAGCATTTGAAATAGTACCGGCTTCCATATAATATTAAAGGCATCGGTCCTCAACTGCACAGCATCACCCCAAGCAAATAATTCTGATTTTGAATATCTGTTGCTGCTGGAGTATCTCCTAATACAAAACAAGCCGGTTCCAAAGGTAGATCCACTCCCAGAGTCCTTTTAAGGTGTTGGGTGACGTTTCGGGTCGAGACCATTCTTCAGACTTCAGTCTCGACCCGAAATGTCACCCATTCCTTCTATCCAAAGATGCTGCCTGCCCCGCTGAGTTGCTCCAGCATTTTTGTGTCTATAGAAACATAGAACATAGAAAAATAGGTGCAGGAGTAGGCCATTCGGCCCTTCGAGCCTGCACCACCATTCAATGTGATCATGGCTGATCATCCAACTCAGTATCCCGTACCTGCCTTCTCTCCATACCCCCTGATCCCTTTAGCCACAAGTGCCACATCTAACACCCTCTTAAATATAGCCAATGAACTGGCCTCAACTACCTTCTGTGGCAGAGAATTCCAGAGACTCACCACTCTCTGTGTAAAGAATGTTTTCCTCATCTCGGTCCTAAAGGAATTCCCCCTTATCCTTAGACTGTGACCCCTTGTTCTGGACTCCCCCAACATCGGGAACAATCTTCCAGCATCTAGCCTGTCCAACCCCTTAAGAATTTTGTAAGTTTCTATAAGATCCCCCCTCAATCTTCTAAATTCCAGCGAGTACAAGCCGTGTCTATCTTCGATTTAAACCAGCATCTGCAGTTCGTTCCTTCACCTTCCAAAGTGTTGTTTAGCTTCGTTTAGAGATCCTGCGTGGAAATAGGCCCCTCGCCCCACCATGTCCGTGCTGACCACGGAACACCCGCACACAAGTTTGATGTTAGCCCAGTTTCGAAATCCTGCACATTAGAGGGAATTTACAGAAGTCAATTAACCTACAAATCTGCGCGTCTTTGGAATGCAGGAGGAAACCGGAGGAAACCCGCTCTGTCACAGGGAGAACGTACAAACTCCACACACAGCCCCCTCTAGTCAGAGTCGAACCGGGGTCTCTGGCGATGTGAGGCAGCAACTCTACCACTGTGCCACCGTTGTCACCGTTGTAGTGTTTGCTGGTCAGCGCACAGTAACCTCGTGGAATATCACCTGATTTACTGATATGCTGTGAAATAAACTTCAGACTGAGAACTGAGAAAACGTACTGTTCTTTCTTAGAATAGTGCACAGGGATCTCCTATGGGCATCTAAGAATACAGACTGGAGTCTGTTTTAGTGGTTCGTCTGCATGCCTGTACCTTCGGCAGTGCAGTGTTCTGTCTGTAGAACATTGACTGAGATAAGTGCCTCAATTCCTGGAACACTGAAGAATGAACCATACCCATGACTTCTGTCATCTACAACCACTATAGTCACGGGTAGAACGTACAAATTCCGTTCAGACGGCGCCCAAAGTCAGGATCGAACCCGGGTCTCTGGCGCTGTAAGGCAGAAACTCTACCGCTGCGCCACCTCGCTGCCCGTGATTGTGCTAATGTGGTGACAGGGAACTGCAGACAAATCCTAAAAGTGGAGACATGGAATACAACAGTGATGACACGCAAGTTTCAGGAACCTTATTGATTATGTTAAAGGGTGCACCCATCATTGTGACAAAAAATTGGATCTACTGTCAACGAAGATAGGCTTGTCAATAACGATCTCATTCAGCTTGTCATCTAGTTAAGTCCTTCTGTGTTCCAACCTGCGCAAGACCTCGTTTTACTGTTCGTCAAGTTTCTGTGCAAGACCTCGTTTTATTGATAGTCAAGTTTCTGCAATTGAGACCTCATTTTAAATCTCAAGTTTTCGATTAATGTTGTCTACTGAGAATGTAAAAGCTGTACTAAAGTCACTCTTGGGAGCTCAGCTTTGACTGGTCGCCCATTATTTCGAACACCAACTTCGGGCGGCCTTTCCAGCTTGCTCCTATAGCAGATATATACCGTAACTTGACTGTTGGAAAATGATTGCCAAATTCTGCCGTCTAACATATACCAAGGTTTTGGAGAGAATGCAGAAGTGGTTTACCAGAATGCTGCCTGGATTGGAGGGTATTAGCTAGGAGAGGTTGGACTTCTCTGCAGCGTCGGTGGTTGAGGGGAGACGTAACGGAAATTCGTAACGTTAGGAGAAGTGTAGATAGGGAAGACAGTCAGAACATATTTTCTCCAGGGTGGATTTATCAAAGATCAGAGGGAATAGCATTAAGGTTAGAGGGGCAAAGTTTAGAGGAGATGTGCAGGGCATGTTTGATACACAGAGGAACGGGTGCCTGGAACGTACTATCAGTTGTATTTGTGGAGGCAGAAACAAGGCATTGAAGAGGCTTTTGGATAGGCACATGGATGTGCAGAGAACAGATACGGACCCGAGGAGATCAGTTTAATGGCATCATGTTTAGTGCGGGCATTGTGGGCTGAAGGGCATGTTACTGTGTAGTATAGACACAAAAAGCTGGGGCAACTCAGCGGGTCAGGCAGCATCTCCGGAGTAAAGGAATAGGTGACTTTTTGGGTCGAGACCCGAAATTCAGACTGAGAGTCAGGGGGGAGGGAAACCGAGAGATATGAAAAGGTACCATGAACAAATTCATGAAAGATATGCAAAAAGATATCCAAGCCAGCAACGATGATCTAGGACAGGTGGAGCCCACAATGGTCCATTGTTGGCTGCGGGGAAGGTGATAACGAGTGATACAAACCGTGAAACTCAGCAGGACGACAGTGAAACTAGTGCGGCGACTAGGGTGGGGGAGGGATGGAGAGAGGGGGGAGATGCAATGGATACCTGGAGTTATCAAACTCAATATTCATACTGGGTTACACAAAAAGCTGGAGAAACTCAGCGGGTGCAGCAGCATCTAAGGAGCGAAGGAGATAGGCGAAGTTTCGGGTCGAGACCCTTCTTCAGACCTGCTGGGTTGTAATTTCTATAATTGTTTCTTTACCATGGCCAGCCTTCTGCACCAAGCAGTCCAAAAACACACATACTACACAGAGAGCAAATGAATCATTCCTCCTGCAGCAGTAAAAGGTCAACAACTTGTTTCAGAAGTTAACTGAATTGTCATTAAGCAAAGTGATAGAAATCTGTGCTTTGCATTTTGCTAGCCTTCCTGTCAATAATATTAATAATTGCACCCACAAAACGTCACAACTGCACATGCAGACGTTAGTTCGCATTAAAGGGAGTCATAGAGTCAAGCTGCACCAGTCCCACCTGCCCGCGTTTGGTCCATGTTCCTCCAAACCAGCCACACCCGACCAGATCTCCCAGTTGCCAAACACTTTAATTCCCCCTCCCATTCCCACACTGGCCGTTCTGTCCTGGGCCTCCTCCATTGCCAGAGTGAGGCCCAGTGCAAGTTGGAGGAGCAGCACCTCATATTTCGCTTGGGCAGCTCACATCCCAGGGGTATGAACATTGACTTCTCTAATTTCAGGTAGTCCTTGCTTTCTCCTCCCCTTCTCCCCTTCAAGTTACTCCTGCTTTTCCCCTCTCTCCATCCCTCCCCATTCCCAGTTCTCTGACCAGACTGACTGTCTTCAGCTACATTTTATCTCTGGTTGCTTTGTTGTTAATATCCCAGCTAACAATGGTCCATTCTACATTTCCTGTGATCTCCAACTCCTTTGTCCTGTTTTCTCACCCTATACTTCCTTATCTCTGTAACTCCCTCCCCCCCGAACAACAGTCTGAAGAAGGGCCTTGACCTGAAATGTCACCCATTCCTTCTCCCCAGAGATGCTTCCTGTCCCGCAGAGTTACTCCAGCATTTTGTGTCTGTCTTTGGTTTAAAGCAGCATCCGCAGTCCCTTCCTACACTATCCATGTACCTGCCGAGCTGTTTCTTAAACGTTGGGATAGTCCCTGCCTCAACTACCTCCTCTCTCAGCTCGTTCCATACACCCACCACCCTATGTGTGACAAAGTTACCCCTCAGATGAAGGGTCTCAACCCAAAATGTCGCCTATCTCCTTCGCTCCTTAGATGCTGCTGCACCCGCTGAGTTTCTCCAGCTTTTTGTGTAACCCGCTATTAAATCTTTGCCCATTCACCTTAAACCTCTATCCTCTGGGCCTTGATTCACCTACTCTGGGCAAGAGACACTGCAGTAACAAACAGGTGTTAAAGAAGGAACTGCAGATGCTGGAGAATCGAGGGTTACACAAAAGGCTGGAGAAACTCAGCGGGTGCAGCAGCATCTAAGGAGCGAAGGAGACAGGCGACGTTTCGGGTCGAGACCCTTCTTCAGACATCTAACAAACAGGTTACTGGTAACAAACGGCAGGACTATTACATAGAAACATAGAAAATAGGTGCAGGAATAGGACATTCGGCCCTTCAGGCCTGCACTGCCATTCAATATGATCATGGCTGATCATCCAAAATCAGTGCCCTGTTCCTGCTTTTTCTCCATATCCCTTGATTAATTTAGCCGCAAGAGCTAACTCTAACTCTCTCGTTACGAGACAAAGCATAAGAAGTCATTCCAATTGACAAAGAGACAAATTGCTTCCTGTGTTTTAAATGTCACTGTGGCTACCATTGGCAATGTGCACTACTCCTGATGTAACCTGATTGCTTTGGACTACACCTCTTGGCAGCTTTAAATAGCTGCAGCACTGCACTACAGAATGCCTGTACGGATAAGCTGCTGTGTGTCACTCTGCGAGAAGGCCAGGCCAGTTCCCGGTTACATGTGGATCCTCAATGGACCACAGATGTTGGGAGTCTGGGAATAATGGCCATTGTCACTCAGTGCAGTCTGACACTCGCTTCACATTCCAATCCCAGACTGAGTAGAGACATTGGGAGGTCATGCGGCAGTTTTGTTTCGTTTCGTTTATAGGTACAGCGCGGAAACACCGAGTCCGCACCGACCAGCGATCCCTCCGCACATCGACACTATCCTACACACGCTAGGGGACAATTTACATCTATTCCCAAGCCAATGAACCTACAAACCTGTACGTTTTTGGACTGTGGGAGGAAACCAAAGATCTCGGAGAAAACCCACGCAGGTCATTGAGGGAACGGACAGACAAGCACCCGTAGTCGGAATCAGGATCGAACCCCGGTCCCTGGCACTGTAAGTGCTGTTGTGCCCCTGCACTGTATTAGACATTGCTGAGGCCACATTTATAGTATTGTATTCAGTTTTGGCCACCATGTTATAGGCAAGATGTTGTCAAGTTGGAACGTGTACAGAGAAGATTTTACAAGGATGTTGCCAGGACTCGAAGGCCTGAGATATGAGGAGAGGTTGAGCACGCTTTGACTCTATTCCTTGGAGCGCAGGAGGACGAGGGGTGATCTTTTAGAGGTGTATAAAATCATGAGAGGAATAGATTGGCAAGATGCACTGAGTCTCTTGCCAAGAGTAGGGGAATCGAGAACCAGAGGACAAGGGTTTAAGATGAGGGGGAAAAGATTTAATAGGAATATGAGGGGAACCTCGTCACACAAAAGGTGGTGGGTGTATGGAACGAACTGTCGGAGGAGGTAGTTGAGGCAGTTACTATTGCAACATTTAAGAAACATTTGGACAGGTACATGAACAGGGGAGATTTAGAGGGATATGGGCCAAATGCAGGAAGGTGGATCTGGGTCAGGATCCAGGGGCCTGGAGTCCAAGATGACCGAAGACACTTTTCTGCTGCAGCCTTCATCCGCCTTCCCAGCTGTTGTGACGCTCCACTAAGGTCAGCCATCGTCCTCCGCCTGTTCCACCATTGAGTCTTTGTTCGACCTCACCGCCATGGGTGGCCCTACCGGGAGCATAGATAGCTCCAGACGGCATCGCTCTCAGGATCTCAGGACCACACGAGCTTCTCCACCACGACAAGGTGACAATCCACAGAGAATCCTTGGGATACTCGGAGATCTTCTCACGAGTCTTCACTACAGAATCAGGGGAACGCATACATTTACCCGAGAGGGCTAACATTGGTTTGAAATTGGATCCAAAAGGCAGTACCTCCAACATTGAAGCATTTTCACAACAGTCCTTTTCTTTTCCAGCAGGTTGTTGGACTGGTTCTGGAGAGCTAAATTTAAATCAGTGATGAAAGTTTCTCTCCTGAAGTCATTGGAAAAAAAGAAACCACTATTAAACACGAGCCGCAAAGACTTGAGACTTGGCATCATAACCGTCCTACTGAAAGGGGAGGGTGCTGCATGTTTTGAGAAACTTGAGGTTGAAGTTCGAGGTTGGTCACGAGTTATACCGTGTGTTAATGCCCTGCATGTGACGTCCACAGATCATTTCCAGTGACTGGAATGGAAGGAGGACCTTTCAACCCATCATGTCGATGCTGGATCAGGAGACAATTCAACCCTGACCTCGGGTGCTGTCTGCGCGGAGTTTGCACGTTCTCCCTGTGACCGCGCGGTTTTGCGCAGCGCATTGGCACGGCATTGCCGTTAACACCTTGTTTAGTTCAGTTTGGAGATACAGCACGGAAACAGGCCATTCGGCCCACCGAGTCCGCACCGACCAGCGATTCCCGCATGTTGACGCTATCCTACACACACGAGGGATAATTTACACTGGCACCCAGCCAATTAGCCGACAAACCTGTACGTCTTTGGAGTGTGGGAGGAAACTGGAGATCTCATGGAGAAAACCCACGCGGTCACAGGGGGAACGTGCAAACACCGTACAGACACTCACTCGAAGTTGAAATCGAACTCAGGTCTCCAGCGTTGCAAGCGCTGTAAGGAAGCAAATCTACCGCTGTGCCATCGTGCCACCACAGTGTTATTCAAACTGTGTGCCTGGAACGCGCTGCCAAGGGTGGAGGTGGTGGCGGATACGATGGTGGTGTCTAAAGGGCCTGTCCTACCAGCATGCAACTCCATGCGATGAGCGTTTGAGCCGTCCGGCGTCGCGGGGCCGGTCCCACTTCGATCGCCGGAGCCGTGGGGAATTGTGCGGAGTTCGTCCCGACATCGCGCGTGGCTCCGAAAAACTGGCTATGTTCAAAAATTCCGCGCGGCAACGGCTTGTTGGCTCGCAGTCGCCTCGATGCATTACACACCATCTCGAAGTTGTGCCTCCGTGAACCTATCTGTAGGTGCCTCCGTGACCCTCTACGTGTGTGGCTCCGTGGCCCTCTGTGTATGCCTCTGTGCCCCTCACTGTGTGCCCCTCTCTGTCCTGGCGAACTTACCTTTAAGACTTCGCTCCAAGTTCGCCTCACTTTGCGCCGCGTTGCGCCACTCACCCGACCTCCGCGTGGCCCTCGCTGCCGGTTTGGTCGCGCTTGCCGCATGCAGGCGCATGCTGGTGGGAACGGCCCTGTACAGGGGATCACCCGACCTCCGCGCGGCCCCCGCTTCTAGTTTGATCGCGCTCATCGCATGGAGTCGGATGCTGGTAGGACAGGCCCTTAAGTGTGTCAGAGCAGCACATGTGTATGCAAGGAGTGGAGGGGTATGGATCATGTGTGGACAGATGAGTTTACTTTACCTAGGCAACAGGCTCAGCACAGACATTACGGGCCGAAGGGCCTGTTCCTGTGCTGTGACCCATGAGTGATACCTGGAAGCCTGAGGAAATAGTGCACACAGAATGCTGTAAGGAAGTAAGTACGTTGATTGGTCAAGTAATCACATACAAGGAATTTGCCTTGGTGCTCCGCCCACAAGTAACAACATGACATACAGTGACAATTAGGAATGACTCAGAAGACATTAAACATTAATAATAATGAAACATTAATGTCTGAAGGTTGTCTGTACGGAGAATGACTAATGGACTGAAGCAAATAAACTGAATATTTCTTTATCTATCCGCTGGCTGCCACAGTTTTTATACCACAAAACAGACCAGGAAAAGTCACTTATTCCAATTCTCCAGAGAAGCTGCCTGACCTGCTGAGTTAATCTTAAGTTGCTTCACAACCCTGAAATAAAATGGTACCAAACAGATAACTGCTTGGATTCGCGTCAAGCCCCTTGGTCGCACCATTCCCCAGAGGCACTCAGGGTTAAAGTGTTCAACCAAGTTATATTTGAGTTTGTCTTTGAGGTCTTGAGGAGAACAGATCGTTATCTGTCGTGTATTTGCCACAAGGGCACGGAGAGGTGGATGTCGGGCTGTGGAAGGGTTCCTGAGTCAACGCGGAAACACCGAGCCACCACGTGAAATCAATTAGTGCCCACGTCTCAAAGTGCCATCAGATTCTCCGATCCCACAGTGTGTGATGTACTCTGGAACTCACACGCCATTTTTCCGCAACCAAATAATGATATTTTTTCATGTGTAGGAAGGAACTGCAGATAGGCACAAAAAGCTGGACAGGCAACATCTCTGGAGAGATGGAATGGGTGGCGTTTCGGGTCGAGACCCTTCCTCAGACAGCAAGAACTGCAAGATGCTGGTTTGCAACGAAGATAGGCACAAAATGCTGGAGCAACTCAGCGAATGGCGCAGGGGTAGAGTTGCTGCCTTACAGCGCCAGAGACCCGGGTTTGATCCTGACTACGGGTGCTGTCTGTATGTTCTCCCAGTTTTGTCCGGGTGCTCCGGTTTCCTCCCACGCTCCAAAGATTTGCAGCTTTATTGGTTAATTGAGTTCTGTAAATTTTAAAATGTCCCTAGCGTGTAGGGTGATGGGGTTGGTTTAGTTTAGTCTGGAGATACAGCTCTGAAACAGGCCCTTTGACCCACCTTCCCCATAGTACTAATCCCCATTAGCACTAGTACTATTCTACACGAGAAGGACAATTTACAGTCTTTACCGAAGTCAATCAACCGACAAATCTGTAGGTCTTTGGAACGAGGGAGGAAACCGGAGCACCCGGGAGAAACATAGCCCTGAGTGCTAATGCGTGCAGTGATCGCTGGTCGGCGCGGACTGTAACCGGTAGATTTTAATTTAGAGACGCAGTGTGGAAACAGGCCCTTCAGCCCAACGACTCCACTCCGACCAGCGATCACCGCACGCTAACACAATCCTACGCACACCAGGGACAATTTACAATGACACCAATCCAATTAGCCTAGAAACCTGCACGTCCCTGGACCTCTAAAAGCCATAGTCTAAATTAAAGTCTGACCTGAGCTCTTCCAGGTACAATTGTGTCGGATAACTAGGTGACGTTTCAGGTCGAGACTCTGTATAGACAATAGACAATAGGTGCAGGAGTAGGCCATTCTGCCCTTCGAGCCTGCACCGCCTCTCAATGTGATCATGGCTGATCATCCCCAGTCAGTACCCCGTTCCTGCCTTCTCCCCATATCCGCTGACTCTGCTATTTTTAAGAGCCCTATCTAGCTCTCTCTTGAAAGCATCCAGAGAACCTGCCTCCACTGCCCTCTGAGGCAGAGAATTCCACAGACTCACCATTCTGTGTGAGAAAAAGTGTTTCCTCGCCTCCGTTCTAAATGGCTTACTCCTTATTCTTATCTGGCCTTAGAACTGATGGGTGAAAAGGGGAAGATCCATCAGGCATCTTATATCTGGGAGGCATCTGGGAGTTTTGGAGGAATAGGGAACTGAGCTCTTCGGCAATTTGCTCCATTAGTAAATAACCTGGCACCACATGTCACCAAGACTCACACTTGATTTGTGGCCATTTGGATGAAGTGCTTGGAGGCAGCCTACAGACTGCGGCAGCGTCCAGGAGCCAGAAGCTTATATAGTCCCTGAACGTTCATTCAATTATGTCACCGTCTTGAACATGGCTGGACGTCACTCTGCAAGATTCGATAAATTGCACCTCTTGCAATAACAAAGCAACCAGACATACAACACATTAAGCCGTGCGCCCGGTTTCCAAAGATAGCATTGTGGAAAAACTGCTCTTGTTCTTTCTATTAACAACAATACTGTGTACGGTTAATGGCAAACAGCTGTCCCATTTGCAAATACGTTACAACCAGGCATACCCCAAGCACACAGACCAGTGCAAGGTTTTTTTTAAAAATACTCCCTGCTATTCTTTTTCTTTTTCGAGATACAGCACGGAAACAGGCCCTTCCTCCCACCGAATCCACGCCTGCCGACGATCCCCGCACATTAACACTATCCTACACACACTACGGACAATCTACATTTACACCGTACAGACCTGTACGTCTTTGGAGCGTGGGAGGAAACCGGACAACCCGGAGAAAACCCACGCAGGTCACGGGGAGAACGTGAAACATGCATACAGACAGCGCCCGTAGTCAGGATCGAACCCAGGTCCCTGGCGTTGCAAGGCAGCGACTCTACCGCTGCGCCACGGTGAAGGACCTCCAGCCCGCATATTGTGCAGCAATCTCCCCATATACTTTATAAAATATTAACTATGCATTTCTTTGCAATATTTTTTTGGCGGAGGCACGGTGGCGCAGCGGTAGAGTTGCTGCCTTGCAGCGCCAGAGACCCGGGTTCGATCCTGACTACGGGTGCTTTTCTGCATGAAGTTTGTACGTTCTCTCAGTGACCCGCACGGGTTTTCTCCGAGATCGTTGTTTTCCTCCCACACTCCAAAGACGTACAGCTTTGTAGGTTAATTTGGCTCGGTGCACCGTAAATGTAAAATTGTCCTTAGTGTGCGTAGGATAGCGTTAATATGCAGGGATCGCTGGTCGGAGCGGACATGGTGGGCCGAAGGGCCTGTTTCCGTGCTGTAGCTCTAAACTAAAAAAATATTGTACCAGGCAGCTTGTAAGCAGATTCTTTCTCCATAAAAGTGATTGAGAATGATGTGCAAGATACTGGCTTGCTGGCAACATGTTCGGTGTGTTACGGGCTCTGAGACATGCCGGAGGGTGTTTCCTTGTCAGATGCTGTTGTCCCATGTTGAGTTCAGTTTAGTTTAGTTAAGAGATACAGTGCCGAAACAGGCCCTTCGGCCCGTCAAGACCGCACAGACCGGCGATCCCCGCACATTAACACCGTCCTACACACACTAGGGACAATTTTTATATTTTATACAAAGCCAGTTAACCTCCAAACCTGTACGTCTTTGAAGTGTGGGTGATAACGCAAAGTTCACGGGGAAAACCCTCACAGGTCACGGGAAGGACGTAAAAACTCCGTACAGACAAGCACCTGTAGTCAGGATCGAACTTGGGTCTCTGGCGCTGTAAGGCAGCAACTCTACCGCTGCCCCTCCATGCCGCCCAGTTCTTTAGATAAATAAACTAACTTTCTGATACAGCGGAGGATGGAATTACAGATGACCTCCATGCCAAGAGCAATGCTAATAGCTCTTGGGGTTAAAGCAGCAAATCCCTTGTCCCTGTCTAATCCCACAGCCTAACAAGGTTTCAGGAACTGTCACAGAATCCATTTAACATTTTCACACTGAGACCTCCCCAGCAGAGTTGCTTGGACAACTGGTCAAGCAAGCCCTTGAAACACTCACGAGCGCACACATATTGAAATTGGTGCTTGAGAATTTTTTTTTTTTTTGCAGGGACCTTTCAAAGAAAAGAAAGATTCCACGAATGCTTTCCATTCTTCTGCAGAGAGGCAGTGAAGTGCTAACACATGTCAACAGAGCTTTTGGAAGCTTCCTGCAGAATGACACTCTCGCTCGGGGGTTACATAGGCTCCAGACTGGTTTTGAAATAAAGGGGTGGCACGGTGGCGCAGCGGTGGAGTCGCTGCCTCAAAGCGCAAGTGACCCCCCCGGTTCGATCCTGACTACAGGCGCTTGTCTGTCGGGAGCTTGCACCTTCTCCTCGTGACCTGCGTGGGTTTTCTCCGGGTGCTCCGGTTTCCTCCTACACTCCAAAGCCGTGCAGGTTTGTAGGTTTATTGGCATCGGTAAATTGGCCCGACGGTGTTGGATAGAACTAGCGTGCATGGTCGGCGCGGACTTGGTAGATGGAACTAGTGATCGATGCTCGGCACAGACTCGGTGGGCCGAAGGCCTGTTTGCGCTCCGTAAATCTCTAAATTAAACTAAACTAAACATATGACCATTTTACGTCCATTACTGATGATTCCCCTCATACAGAATCGGTGTGAGGGCGGAAAGGCATAGAAGCCTCCAACTCATTGTTAAAACACGTTCTGCAAGGGGACCTTTTCCAATTGCTGTTTTCATTCGACAAGTGTGGAGCTGGGCCACACTTAATTCTTCCTTGCAGTTTGTACCTACATGTTGTAACATTCTAGTTATTTTAAACAGGTCAGGGTGTGGAATGTGCATAGAAACATAGAAATTAGGTGCAGGAGTAGGCCATTCGGCCCTTCGAGCCTGCACTGTCATTTAATATGATCATGGCTGATCATCAGAAATCAGTACCCCGTTCCTGCTTCCTCCCCGTAACCCTGCATTCCGTTAGCCATCATAGCTATATCTAACTCTCTCTTGAAAACATCCAGTGAATTGGCCTCCACTGCCTTCTGTGGCAAAGAATTCCACAAATTCACAACTCTCTGAGTGACAACAATTTTTAACCTTTATTTATTATTTATTATATTGTTAGATAGATATATATATATAGACGTCTCAGTGTGAAGAAGTGTCCCAACCCGAAACGCCACCTATTCCTTTTCTCCAGAGATGCTGCCTGACCCGCTGAGTTACTCCAGCTTTTTGTGTCTGTCCTCATTAGAATTACTGAGTACTAATTCTAGTGCAATTGGGCTTAGATGAAAAGTAAGTTCAGGCAGTAAGTTTCCAAACTATTAATATTCATAATAATACTCGTATATTATCCCTGTTCAGATTGTGTTAAGTCTGTGAGAGGCCGTAACAGCTTAATGATGTACAGAGACTGTGGAAACCACGAGGTGCCAGTTTAGCGTAACTGTTGTTAATATGAAGAAATGGCCATTGGTGTTGAGGTGAATCTGAATTGGCAATTTCCTGTTAAGGTCCACGGGTTCTCCACTGATGCTCTAATCCGTCTCCACGTTGATTCCCCGATAGCAGAGTTACATTTTGCTACCTGTGTGGCCGGCAAAATGGATCAGATGTCACTGAATTCAGCCTCTTGGGCCTGAACTGACTCCCTGATCCTCATTTACTAAGGTCAAGTTATCTTGCAGGATCAGAATGCTCATAGTACTTCTTGTTCCAACGTTATACCGTCTTCTATCTCAAAATTCCATCTGATTATTGCTCCTACTTGGATCAAAAACTTGTGCGATTAACTAATATTACATTTAACGTGTACTGCATTTCCCTATCGTTATTCGAGGCAGGGTTTAGAATTGGAAGTTTAGTTTAGACATTAGGCTTAACACTTTAGACTTAAGACTTTTGACTTCAGCGATCAGGCCTGGAAACAGGCCCTTCGACCCACTGAGTCCGTGCCGACCAGTGATCGTCCCATACGCCAGCACCATCGTACACACACTAGGGACAATTTACCAAAAGTCTACTAAACTACAAACCTGCAGGTCTTTGGAGTGTGGGAGGAACCCGGAGCACCTGGAGAAAACCCACGCAGATCAAGGGGAGAACGTACAAGCTCATTGGAGATGACTAAGATACATCCAGCAATATTGAGACCTGCACCAGGGTGCAGAAGTAGAGTTGCTGCCTTACAGCGTCAGAGAACCGTGTCCTATCCCGAATATGTGTGGTGTCTGTGAAGAGTTTGTATATTCTCCCCGTCATCACGTGGGTTTGCTCCGGTTGCCTCCCACACTCCAAAAACGTACAGGTTTGTAGGCTAATTGGCTTTGGTAAAAGTTGCAAATTGTCTTGGTGTGTGTAGGACGGTGCTAGTGCGTGGGTATCGCTGGTCGGCGCGGACTCGGTGGGCCGAACGGCCTGTTAGTGCACTGAACCAATAAACTAACACTAAATACTAGGATGGGTAAAATCCAGTGGACATTTCTACTGTAAGAGAGAACAACACCTTATGTTAAGAGCAGACGGGCTGATTCCTACGGCTAGTCTAAACTAGTAAATCTGTGCCTGAAAAATGTACCTCGATTTTCCATGGAGGAAGCACTGCAAACCTCCCAGGAAGCAACACCGCCCTCGGGCTGGGAGATAGAAATCGACATGCATTCTTCCATTCAATTTGTGGACCATACTTCCTTGCCGCTAATCCTGTTTACATGATCTCTTTAATTTAGTAAAACAGCTGAGTCTTGCTGTGATTAAAATCAGGTAAGAGGTGAAAATATAATGGGCATCACTCAGTCTAGTTTGGTTTGGAGATACAGAGCGAAAACAGGCCCTTCGCCCCACCGACTCCGCGCCGACCAGCGAGCCCCACACAGTTACACTACCCTACACACACAAGGGGCAATTTTAACATCTATAGCAAGCCAATTAACCTACAAACCTGCACGTCTTTGGAGTGTGGGAGGAAACCGGAGCACCCGGGGAAATCCTACGCAGGTCACTGAGAAAACGCGCAAACTCCGTACTGGCAGCACCTGTGGTCTTTTGCACTGTAAAGGGCCTGTCCTACCAGCACGCAACTCTATGCGATGAGCGCGACCTAACGTGGTCGCTTGAGCCGTCCGGCGTCGCGGGGCCGGTCCCACTTCGATCGCCGGAGCCGTGCGGAATTGTGCGGAGTTCGTCCCGACATCGCGCGGGGCTCCGAAAAACTGACTATGTTCAAAAATTCCGCGCGGCAATGGCTTGTCGGCTCGCAGTCGACTCGACGCATTACACACCGCCCCGACATCGTGCCTCCGTGAACCTCTCTGTAGGTGCCTCTGTGACCCTCTATGTGTGTGGCTCCATGGCCCTCTGTGTGTGTGCCTCTGTGCCCCTCAATGTGTGCCCCTCTCTATCCTGGCGAACTTACCTTAAGACTTCGCTCCAAGTTCGCCTCACTTTGCGCCGTGTTGCGCCACTCACCCGACCTCCACGCGGGCCTCGCTGCTGGTTTGGTTGCGCTTGCTGCATGCAGGCGCATGCTGGTGGGAACGGCCCTGTACAGGGATCACCCGACCTCCGCGCGGCCCCCGCTTCTAGTTTGATCGCGCTCATCGCATGGAGTCGGGTGCAGGTAGGACAGGCCCTTAAGGCACCAACTCGACCACTGTGCCCAATTTAGCCCATTTTAATTCAGTAAAACAGCTGAGCCTTGCTTGCATTAAACTCAGGTAAGAAGTGAAAATCTAACGGTCATGACTTCATTCATTCTTTCACACGAAATGACTCTAGTTGCCAATGTTTGCTTCTGGTCCATGGATTGCATTCTCAACTAAGGAAGTACAGTTTTGCAGTATCACTGTGAGAACATTTAACAGAGACCTCTGTCACTTTTTTGTGATAGTGTTAATCCATTTATTATTAAAGCCTTTGTGAAAAGCAGACAGACTAAGCCTTAAGCAAATGCCTGGACTTAGATTGGCGGTTTATGTGGCCTAGGTTCAACTTGAAATATAGACAAGGGCTAGAAAGGATATTAATATATAAATAAATATTGTTATAGTGTGCTAACAAATTCCTATCAACCTGCGGCCAATTAATTACATCAGCTCCAGGCTTAATCAGCACCCGATCTGAATGTGGACATCATTTACAATGCTTTGTACAATCACCCATCTCCTGCTGCTCTGCAAGTCTCCAGTATGTCCCTCTAATTTTGCTCTCTTGCACATCTGTGGACCTTGTTTCATTGTACAGAGCCCTAGTGAGACCACACCTGAAGTATTGTGTACAGTTTTGGTCCCCTAATTTGAAGAAGGACATTCTTGCTATTGAGGGAGCGCAGCGTAGGTTTACAAGGTTAATTCCCGGGATGGCGGGACTGTCATATGCTGAGAGAATAGAGCGGCTGGGCTTGTACACTCTGGAGTTTAGAAGGATGACGGAATCTCGTTGAAACATATAAGATTGTTCAGGGTTTGGACACGCTAGAGGAAGGAAACATTTTCCCGATGTTGGGGGAGTCCAGAACCAGGGGCCACAGTTTAAGAATAAGCCATTTAGAACGGAGACGAGGAAACACTTTTTCTCACAGAGAGTGGTGAGCCTGTGGAATTTCATTTCGGAGTCACGCTCGACATATCGTCGTAACGCGTTGCTGCGACGGCTGGCGGTGGAGCGCGCTCCTCGCCAGCCCTTCATAAGGGGCCACGGAGGTGAGTATTCCACCTTTAGTTGGTGGTCCTTGTTGTTCGTTATGTCTTGCAGCAAGGACATGGATGGGAGTTCGAAGGGCCGGAGGACGTCAGGACGAGTTCGCCGGTCAACAGTTCCGGGGCCTTTACCATCGGCAGTACCTGCAACGCAGGCCGGGACTCAGGCGGAGATGTGGGTAAGCCCTGTGATTACAGGTCCAGATCCGCCAGCACACCACAGCTCGGAGGAGTTCGACGAGGAGGAGTGTGGTGTGCCGCCAGAGCGGGGGGACGCTGCCATGGCAGTCAGGTCGTCAGCGGGCTCGCTGGCGACCTCGAGCAGGGGGCGTGCGGCTGCACGGCCCGTTCCACTCAGCCCCCCGAGAAGGGGCAGGGCAGGAGCCCAGAAGCCTAACCCTGCCAGGGCTAGGGCATTGCCTGACACGGAGGAGCGGTCAGGTTCCAGGGCGAGACCCGGGGCGGCTGTGAGGTCCAGCCGGCACACCCCGACTCTCGACGCCGGGACGGGTCGGTTGAGTCGGGTCTCGTCACGGTCGCCGAGCCCCCCATGGATGGGTGGGCGAGACCATGCGTCGGCAAGGTCCACGATGTGGGCAGCCGGCAAGCCTGCGCGGGCTTCAGGTAGCCATGCTTCGGCTGGTGCCGACACCACGCTGCAAGTGCCCTTAGTGGCAGCGGCGTCAGCTCCCGCTAAACGGAGGCGGTTGAACACGCCCGCGCGGGAATTGCGCAGTTTCGCCTCGGCGGCTGTTAGCGACAACTACCGGCACCGGCAGGGCCTCGATGAGGTGCGGGCCGATGATAGGAGCCCGGTATTCTTTTCAGAGCCGGAGGACTCCGACCACCTGAGTGTTCAGGGTGAAGGGCGTATTGACCGTATGGAGCGGCTGCTGGAGCTCCTGCTTCAAAGCCAACAACAGCAGGGCAGCCACAGGCACAGGGCGTCGTCACCAGCCTCTACCATCAGCCTGGAGCAACAGGAGGAGGAGGTTTTGGTGGATCCCATACCACCTCCGGTGGAGGTACCAGCGGAGGATCTTCTGGATGTGGCGACCAAATTTGCGGCCCCACATTCATCTGGACTTCCTTTAAACACGAAGCTGGCAGCCACTGTGGACTTTCTTAACAACCAGCAACTACAGGAAGAAGTCCTCATTCAGGCAATGAGCCGTCACAAGGCTCCATCCAATTGCAACTCCCTCAACGTGCCTGTGGTCAATACGCCGATATGGGGCAACGTCAGTGCGGCTATCCGTCAACCGGAGGTAAAACTGCAGCGGATCCTGAAGCTCCTCACGGATTTACCTTTGTAAATAGACGGATATTACCGCCTTTGTGCGGTCGGTGGACGGGGACGAATTGAATTTGGACCAGGAAGATGCCCTGGCCCTCCTGTGCGCGACCCAGCATGAAATTAACGGGTTTCGCAAAACCAGCATCCGCCCAGCGCTCAATCCAAAGTTTGCAGGATTGTGCAAACCAACGCCGCCGCCCCCGCCCCGTCAGCTCTTTGGGGAGGACCTCTCGAAGAGAGTCAAAGAGCTTGACGAGCAAGCCAAAACGGTGGGGATCATGCGCCCTCAGAGTGCCCCACACCGTCAGGCTCAAAGTCTCCATACATTCGATCACGAGGGTCTGCTAGTACCTCGACGAGGACCCACCCTCAAGCTCCACAACGACAGCAACATCAGACCCAGCACCAGGGGTCTTTTTTAGGACAGGGTCGGCAGAGACCCTGGTGGAAAACGAAGACGCCGCGCCCTCAAGCCAACCCAGCACCTCCACGTCCGCACACGCGTGTCAAGGACCGCCGGTAACCACGGAGGTGAGGGGGTCTGGTTCTCTCTTTTCTCTCTGTTTAACTTCACATGTTGGTGGTCGCCTTCGGTGGTTTTTGGGTGCATGGGGTAATTTTACTGGTGACGAGTATGTGTTGCAGAATATTCAGGGGCATAAAATTGAGTTTATTAATGGCGACATTCCTCCATCCCAGCACATGCCTGGTCGTACGTTTAAATTATCTGCTGCAGAACAGGCAGCCGGCTATAAGGAACTGTTAAGTCTTGAGCACAAAGGAGTGATTGAGAGAGTGGTGCATGAGCCAGTTGAATTTGTTTCGAACATATTCACCAGACCTAAGAAGGATGGAAGTTGTCGTGTCATTATTGATCTAACCCGTTTGAATACTTTTGTAACATATACTCATTTTAAAATGGATACGTTTGAAACAGCCAAATCATTGATTTCTCATGGTTGCTTTATGGCATGCATCGATTTAAAAGACGCATATTATTCCGTATCCGTCCAGAAATGTGACAGAAGGTTTTTGAAATTCATCTGGATGGGGCAACTCTGGCAGTACAAGGCTTTGCCTAATGGGCTCACCACAGCCCTAGATTGTTCACTAAATTAGTGAAGCCAATTATGGCTTATTTGAGACAACGACACCATATAGTTATGGCCTATTTAGATGATATCTTAATTGTGGGCCACACCCTGGAATTGGCTGAACAGGGTGTTGCAGCTGCTGTCAATATATTTCAACAATTGGGGTTTATTGTCCATCCAGAGAAATCAAAGTTCTACCCTGCCCAGGTGATTAATTACCTAGGGTTCACGGTGAACTCTATAAGCATGAGGGTTACCATTCCAATTAACAAGATTGAGGAGGTTACCCAGGTGTGTCAAGATTTAATCAGCACCAATATACCATCGATTCGGCACTTAGCTACTATAATTGGGAAGCTGGTAGCTTTGTTTCCGGCAGCGCGATATGGACCTTTGCATTATCAGAATTTGCAAAGAGCTAAAATTGCTGCGTTAAAACAGAACGCTGGTCATTATGATCGGTCCATGCAGCTGCCGCCCGAAGCGATAAATGAGTTGCAATGGTGGGTGTGTCACATTAGCAGCTCATTCAAGCCTATTAGGGAGGCTAATCTGGTGGTATATTTGCAAACTGATGCAAGCTCCAATGGTTGGGGAGCCACGAATAATTGCTCTAGTTGTGGTGGCAGATGGGACACCCTTGAATCAACGATGTTGTTAACTCAAGGGATTAACTATTTGGAGTTGCTGGCAGCATTCCACGGACTTCGTGCGTATTGTTCCAAGCTTGTTGGAGCACATGTCCGTCTCCAAATAGACAACACCACAGCAGTAGCATATTTAAACCATATGGGTGGTACCAGGTCAGTTTCGTGTGACAAATTGGCAAACTCAATTTGGCTCTGGTGTGTTCAAAGAGACATTTGGATTTCAGCTACCTATTTGCCAGGTGAGCTTAATACTGTGGCGGACACCAGGTCACGCAAATTTAATGACCATATTGAATGGATGTTGCATCCTGAGATCTTTTCTAAAGTCACAGCCAGATTTGGTAAACCGGACATTGACCTCTTTGCGTCATGGTTGAACCATCAGGTACCAACCTACGTTTCATGGGAACCAGATCCTGGGGCAATAGCGCTAGATGCATTCTCGCTGGACTGGGGGAAGTGGTTTTTCTATGCCTTCCCCCCGTTTTGCCTCATCAGTCGGGTATTGCAAAAGATTCAGGCAGATGCTGCCAAGGGCATTCTTATTATACCCGACTGGCCCACACAGCCTTGGTATCCGGTGGTCTTTGACATGCTCAACGAACCTTGGGTCCTTTTGAAGGGTTGCCCACAATTGGTTACTCACCCTGTCTCAGGGGAGCCGCATCCCTGCCATGGCTATTTAAATTTGTTGGCTTGCAGGTTCTGAACAGGCCGTTAGTCCAATACGGCCTCTCGGCTCGGACCATGGATACCATCGGGGCGTCGTGTCGAGAGTCTACAAGGCGAAGATACCGCTCGCATATTAAGAAGTGGGAAGCCTACTGCAGCCGCTCTCGCATCACATACGATGACGTGACAATAACCGACGTCCTGGAATTCCTCGCGGGGTTGCACCATGATGAACACTTAAGTTACAGTGCCATCAACAGCGCCAGAAGTGCGCTATCATTCTACCTCAGTTTGGAGGTAGGATCCAACAGGCTAGTGTCCAGACTCATGCGGGGTATATTCAATATGAATCCGCCTACACCACGCTATAATATCACCTGGGGTGTCAGGGACGTATTAACCCTGCTCAGGACGTGGTCTCCCATGGAAGGGCTCCAACTGGACCAACTCACCATGAAGCTGGTGATGTTACTAGCGCTGACTTCAGCTCAGAGGGTACAGACACTACACAAACTTCGTGTCGACAGAATGACGTCTACCCCCACAGAAGTAGTCTTTTTCATTGACGAGCTACTAAAGCAGCATAGACCTGGGTGCACAGGGCTGCAGCTGAAGTTCCCGGCATACCCCGCAGATGCTAGGCTATGTTTAGCCTCACATATCCGCCACTATGTCAAGGTGACGGCACGCATCAGAGGAATGGAGAGATACCTGCTTGTCACTCATAAGAGACCTCATCATCGAGTGACAGTCCAGACGATATCCAGGTGGCTTCGAGTCGTCTTGGGTAAGTCAGGTATCGACACTAATGTGTTCAAGTCTCATTCCACCAGGGCTGCATCGACTTCAGCGGCGAGGGTCATGGAGGTGCCCATGGACCAAATTCTCGCCACCGCAGGATGGGCTAATGAAGCTGTGTTCCAGCGTTTTTATAACAAGCCTGTTGCTGCTCCTCTACAGTTCGCAGAAGCCGTGCTGAATGCAGGTCAAGAACGTGGAGATGTCCCCGTATGAGGGGTTTTTGATTTGTTATTAATAAATATGCTCTTGTTTTGCAGTATGAACTATTGAGCAAGTTTGTTCCTCCCATCCATCCCTGGTAGTGGTGTGTCAGCATGGACGTGGTCCAGGGCGTGTAATCACAGAAGCTTTGAAGTCTTCACGAAGTCACTCACGTGACTCCGAAATGAAATAGTAAGATTGAACGAGAACTTACCAGTTCGAAGGTTGATCTTTATTTTATGAGGAGTCGAAGTGAGGGATTTCGTGCCCTCCTCGCCCAACCCTCAATCACCTTCATCTGGTAATCTTAGTCAATTCAATCATACTATGCAAAGTCATTTCTATTGTTGGTTCTATGATTCCACGCCGCTACTTTGAAGTATGTCGAGCATGCGCGCCGGCGGGCTCTTCACGAAATCCCTCACTTCGACTCCTCATAAAATAAAGATCAACCTTCGAACTGGTAAGTTCTCGTTCAATCTTACTATTCTCTGCCTCAGAGGGCGGTGGAGGCAGGTTCTCTGGATGCTTTCAAGAGAGAGCTAGATGGGGCTCATAAAGATAGCGGAGTCAGGGGATATGGAGAGAAGGCAGGAACGGGTTACTGATTGGGGGTGATCAGCCATGATCATATCAAATGGCGGTGCTTGCTCGAAGGGCTGAATGGCCTACTCCTGCACCTAGTGTTTATTAATGGTCTATCTTAAGCTGCCAAGGTGAATAATTCCCAATGTAGATTGCTGGTTTACCAAGGAAAGATGCGAAATGCTGGAGTAACTACACCATCAGCACAGATCCCGGCTCGACCCTGACCTCAGGTGCTGTCTGTGTGGAGTTTGCACGTTCTCTCTGTGGTTTCCTCCCACACCTCAAAGGCGTGCAGGTTTGTGGGATCATTGGCCTCTTTAAATTTCCCCTCGCCCATAGGGATGCGCACAAACGTGGGATAACGTGGAACTGGTGTAAATGGGTGATCGCTGGTCGTCCTGGACACAGGCGGGTCGAAGGCGCTGTTTCCCTGCTGTATCTGCAAAGAAAATGCAGAGCACGTTATTATGCCATTAGATCGGGGCGCCGCTCCAAGTGGCCGAGCATGTAGAACGCATGCAGCCTGCCGTGGAACAGAACGGTGGAGCAGTGGTAGAAGTATTGACATATTAACCATATAACCATATAACAATTACAGCACGTAAACAGGCCTTCTCGGCCCTTCCAGTCCGTGCCGACCATTTATTTTCCCCTAGTCCCATCTACCTGCACTCAGACCATACCCCTCCATTCCCTTCCCGTCCATATACCTATCCACTTTACTTTTAAATGTTAAAATCGATCCTGCCTCCACCACTTCTGCAGGAAGATCATTCCACACAGCCACCACTCTCTGAGTAAAGAAGTTCCCCCTCATGTTAACCCTAAACTTCTGTCCCTTAATTCTCATGTCATGCCCTCTTGTTTGAATCTTTCCTACCCTCAATGGGAAAAGCTTATCCACGTCAACTCTGTCTATCCCTTTCATCATTTTATAGACCTCAATCAAGTCCCCCCTTAACCTTCTGCGCTCCAAAGAATAAAGACCTAACTTGTTCAACCTTTCTCTGTAACTTAGTTGCTGGAACCCAGGCAACATTCTAGTAAATCTCCTCTGTACTCTCTCTATTATGGGCAGGACATCACCTGCAACTGCAACCCAACCCCAATCTCCAAGCCTCCATCACCACAGGTCTTTATAGCCAAGGTGAGACTCTCGTTTAGTTTAATTTAGTTTAGTGATACAGCGTGGAAACAGGCAGTCGGCCCACCGAATCTGGACGAGCCAGCGATCCCCCCACTCTAACACTATCCTACACTCGAGGGACAATTTACAATCTTTACCGGAACCAATTAACTTACGTAACCTGTACGTCCTTGGGGTGTGGGAGGAAACCGGAGCACCTGGAGAAAACCCACGCGGTCACCGGGAGAACGTACAAACCCCATGCACGCAGCCCCCGAAGTCAGGATCGAACCCGGACCTCGGGCGCTGGGAGCCAATAACTCCACCACTGCTCCATTGAGCCAACATCTTAAAAGAAAGTTTGGACTCGAGGGCTACAAGATGGCACTTAAAACATGGCGAGCCTTGTGTGTGTACTCAGTGTGGTTCATAAGTTCAAACAGTAAGTTCATAAGTGACAGGAGCAGACTTAGGCCATTCGGCCCATCAAGTCTACTCAGCCATTTAATCATGGCTGATCTATCTTTCCCTCTCAACCATAAATCAGCCACGATTGAATGGTGGAGTAGACTCGATGGGCCGAATGGTCTAATTCTGCTCCTAGAAGTTATGAACTGATGAACCTGTGACTAGTGAATGGGGAAAACCCGTGTGGTCACGGGGAGAACGTGCAAACCCCGAACAGACAGCGCTGGTAATGAGGATCTCTGGCGCTGTGAGGCAGCAACTCCACCGCTGCGCCACCGTGCCGCCCGTTAATACCTGGCCACTATGATCATCGTGCATTGTTCTTGCGATGATGTTTCAATTCACGAAGGCACGTGAAGATAGAAGACGGTAGACACAAAGTGCTGGAGTAACTCAGCGGGACAGGCAGCATCTCTGGGGAGAGGCAATGGGTGACGTTTCAGGGCCAAGACCCTTCTTCGGACTGTCTGAAGTCCGGAGAAGGGTCTCGACCCGAAACGCCACCCATTCCTTGTCTCTGGAGATCCCGCTGAGTTACTCCAGCATTTTGTGTCTGTCTGCGGTTTAAACCAGCGTCCTCGCAGTTCCTTCCGAAACATTGAAGATAGAATGATGTCATCAATCATCATTTGGAGTCCAGGACACCACCATGCAGGCCCTGTCTGGCCAATACCAGATCCATCTTCCCCACTTAATGACCTATTATCCCTCGGGCGACTGCTATAGTTTCCTGTTAATACATGTCACGATCAGAGAGAGGGAAAATACTCTTCAGCTTAACTCCAGTGTCAAATGAATTATGAGAAGCATGTTTGTGGTCGGTGACGTCAATTGTGCTGGACGGGTACCATATGCAGGGCAGAGATGTTTGGTGATAACATCAGGGTCATTTGCGGTGCATGAATCGACCCCTACGGCCTTCATCATAGCATCGATTCTACATCAAACAAGGCATAAGCTGGTGGGCCTCAGCATTTCAGGGCTCAGTTTCAATGTTAGATGCAAAATACTGGAGTGACTCAAGGGGGGTGAGACGGCATCTCTGGAGAGAAGGAATAGGCGACCTTTCCGGGAGTCGACCCTTCATCAGACTGAGAGTCACGGGAATGGGGAACAAGAAATACAGACCGCGATATTGAGAGATATAGAACAAATGAATTAAAATTACACAAGAAAGTAACGATGATGAAGGATAAAGGATTCTTAGCTGTGTGTTTCTCCAGGAATCTGCACACAGTGAAGTCTTGACCTCAGATTACTTTAACCCCACAAAAATTACTTTAGCATAGTTTAGTTCAGAGATGCAGTGTGGAATCAGGCCCTTCAGCCCACCGAGTCCATGTTGACCAGCGATCCACATACACTAGCACTATCCTACACCCTGGGGATGATGTGCCATTCTTACTGAAGCCAAATTAACCTACGAACCTGTACGTCTTTGGAGTGTGGGAGGGAACATGAGCACCCGGGAAAACCCCATTCTCCGGTCACGGGGAGAATGTACAAACTCCGCACAGACAGCGCCCGTAGTCAGGATCGAACCTGGGTCGCTGGTGCTGTAAGGCAGTAAACACTACCGCTGCGCCACCATGCCGCCCTATCTCGGCATCATATTCGGCACAGACATTGTGGGCTGAAGGGCCTGTTCTACAGGCAGTGAAGAAAGCGAATGGTATGTTAGCTTTCATAGCAAAAGGATTTAAGTATAGGGGCAGGGAGGTTCTACTTCAGTTGTATAGGGTCTTGGTGAGACCACACCTGGAGTATTGCGTACAGTTCTGGTCTCCAAATCTGAGGAAGGACATTATTGCCATAGAGGGAGTGCAGAGAAGGTTCGCCAGACTGATTCCTGGGATGTCAGGACTGTCTTATGAACAAAGACTGCATAGACTCGGTTTATACTCTCTGGAATTTAGGAGATTGAGAGGGGATCTTATAGAAACTTACAAAATTCTTAAGGGGTTGGACAGGCTAGATGCAGGAAGATTGTTCCTGATGTCGGGGAGGTCCAGGACAAGGGGTCACAGCTTAAGGATAAGGGGGAATTCCTTTAGGACCGAGATGAGAAGGACTTTTTTCACACAGAGAGTGGTGGGTCTCTGGAACTCTCTGCCACAGAGGGTAGTTGAGGCCAGTTCATTGGCTATATTTAAGAGGGAGCTAGATGTGGCCCTTGTGGCTAAGGGGATCAGAGGGTATGGAGCGAAGGCAGGTACGGGATACTGAGTTGGATGATCAGCCATGATCATATTGAATGGCGGTGCAGGCTCGAAGGGCCGAATGGCCTACTCCTGCACCTAATTTCTATGTTTCTATGTTTCCTGTGCTGTACTTTTCCATGTTCTACGTGCACTATCCGGCATAATTAGTTCTCTCATTTCTAAAATGTTTTGAAGTAATACAATGTTGCCGTGCACCGACCTTCACTGAGTTTCATGTGTGGAATTATATACCGAGCATATCCACTCCATGCTTGGCATCAGGTAAAAGTGTCAACTCAGCAAAGATGGTGATGGGAGTCAGGAAGATGGGTGTGATGACTGGGGAGATAGTTTAGTTTAGTTCAGAGATACAGCCCGGAATCAGGCCCTTCGGCCCACCGAGCCCGCACCGACCAGCAATCCCCATACATTAACACCACCTTACACACACCAGGGACAATTTTTACATTTACACCAAGCCAATGAACCTACAAACGTGTACGTCTTTGGAGTGTGGGAGGAAACCAAAGTTCTCGGAGAAAACCAACGCAGGTCACGGGGAGAACCGTACAAAGTCCGCGCAGACAAGCACCCATAGTCGGGATCGAACCCGGGTCTCCGGCGCTGTAAGGCAGCAACTGTGCCGCTGCACCACCGTGCCGCCACAAAGGGGCAATGCATTGCAAGGGTCAGACCACTTGGAAGAGGCAATGTTCAAGGAAGGTGCTCAATGCAATTAATAAGACTTAGAATAAACATATGTGGGACAGTCCCAATGCTTATCCCAACATGATGTGTTCTTAAGTATCCCCCACAAATCTCTCCCCCTGCAAGTATTCCATGAGGAGCACAGGCTGCCTTCAGGACACAATTAACAAGGGTACCCAAGACATGATGGATATGACAAGCTGAGTCCTATTCAAACAGGGGAGGGGAAATCTATCTTTGACAGCAGTTTGCTTGTGTCATCCTTCGGAACAATGATCAGGTTTCCTGACGGTATTGTCTAGAAAACACTTAATATAATTCCCAAATTCTAAACAGCAGGTCCTTTATGTGTCTTCACTGGAGCAAGAGATGTTGAAGTGTGTGACGGAGATGAAAGGTCCACTTCAGTGATGGTCAACATAAAACTGTACATGACTTGACACTGCACAGACACAAACTGCAACATTCAGTTCTATATTGTTGGCTGCATTGCGTTGTTCTCCAGAGAATGTGGAGGTTGCTTTCTGAATGCTCTTTATTTCTGAACTGTCATTGTTTGTTAAAATAGTTCTTACTTTCTCATTCTCCTTCCCTCTCTCTCTCTCTCTCTCTCTGTCTCTCTCTCTCTTTTTTTTTCTTTTCAAAACCTTTATTCGACGCAATCATATAATACAACACATTAAAACATAATCAAAATAACACTATATCAAAACAAATCATTGTAGTACAACAGTACATTCATTGTTTACAATACTCTCAACCCCACGCGGTGACCAGCGTTGACGGAAGGCCTCCAGAGTCCCCGTGGACACCGCGCATTCCCTCTCCAGGGACACACGTGCACGGACGTAGGCCCGAAAGAGGGGCAGGCAGCCGACTCTAGCCTGACCATCGACCGCTGGCCCGCTGCCTGGACCCGCGAATGGGCATCTTGGCCAGGCCCAGAAGCAAACTGACAGGTAAGTCCCCCCCCCCACCTCCCCCCCCCCCCCTCACACTCGGCTCTCCCCACTCCCTGCCTCGTGTCCGAACACCAGGATTGTGGGGCTAAAATGCAGCCAGAACTTGAGGAACAACCCCTTCAGATATTGGTACAGGGGCAGTAACCTCTCACACTCCATATACACGTGGAACACGGTCTCCTCCTCTCCGCAGAAAATACACGCGGCGGACGAGCCCGTGAACCGGCTCAAAAGTTTATTACAAACCACCGCTCCACGCAACACTCTCCACCCCAGGTCCCCAATGTAAAGGGGAACGACTCCCTTATAGAAGGACACCCTTTCTCTCTCTCTCTCTCTCTCTCTCTCTCTCTCTTTCTCTCTCTCTCTCCTCCCCTCTTTATTTTCTTCTCTCTCTCTCCCCTTTCTCCTTTTCCCTCTCTCTCCCCTTTATTTTTTTTTCTCTCTCTCTCTCTCTCTCTCTCTAAAAATCAGTCCATTTTTACCCTTCCTTTTTCAGGTGGAGTCGATGATCACAAAGTAGAATAAAACCTGCAGTGAAATTGTGTCCGTCCTTCTCTCCCTCTGTAACATAAGGGCATGTCCTACAAGCATGCAACTGTCTGCGATGAGCGCGATCAAACTAGAAGCGGGCGCCGCGCGGAGGTCGGGTGAGTGGCGCAACGCGGCGCAAAGTGAGGCGAACTTGGGGCGAAGTCTTAAAGGTAAGTTCGCCAGGACAGAGAGGGACACACAGAGAGGGGCACAGAGGCACACACACACAGAGGGTCATGAAGGCACCTACAGATAGGTTCACGGAGGCACGATGTCGGGGCGGTGTGTAATGCGTCGAGGCGACTGCGAGCCGACAAGCCGTTGCCGCGCGGAATCTTTGGACATAGTCAGTTTTTCGGAGCCCCGCACGATGTCGGGACGAACTCCGCACAATTCCGCACGGCTCCGGCGATCGAAGTGGGACCGGCCCCGCGACGCCGGACGGCTCAAGCGACCACGTTAGGTCGCGCTCATCGCATAGAGTTGCATGCTGGTGGGACAGGCCCTTTACTGCCAGTGTTTCTCCTCACACCTTTCTCCCCGTCAAGTCCCTTGTTCTGTTACCAGTCCAATGCCTGGGCTAAACACCACGGCCCAAATTGTTCCCATATATTCGGAGCGGTCATTGTGGGTCAGAGGGCCTGCACTGGTTCTAGGTTCTAGGTGTTAATAATACTATCTTTCTGTCGTTAAGAAAAATTGAGATGTCTGACAATTCTGCAAGAACACATTTTCCAGAATTAAAACGCTGCGATCAAGGCCAAAGAATCCTCACTTCAGCTCAGATAGACTGCCCGTCCTGCTGAGTTGCTCCAACACTTTGTGCCTATTTTCAGTGTAAACCAGCATCTGCAGTTCCTCCCTGCACTTCGCAATTTTAAGTCTGCGAACTTTTCAAAATAGCTTGAAACCATCGCATATATACCCGATCTTGCGATCTTTCCATCATTCTCTTGTCTTCCTTATCTCTCTTCAATTTTTCTTCCTCTGTTTTCTGTGTATAGTGTGACATTGCCCTTCAATTTGTCAGACATTTAGTTACAAATATAAACAGTCAAGTTGGAGTCAGCAAAGGTTCTCAGTCTGGCGTCCGTGCGGGCTGTCTGTCTGTCTGTCTGCCTGTCTGTGGTCCAATCTGCACAAATGTGCTCAGATGAAGAGAGGGAGAGGGAGAGGGAGAGGGAGAGGGAGAGGGAGAGGGAGATAGAGAGAGGGAGAGAGAGAGGGAGAGAGGGAGAGGGAGAGAGGGAGAGGGAGAGAGGGAGAGGGAGGGAGAGAGAGAGGGAGAGGGAGAGGGAGAGAGGGAGAGAGAGAGGGAGAGGGAGAGGGGGAGAGAGAGGGAGAGGGAGAGAGGGAGAGGGAGAGAGAGAGAGAGAGGGAGAGGGAGGGAGAGGGAGAGGGAGAGAGGGAGAGAGGGAGAGGGGGAGAGAGGGAGAGGGAGATAGAGAGAGGGAGAGGGAGAGGGAGAGGGAGAGAGGGAGAGGGAGAGGGAGGGAGAGAGAGAGAGGGAGAGAGGGAGAGGGAGAGGGAGAGGGAGAGGGAGAGGGAGATTGAAACCAATGTATGGACATCTTTATGTACAGTATGGACATGCGGGCAGGGATGCATGTCAGAAGGATTGTATCTACATAATGACACATATCAACTGGTTGTATTGCAGCCTAGTTCAGTAACTCGAACACTCGAACGCCCAGGGACAAAGTGTTTTTATTTCTAATTTGAAAAAGCTCTAAAATTAAAAAAAACAATTATATAAAAGAGCAGCTCATCGCGCAGTTCATCAAACACAAAATAAAAAGTTGGAGTGTTTACCGAGGTTGGAAGCTGGGGACTGTTTACTGCGGGAAGATGCATTGCTGCATTAGCCAGGGACGCTGTATAGCCTCTTTGTCACTTTTGAAAAACCACAAATTAGCATTGGAGTAAAAGTAGGCCCCTCTACCTAGGCTCCGGCAACCCCCAAAATGTAAGATTTACAGCATCTGTACAAACAAACAGCCCAAAGGCAGGCGGTAAGGTGATATTTAGCTTCACTCCAAGTCATAGAAAATTGGCTGTCAGCCCCATGGTGGTAAAGAAGAAGAATTCTCATCACGTCTGATGAGAGTAAACGCACTAATTAAACCAGGTTTTCCAGGGAGAACGTTTCAGAATGGGTTGAACGGCAGGAATTTCCAAAAAAAAAGTGTGCAGAATAATATTATTTTTTACGGCAGATTTCTGGCAGGCACGCTCCGAGCTTTTTTTTTAACTTTAATTAGGGCTCATTGCATTCCACAAACGCATGTTGACAAATGGCAAATAAAAGATGGCAGCTTCTTCTTCTAAGGCTGCCTCTCTGGTGGTGGGGTTGGAGATGACTGCAGCCCTATGAGTTCTGAGGTTAACTGACGGTAGAGTTGCTGCCTTACAGCGCCAGAGATCCGGGTTCGATCCTGACTATTTTTTATTTTTTCCATACAAAATGTTTTTATTCAGAACAAACAAATACAAAGTAATAACACGATCAGAGGATGCCTACATTGGCATTTTATAAAGAAAGTTATCAAATTAAAATATTAACATTTTTATCAATAATACGTTCGACCTCCCGCGGTGACCAGCGCTCACGGAGGGCCCCCGCAGTCCCCGTGGACACCGCGTGTTCCCTCTCCAGGGACACGCGGGCACGGACGTAACCCCGGTAAAGGGGCGGACAGCCGACCGCTGTGCGGACGTCGACCGCCCGCTGCCTGGACCCGCGAATGGCCGTCTTGGCCAGACCCACATCGATCCTGACTACGGGAGCTGTCTGTACGGAATTTGTACGTTCTCTCTCCGTGACCAGCGTGGGTTTTCTCAGGGAGCTCCCACACTCCAAACACATACGGGCTTGTGGGGTAATTGGCTTGGTATATATGTCAATTGTCCCTAGTAAGTGTCGGGTAGTGCCAGTTGTTTAGCACAGACTCGGTGGACCGAAGGGCCTGCTTACATACTGTAACTCCAAACTAAACTGAAGAGTAAATTTAGTCCTGATGGAAGCAGTTCCTCTAGCGATTAGTTCAGTTTATTATTGTCATGTGTACCGAGGTACAGTGAAAAGCTTTGCTGTTGCGTCAGCAAAAAGACAAGGCATTATTACAATCAAGCCGTTAGCAGTGTACAGATACAGGATGGAGCTGAACAGACTATAATTCATGAACCACAGTGATACTAAATAGGATGTGAGGCCATTCGGCCCAGCCAGTTCATGCTGACATTTTTGCTTCACTCAAGCCTCCCCCCTCCTCACCTTTTTTGTTCATTTAATTTTTAATCATTGCAATGTATTTATTTGTTGATTTACTGACTTCTGGAGGTGCGTTATTATTGACCTCATTCCTGCAAAGATCCACGACACAAACACAGAGCCACAAACAACACCCCTCCTAGCCACATGTCCGTGCACATGCATAGATCCAGCAGCTCACCCACCGTTATGCCTTCACATTAACTAACTGAAATGTGCACTTTAGTTTAGTTTGGTTTTGAGATACAGCGTGGAAACAATCCCTTCCGGTCCACCGAGTCCGCGCCGACCAGCGATCACCCCGTTCACTAGCACCATCCTACACCAGGCCAATTTCATGATTAAAGGGCCTGTCCTACCAGCATCCGACTCCATGCGATGAGCGCGATCAAACTAGAAGCAGGGGCCGCGCGGAGGTCAGGTGATCCCTGTACAGGGCCGTTCCCACCAGCATGCGCCTGCATGCGGCAAGCACGACCAAACCGGCAGCAAGGGCCGCGCGGAGGTCGGGTGAGTGGCGCAACGCGGCGCAAAGTGAGGCGAACTTGGAGCGAAGTCTTAAAGGTAAGTTCGCCAGGACAGAGAGGGGCACACAGAGAGGGGCACAGAGGCACCTACAGAGAGGGTCACGGCGCCCTACTGAGTTATTCCAGCATTTTATGTCTATCCATTTTGTGGGTGGCACGGTGGCGCAGCGGTAGAGTTGTTTCCTTACAGCTCCAGAGACCCAGGTTTGATCCTGACTATGGGTGCTGTCTGTACGTTCTCCCCATAACCTGCGTGGGTTTTCTCCAGAATCTCCGGTTTGCTGTCATAAGGCTCTGCAGAGAGTAGGGCGTTCGGCCGAACGCACTATGGGAACTTCTCTCGCCCCTCTGCAGGAACTATACATCAGGAGGTGCGACTCCAGAGCCAATAAGATAATGGGAGACCCCCTTCCACCCCTGCAACGGACTGTTCCAGCTGCTACTGTCAGGCAAACGCCTCCGTTGCCATGCTGTGAGAACGGAGAGGATGAGAAGAAGTTTCTTGCCAGAGGCCATTAGGACTGTAAACTCCTGTCTCACCAGGGACTAACTCTACTACAGTTACTGGACCACAATACCGCCCACAATATTTAATATGGAAAAGAGCATGTGATTCTGTTTGTAGTTTGTTGGTCGTTTGTTTGTTTGTTTTTTGCACAAAGTCCGCGAGCACGGCCACTTTTCATTTCACTGCACATCCCGTATGTGTATGTGACGAATAAACTTGACTTGACACTCCAAAGACGCACAGGTTTGTAGGTTAATTGGCTTTGGTGCAATTGTAAATTGTCCCTAGTGTGTTTAGGACGGTGTTAGTGTGCGGAGATCGCTGGTCGGCGCGGTCTCGGTGTGCTGAGGGGCCCGTTTACACGCCGCATCTCAAAACTAAACTAAGCTAAACTGCAAGGTACACAAAAGGCTCGAGAAACTCAGCGGGTGCAGCAGCGTCTAAGGAGCGAAGGAGATAGGCGACGTTTCGGGTCGAGACCTTTCTTCAGACACTTTAACACTAAACTGGTAGGTCTTGTTTGGGAGATTTTGCGTCAAAATAAAATCAGCTGAGGTCTGCAAAACATGCTTGCATCAACTGATGGCAGTAGGTAATTTCATTAGGGAGCTACGAGACAGAGCAAGTCTCTGTACCACGCCAATCATGCCAAATGTATCTAGTAGCATATTGGATATTACTGAGATGCTGCCACGTAGATTGGAGACTGGCCCTTGGAAGAAAACAAGGCTGGGTTGGCATCTGGGTTACAGAAGAAGTGAATTAGAAGTTAGATGGACGGTGTACAGTAGACCAATTCTCCAAAACATGGTCTCCTTTCACTGAATTTCTTCAACAACAGAATGGTTGAACACAAATTTAAAAGCGATGCTTGGGGTGGGGAAGAGCGGTGGGGGGGGGGGTGCGGCAAATCTCCTCTTTTCCTCTTCTTTCTCTTTTTTCTTTGTTCTCGCACTTCAGGGGGTCTTTTCCTCTCTCTCTCTGTTGCATCTTTATTCATTTTCCTCATTCGTTCCTTTTTTTTACTCTTTTTCTCGATTCATGTATCAATTTATAAAATGTTAAAAGAGAAGCTGCGCGGAATTTGTATAACTCTCCTGGCGATTGCTTTCTTCTTGTACAGTTGCTTCTAATAAAATAAAATACATTTAAAAAAAAAAGTCAGATGGATGTTATTTTGATCGCAAATACTGTTTCACCAACTGGTTGGCTCTCACTTTGTAGCGCAACCCCTCTTTCAAGAGTGAGTCAATCGACAAGCATTTCCAGCCGACGTTTCGTCTGTCCACCACCTTTTCCTGTTTTCCACTTTTTTGCACCATTTATGCTGTTATTTACCAGAGAGCCTGTGATTGCTTTCCCCCAGCTGAAAGTGGTGATGGTGCCAAGTCCCCGAAAGGTTACAGCAATGGGTCAGTGTTCTTTAACGCTTAGTCATTGAGTGATGCAGCGTGGAAACAGGCCCTTCGGCCCAATGTGCCCACACCGGCCAACATGTACCGGCCACACGACTCCCACCTGCCATATCCCTCCAAATCCATCTACCCTGTCGAACTGTTTCTTAAACATTGGGATAGTCCCTGCATCAACTACCTCCACTGCAGCTCGCTCCATACACCCACCACCCTTTGTGGGAAAAAGTTACCGCTTTTTGAAGGATAGATTTGCACTTCAGAACCAAGACTTGTTTAGATACCTCCAACTGAGAGATTATTACAATAAAAAGGTAAAAAGGGAGGCACTGGAAGAAAAGAATCCAGTGATAGAAGTGATAGTTAGTGCGTATCATCAAAACACATTAAGGATCATTTCTAAACTTTATCATAGTTTAATGGAATGTCAAGCTAAAACTACATAGGTCTTTATTCTTTGGAGCACAGAAGGTTAAGGGGGGACTTGATTGAGGTCTTTAAAATGATGAAAGGGATAGACAGAGTTGACGTGGATAAGCTTTTCCCATTGAGGGTAGGGAAGATTCAAACAAGAGGGCATGACGTGAGAATTAAGGGACAGAAGTTTAGGGGTAACATGAGGGGGAACTTCTTTACTCAAAGAGTGGTGGCTGTGTGGAATGATCTTCCAGCAGAAGTGGTGGAGGCAGGATCGATTTTTACATTTAAAAGTAAAGTGGATAGGTATATGGACGGGAAGGGAATGGAGGGGTATGGTCTGAGTGCAGGTAGATGGGACTAGGGGAAAATAAATGGTTGGCACGGACTGGGAGGGCCGAGAAGGCCTGTTTCCGTGCTGTAATTGTTATATGGTTATATGGTTACATTTTATGTAAAATTTAAGTGGGAAAATCTCAGAAGAAGAATGGCATCGTATGTGTGTAACACTACAGACATCCACTAATTCACAAAATTGGAGAGAATTTAATTGGAAAATTTTGATTTGTTTCTTTATTACGCCTAACATAAAAAACAAGCAAAATCTAAGGCAGCAAACCTGCTGGAGGCAAATGTGGCCAAACAGACGCACATCATGCACATATCCTCTGGAGTTGCCCAAAAATAGAACCATTTTGGGACAGAGTGAATTCAGCATTAACGGAGGTATTAGGATACACAGTCTCCATGAAGTGTTGCATTTTATACCTGGGTAATATAACTACAGTGGTGCTGAAGGAAGATCAGTACTTGGTTAAAATCCTACTCACAGCCGGCAGAAAGGCCATTACAAGAAACTGGCTTGCAGCGGACACACCCGGACTTAGTCAATGGTTAGACACAGTACAGGAAATATTTGTCATGGAGAAAATGACATATTCTGTAAGAGTGAAAGAAGACGAGTTTAACAGAAAGTGGGAAAAATAAATTAAGTATAGAAATAAAGACATCAACACTGTATAATTGTATTGACAATAATGTAAGTTATTGGAAAATGTTTTAATAAGAAAATAGTTCTGCATACTGTATCATTAATTGTAAACTGAACTCCCTGCTGCACTGTTGTACGTTTCGCTGCATTGTTGTATGTTCCGTTGTTATATTTGTGTTTTATTTGCGTATACATAAAAGCAATAAAGACTAAAGTGGAAAAAAAAGAAAAAGTTACCGCTCAGATTCCTTTATTAAATCTTTCCCCCTTCAACTTAAACCTACGTCCCCTGGTCCTCGATTCACCTACACTGGGCAAGAGACCCCCCGTGCAATTACCCGATCTATTCCTCTCATGTTTTTGTACTCCTCTCTAAGATCACCTCCTCATCATCCTGCTCTCCAAGGAATAGAGTCCCGGCCCGCTGAATCTCTTGCGAATCAAACTGGGTGCAAAGGCTTGGCACTCCCACTTTGGTCTTACGCAAGATGGAGACTGAATTCCCGGGATTGTCGGAAAGCACAGAACCGTTTTTTTTCCCCCCAGAGTTGTGCAAACAGAGGTAGAGCATAGAGAGACCACTTTTTCTCTCTCTCCTCTCTCTGTTCAGTACAGTATGTTACACTCTGTATTGCTGTATAAAATCAAAGAACAGCACCGTCTGTTCCTTTGGACCGAGAATGCTCCCGGTATGCCAACTCAAGCGGAATGCACCGTCTCCTTTGAGATTCGAGGAGCTGAAAGCAGTGCAGTTTTGTCCGGACTTAATTGCTGAAGGCTATATTTCAGGTCAGCTATGATCTACAACTTGTGATCCTGGTGTAGGCGTGGGCTGATAACAGCATGCCCCAAAGATGTTGGCAACACAGTTTTTTTTTTTGCATTTGATTTCATGCTGGGACGATGCCAGAATGCTATCTCGGGATATCCCTGTGGTATTTTGCATTGACGTCTTATGTTCATAATCCTTGAAAGGCCTCATTCAACCTGACTTGTGCTTTGGGCAATTTTTCTGGGCTTGCTCCAGTCGTACTGGAACTGGAACTGGAACAGGAACAAACTTTTTCCCAGTCCAGCAGAGTACAATGTGGGCAGGGCATGCATGGCACCTCTACTTCCTAAGAAGGCTTAGGACATACAGCGTGTCCCCGACATACTCTCGCCAACTTCTACAGATGCGCCATCCACAGCGTTTGACCGGGGTGCATCACAGCTTGTTTTGTGGACGGCTCCGTCCAAGACTGCAAGAAATTGCGGCGAATTGTGGACGCGGCCCGGACCATCACGCAAACCGGCCTCCCTTCCATCGGCACCATTTCCACCTCACGCTGCCTCGGCAAGGCCAGCAGCATAATCAAGTGACGAATCACACCCTGGCCACTCCCTCTTCTCCCCTCTCCTATCGGCCAAAGGTTCTAGAAGTGAGAAAACGCACACACCTCCAGATTCAGGGACAGTTTCGTCCCAGCTGTTATCAGGCAACTAAATCTTCCTACCACATCTAGAGAGCGGTGCTGAACTACTATCTACCTCATTGGTGACCCTCGGACTATCTTTGATTGCACTAAACGTCATTCCCTTATCCTGAATGGCTCGATTGTAATCATGTGTTGTCCTTCTGCTGACTAGATAGCACGCAACACAAGCTTTTCACTGTACCTCGGTACATGTGACGATAAACGAAACTGAACTGAACTGAACTCATTGAAACTTACCGATAATGAAAGGCCTGGATAGAGTTGATGTTGGGAGGATGTCTCCACGAGTGGGACATTCCAGAACCAGAGGCCACAGCATTAGAATAGAAGGACGTGCCTTTAGAAAGGAGATGAGGAGGAATTTCTTTGGTCAGAGGGTGGTGAATCTGTGGAATTCATTGCTACACATGGCTGTGGAGGACAAGTCAATGGATATTTTTAAGGCGGAGATTGATAGATTCTTGTCAGTTGAGATTTCTTCAAAAGTAAGAGTCCCATTAAAACTTCAAGCTTATTTCTTCCCAGGTCCTTAAAACTCTGGTGCTGAATGTTCTCTGAGGCAGTGTTTGTACATTGGAGATATTTAAAAACAAACAGATTTACAGTCGGCCTTTGGGGGGAAAAAAAGGCATTTTGATTAAAAAAGAAGATAATTAGCTCTCAATCTGTAAAACATAAACCCTGACATTTCAAGCACAACCTTGAAATCCAATCTTAAGTTTAGCTGTTGATCCCCATTCCTTGTCTTTGTTCCTTGATGACAAGAGAACAACGTTGCCACGGCGACCCCTTTCTTCATTCAATGAGGTCAAATGTCACCTTTCCCTGGGCTGTCGAATACCTCTTCTTCATCTTTGAAGTTTCGGGGAAAAAAAAAGAAATTTGCAAATTGGAATTCAGAAAGGATTTCAAGGGGAGTCCTTATTACGGGAATTCAGCCATTGGGTTTAGATTTTTATCTGGGGCTTAGGGATCGAAATGCAAATACAACGGAACATTGTTCCAGCGTTCCTGTGAACTTTGTTAGATGTGACGAGCTGGGTTTGGCAACATGGTTTGTTCGTGGTTTCCCTACAAAACCTAATTGGCTATTAAGTAAAAAAAAAAAAAAAAATACAGTATTAAACAATTAATTTGTGTCTCGACGTTAATTTTCAAGCATCAGGAGATTTTCGGTAATGTGTTTACACTGCACTGTACACATTCCATTCTAGTTTAACTGCATCCTCTTAAGTGATCCAGCAAGTGAATGGTCAACACCTCAATATTGCTTCACATGTTTCTTCTGCCATCTTATTACAGGAGGACAGAAATGCTGGAGAAACTCAGCGGGTGAGGCAGCATCTATGGAGCGAAGGAATAGGTGACGTTTCGGGTCGAGACCCAAGAAACTTCGCCTATTTCCTTCGCTCCATAGATGCTGCCGCACCCGCTGAGTTTCTCCAGCATTTTTGTCTACCTTCGATTTATCCAGCATCTGCAGTACTTTCTTAAAAACATTTCTTAAAACAGAGGACAACTGTGATATCCCCCGAAACGTCGCCTATCTCATTCGCTCCTTAGATGCTGCTGCACCCGCTGAGTTTCTCCAGCTTTTTGTGTAACCCTGTGATATTTTAGGCTTGATTGGTACAGAATGGAATCAGGCCCTTCGGCCCATTGAGTCCGTGCCAACCAGCGGTCCCTGTACACTTGCACTACCCGACGCGCACTAGGGACCATTTACAATCCTAAACCAATTAATCCGACAAACCTGTACGTCTTTGGAGTGTGGGAGGAAACTGGAGCAGTCCCGTGAAAAAGTCACGGGGAGAACGTACAAACTCCGTACAGACAGCACCCGTCGTCAGGATTGAACCCGGGTCTCTGCGCTGTACGGCAGCAAGCATGGAAGCTAACGGAATCTACTGCATTCTATGCAAGACCAGGCTTTCACTTGCTTTATGTACAGGTTTGGCTTCAATCCTGCAAGTTGGTTGGGAATCCAAAAAATAAACTTTTCTGTTTGCAGCTTGCTGTTCATTGATTTTGCACAGTACGGCCACAGGAGTCAGTAGCTAAGGGTTTATCAGGCACTGCTTCCCGGTCCAGTTTACAGTGCAGTCGAATGTCTTGCCAGGCATGCCTACCTTCTCAAGTCGAGGCATTCCTCTTGTCAATGAACCGCACACAGGCATGTTCCCGGCACCTTTCGAGACGGATGATCCCCTGGCAGTGGTGGGAGTTGCCATGGAGAAGTCGCTCGCTTGGACCAAGTAAAATAAAGCTTGGAGAAGCTTGTGTGGGTTATCCGCCCTTCATGGTTTTCGCTCTAATAAGGCCCCCCTTGTGCTCATATGTCTCTGCGGCCGGGATGATGGCATGGTCTGGACCACAAGCATCTTCAGCATCATCTGGCAGTGTTGTCCAAACAGTCAGTCAGCTGATAGGAGGCAGTACCAACGCTCAAGGGGCATCCTTGACCCCCGCGGGCAATGCTGTCACTCCACCCAACAGAGTGGGAATCACCATAGCTTGCAGCGAGAGACACATTGGCCGGCACAGTTCCGCAGATGTAGAGCTACTGCCTTCCAGTGTCCGAGACCAGGGTTCAATCCTGACTTTGGCTGCTGTCTATTACTGATGCTGTACGTTCTCCACGTGACCACGTGGGTTATCTACAGGTGCTCCGGTTTCCTCCCGCAATCCAAAAACATACAGGTTCGTAGGTTAATTAGCTTGGGTTTACCAATGTAAAATCGTCCCTAGTGTGTAGGGCAGTGTTAATGTGTGGGGTCGCTGGTCGGTGCGGACTCGATTAGCCGAAGGGCCTGCTTCTACACTGTATCTCTAAACTGAACTAAGCTACTCAACTCATAATGTCATGCATTTACAAACAGAAGTCAGAAGAACTAAATCATCAGGGCAGCACGGTGGTGCAGCGGTAGAGTTACTGCCTCCCAGCACCAGAGACCCGGGTTCCATGCTGACTGTGGGTGCTGTCTGCACAGAGTTTGCACGTTCTCCTCGTGACTGCGTGGGTTTTCACCGGGTGCTCCGATTTCCTCCAGCACTCCAAAGACATGCAGGTTTAAAGGTTAATTGGGCTCAGTAAAATTGGAAATTGTCCTTAGTGCGTCGGATAGCGTTAAGGGCCTGTCCTACCAGCATCCGACTCCAAGCGATGAGCGCGATCAAACTAGAAGCGGGGGCCGCGCGGAGGTCGTTGATCCCTGTACAGGGCCGTTCCCACCAGCATGCGCCTGCATGCGGCAAGGGCGACCAAACCAGCAGCAAGGGCCACGCGGAGGTCGGGTGAGTGGCGCAACGCAGCGCAAAGTGAGGCGAACTTAGAGCGAAGTCTTAAAGGTAAGTTCGCCAGGACAGAGAGGGGCACACAGAGAGGGGCACAGAGGCACACACACACAGAGAGGGCCACGGAGCCACACACATAGAAAGTCACGGAGGCACCTACAGATAGGTTCACGGAGGCACGACGTCGAGACGGTGTGTAATGCGTCGAGGCGACTGCGAGCCGACAAGCCATTGCCGCGCGGAATTTTTGGACATAGTCAGTTTTTCGGAGCCCCGCGCGATGTCGGAACGAACTCCGCACAATTCCGCCCGGCACCGGCGATCGAAGTGGGACCGGCCCCGCGACGCTGAACGGCTCAAGCGACCACGTTCGGTCGCGCTAATCGCACGGAGTTGCATGCTGGTGGGACAGGCCCTTTACTGTAGGGGGTTGTCACTGATTGGCGCAGACGCAGTGGGCCACAGGGCCTGTTTCTCTGCTGTATTAGAGTCTAAAGTCTGGAGACGCTGATGTGGCTGGCAAACAAACTCACCCCTAGAGCTGAAGGGGACAACTTTTACAAAACCTCATTTGTATTTTGGTAGCTGCGGCCAAGTAGCCACGCACAATGGGAAATATAGTCAGCGGCTGCTGAACCACAGATGGACACCAAATGTTGGAGTAACTCAGATAGCATCTCCGGAGAGCAAATATTTTGGTTCGGGACCTTTGTTCATACTCATAGTTCTGGGTACAGACTAAAGCTCCACTGATACGAGTTCACCTTCTTCTTCTTCTTGCGTTTGAGGCAGCAGAAGTTATGTAACGGCCTCCAGGCGCTGTCGCCAGTTCAATGCGCTGTTATCAAGGGCCTTGAGGTCTACCCCTCCACCAGGGGGGGCGGAGGACAGCGCAGTGGAAAATGACGTGTTGTTGCGCAGTTTGCTGGTCCGCCCTACACACGCAGGCCGCTGATGAACACAGCCCCCAGCGATGCATGTTGGATACGAGTTGGGATTGTACACTCTGGATGAGGGGGGATCTCATTGAAACATATAAGATTGTTAAGGGCTTGGACGCACTAGAGGCAGGAAACATGTTCCCGATGTTGGGGGAGTCCAGAACCATGGGCCACAGTTTTTTAAGAATAAGGAGTAAGCCATTTAGAACGGAGACGAGGAAATACTTTTTCTCACAGAGAGTGGTGAGTCTGTGGAATTCTCTGCCTCAGAGGGCGGTGTAGGCAGGTTCTCTGGATGCTTTCAAGAGAGAGCTAGATAGGGCTCTTAAAAATAGAGGAGTCAGGGGATATGGGGAGAAGGCAGGAACGGGGTACTGATTGGGGATGATCAGCCATGATCACATTGAATGGCAGTGCTGGCTCGAACCGCCAAATGGCCTACTCCTGCTCCTATTGTCTGTTGTCTATTGAGTTCAAATTCTGCCAATCCTTCTGGGAATTTAAATGTAGTTAATTACATAACCTGAAATTAAAAAAACGTTAATAATTAAGGTAATAATGATCATTAAACTATTGGAATTCTCTAAAATCACATTTGATTCAGTTACAGTAAGTCCTTCAGGGAAGAATGTTGCTATCGAACCTGATCGGTCTACAGTGTTCACCTTGATTCTTAATTGTTTTCTGAAATGGTCGATCAGTTCAGCTCCTTCTTCATTCGTTTCCATCTTCCATGTTTCAAGAAGGGTCTCGACCCGAAACGTCGCCTATCTCCTTCGCTCCTTAGATGCTGCTGCACCCGCTGAGTTTCTCCAGCTTTTTGTGTAACCTTCCATGTTTCAAATGTTGACATCGCTGTCATCGTCCGACCTGTAAAGGACGCACGCTTCCGGCGACAATCGCTCGTTGCAGAAGATGATGGTGCTAGCAGGATTAGCTCGGGATACTTCCAGATTCCAGCCCCGCGATGTGGGCGCTTCCGCTATGGGGCCATTCAGTTCAGCGACTATTGAAGCTGGGCCATGAATCAACAATGAACGTCGACCAACTATCCCCGCACATTTAACACTACCTTACACACGCTAGGGACCATTTTAGATTTATAACCAAGCCAATTAACCAACAAAACCTGTACGTCTTTGGAGAGTGGGAGGAAACCGAAGATCTCGGAGAAAACCCACGCAGGTCACGGGAAGAACGTACAAACTCCGTACAGGCAAGCAGCCGTTGTCAGGGTTGAACCCGGGCATTTGTCGTAAGGCAGCAACTCTACCGCTGCGCCACTGTTGTAAGCTGCCCAAGCAGAATATGAGGTGCTGTCACCTCTACCAGCTGAGTGAGCCATTGGTGATCCCATCAGGCAGTTCCTTGCCCATCTCATCTGTTGCATTTCCACCAGCCATCCCTGGAGTCAGAGCATTGTTACCGATGTGCCCCGTCACCAACTCTCTCCAAGAACAGTGTTCCTGCTCTCATGTTTAAGGCCTTGTTATTGGAGCATCCCCACCACGTACCTAATGCCACAACGTTTGCAGAGCTTCACACAAAGTGACAGCTCTCAGGGCTAATGGATTCAAGGGAAAAAAGCAGGAACGGGTTACTGATTGTGGATGATCAGCCATGATCATATTGACAGACAGGAAGCAAAGAGTAGGAGATAACGGGTCGTTTTCAGAATGGCAGGCAGTGACTAGTGGGGTACCGCAAGGCTCAGTGCTGGGACCCCAGCTATTTACAATATATATTAATGATTTGGGTGAGGGAATTGAATGCAGCATCTCCAAATTTGCGGATGACACAAAGCTGGGGGGCAGTGTTAGCCGTGAGGAGGATGCTCGGAGGCTGCAAGGTTACTTGGATAAGTTGGGTGAGTGGGCAAATACATGGCAGATGCAGTATAATGTGGATAAATGTGAGGTTATCCACTTTGGAGGCAAGAACAGGAAAGTAGACTATTATCTGAATGGTGGTCGATTAGGAAAAGGGGAGATGCAATGAGAACTGGATGTCCTGGTACACCAGTCATTGAAAGTAGGCATGCAGGTGCAGCAGGCCGTGAAGAAAGCAAATGGTATGTTAGCATTCATAGCGAAAGTATTTGAGTATATGAGCAGGTAGGTTCTATTGCAGTTGTACAGGGCCTTGGTGAGGCCACACCTGGAGCATTGCGTACAGTTTTGGTCTCCTAATCTGAGGAAAGACATTCTTGCCACAGAGGGAGTACAGAGAAGGTTCACCAGGCTGATTCCTGGGATGGCAGGAATTTCATATGAAGAAAGACTGGTTAGACTCGGCTGGTACTCGTTAGAATTTAGAAGATTGAGGGGGGAACTTATAGAGACTTACAAAACTCTTAAGGGGTTGGACAGGCTAGATGCAAGAAGATTGTTCCCGATGTTGGGGAAGTCCAGAACAAGGGGTCACAGTTTAAGGATAAGGGGGAAGTCTTTTAGGACCGAGATGAGAAAAAAATGTTCACACAGAGAGTGGTGAACCTGTGGAAGTCTCTGCCACAGAAAGTAGTTGAGGCCAGTTCATTGGCTATATTTAGGAGGGAGTTAGATGTGGCCCTTGTGGCTAGAGGGATCAGGGGGTATGGAGAGAAAGCAGGTACAGGATACTGAGTTGGATGATCAGCCATGATCATATTGAATGGCGGTGCAGGCTCGAAGGGCCGAATGGCCTAATCCTGCACCTATTTTCTATGCTTCTAGGTTTCTATGAATGGCGGTGCTGGCTCAAAGGGCCGAATGGCCTAATCCTGCACCTATTTTCTATGCTTCTAGGTTTCTATGAATGGCGGTGCTGGCTCAAAGGGCTGAATGGCCTAATCCTGCACCTTTTGTCTATTGTCTATTGACACCCTCCTGAAACACTCTTCCATTACGACCAAACTTCCCGTCATTCATCCTTGGCTCGGCGTCTAAATATTTTCATTTCCTTTTTTGTTTCTGTTTTAAACCTCTTGGAAGAATTTTCTATATGCTCAGGGTAAGGCATAAATGCAAGTTGTTGTTGTTGGACTAGATGTATTTTCCACGTTGTGCGCGCTGTCTCGCAACGCGTACAATGCAAACATAATTAAAGCTGCCTTTGTGTGTTATTCTACCCCAGAACAGCGCAAAATAAAACAAGCTTTCAACACCACAATTAGAAATTCCTTCCAACATTATCCTATGAGTTTTGAATTAATTCTTTTAAAAAGTTATTTAATTCAAGCGAGAAAGGCTTGGAATAGTCAACATTGAATAATGTGGGCCTTGGGATTGGAATGTTGACTTAAAATAGTTATTCAATGTTAAAGGCACCATATTGCACACTGTGAAAGACATCCTTGGGACAATCCATGAGCTGTTTCAGTTATCCATTAATCATCGGGCTAATTTGTTTTTGCCTGTAACTGCCCACTGGAAATGAATAAGTGCCAACACAATAGAGGGCTGGAATGTTACTGCAAGCAGATCACCAAATATAGAACGGTCGAGGAGAGGATATCAGGTTTTAAAATAACTTAATCGAGCTGTTAAATAAAACAAAGGATGAAAACGCAGCTATGTAAAATGTTCATACTTGCCTTCATTTTGATTGTAGTCAATGAAACTCAGTTTAACTTTCTGCATTTTATACCGTGGCGCGGTGGCGCAGCGGTAGAGTTGCTGACTTTATGCCCCTGTCCCACTTAGGAAACCTGAACGGAAACCTCTGGAGACTTTGCGCCCCACCCAAGGTTTCCGTGTGGTTCCCGGAGGTTCCCGTCAGTCTCCCTAATGGTCGAAAGTGGTTTCCTTTTTTAAAACTCGGTAATTTTTTAGTCGAAGCCGGTTGCGATGCTGGTTGAAGGTGGTTGCCGGAGGACAAAAACCTCCGGGAACTGCACGGAAACCCCGGGTGGGGCGCAAAGTCTCCAGAGGTTTCCCTTCAGGTTTCCTAAGTGGGACAGGCGCATTACAGCACCAGGGATTCGGGTTCGATCCTGACTACGGGTGCTCTTGTCTGTACGGAGTTTGTACGTTCTCCCGATTAGTGTGCGGGGGATCGGTGGTCATAGAAACATAGAAAATAGGTGCAGGAGTAGGCCACTCGGCCCTTCGAGCCAGCACCGCCATTCAATATAATCATGGCTGATCACCCAAATTCAGTCCCCCGTTCCGGCTTTTTCCCCATATCCCTCGATTCTGTTAGCCCTCGGAGCTAAATCTTAAAGCCCTGTCCCACGGTACGAGTTCATTCCAAGAGTTCTCCCGAGTTTGCCCTGATTCGAACTCGGAGATTTACGGTAATGGCCGCTCGTCGGTATTCGGGGCTCTCGTGGACATTTTTCAACATGTTGAAAAATCATCACGTCTTCCCGTGCTTACCTGCGGTTAGCGCTACTAGTCGCTAAGAGACGTCCCCGAGCTCCGACGTACCCACTACGTTCATTCTCCGTCCCTACCACGAGTTTGATTTTTTTTTAACTCGGGAGAGCTCTTGGAATGAACTCGTACAGTGGGGCACGGCTTTAATATCTCTTGTACACGTCTCGACCCAAAACGTCACCCATTCCTTCTCTCCAGAGATGCTGCCTGTCCCGCTGTCTTACTCCAGCATTCTGTGCCTATCCCTGATCACAATCTTCTGGAATGCTGTCAGCACCTGTGGCTCTCCCTGTGGGTGCCACCCGAGATCTGCTTGGCCCAGCTAGGTGGCGGATGACTGATTTGATGGTGCTGGATGTTTTCTCTGGAGCGTCGGAGGCTGAGGGGGGACCTCATAGTAGTAAATAGAATAACGAGGGGTCGTTAGGATAGACAGTGGGAACCGTTTTTTCCAGGGTGGAAGTGTCAAAGTTCCACTGTGACTTTAAGGTGAGAGAGGGAAAGTCGAATGGAGGTGAGTGGGGACAATGATTTTACACAGAGTGGTGAGTGCCTGAAACACACTGCCTGGGGCGGTGGAGCTATTCAAACTGAATAGGACTCGGGTCACTGTTCGCCTCTCTATTAAAATAAACCTAACCCAGTGTTAGTGTCCGAAAAGTGGAATCAAGCCTTGTCAATGAATTAGTCATTAAGCAGTAACTTAAACAAAATTAAATGTTAAAGGCACAAATGTCAAAGTCCCGTTAAAAGCCTAAATATGACCCTGAGATTTAATGGTTGGTTCGGTTATTTCTGAGTTGTTTTAATCAGGACATCATCCTATGATGTCTTACTGCGCACAGTCCACGAGCCTCTCTGACCATCTGTGTGACTGTGTACTTGGAGCATTGGAGCTAAGATTCTCCCTCCCCCCCCCCCCCCCTTTGCAGGAGCTTGATCGCCCCAACGAGGAAGGTCCCCGCTGCCGGCTACGGGAGTATGATCGTCCCGTCAATGGAATGGTCGCTGAGGACAAAGAAGGGAAGAGACTGAACTTTTTTTTTCGTCTTCCATCACAGTGAGGAATGCGGAGGAGTCAGCTTATATGATTATGATGATTATGATCATGAAACAATTAGTCATCGGCATCTTTTAATCTCATCGGTTGAAATGTGGTAAAGATACAGCTTTCTAAGGTACACAAAAAGCTGGAGAAACTCAGCGGGTGCAGCAGCATCTAAGGAGCGAAGGAGATCGGCGACGTTTCGGGTCGAGACCCTTCTTCAGACTGGTCAGGGATCAGGGATACGAGAGATATAGACGGTGATGTGGAGAGATAAAGAACAATGAATGAAAGATATGCAAAAAAGTATCGATGATAAAGGAAACAGGCCATTGTAAGCTGTTTGTAGTGTGAAAATGAGAAGCTAGTGCGACTTGGGTGGGGGAGAGATAGAGAGAGAAGGAATGCCAGGGCCCGAGGGCTGAGGGAGAGGTGGGAAGGGGAGGAGACAGCAAGGGTTAACAGAATTGAGAAAATTCAATGTTTAAGCCCAGAGGATGCAGACTCCCCAAGCGGGATATGAGGTGCTGTTCCTCCAACTTGCGGTGTTGCTCACTCTGGCCGTGGAGGAGGCCCAGGACCGAGAGGTCGGATACGGAATGGGAGGGGGAGTTGAAGTGCTGAGCCACCGGGAGGTCGAGTTGGTTATTGCGGACCGAGCGGAGGTGTTCGGCGAAACGATCACCCAGCCTCCGCTTGGTCTCACCGATATAGATCAGCTGGCATCTGGAGCAGAGGATGCAGTAGATGAGGTTGGAGGAGGTGCAGGTGAACCTCTGTCGGACCTGGAAGGACTGCTTGGGTCCCTGAAAGGAGTGGAGGGGGGAGGTGAAGGGACAAGTGTAGCATCTCTTGCGGTTGCAAGGGAAAGTGCCCGGGGAAGGGGTGGAGCGGGAGGGAAGGGAAGAATTGACAAGGGAGTTGCGTAGGGAGCGGTCTTTGCGGAAGGCAGACAGCGGGGGAAATGGGAAGATGTGGCGAGTGGAGGGGTCACATTGGAGGTGGCGAAACTGGCGGAGGACTATGTGTTGTAAATTGTACAGCTTTCTAAATTGGCTGCCACTCTGCAGCTTTCAGGTATACTTCGATCCGTCCATGCAAATGTGATGTCCAGTCACTATAAACGGTTCCCTCTAGGCCGTTGAATTTTTAATCCTTCAAATGAAGCCGTCAAATGCAGAAATGTGAATGACATTAAATAGTGTTAAAATACTAAAATAAAACATTGCATGCTCTAGAAAGTTCATAATTCATTTCGACATCTCTTTCTGTCGCAAAATCTTGAAGTGTAACATCACCTTTCAATAGTTTCGTTATTTCTTATTTAAATAATTTCATTCAATTATAGGAAGGATGTCAACAAAATAGAGAGAGTACAGAGGAGATTTACTAGAATGTTGCCTGGGTTCCAGCAACTAAGCTACAGAGAAAGGTTGAACAAGTTGGGTCTTTATTCTTTGGAGCGCAGAAGGTTAAGGGGGGACTTGATTGAGGTCTTTAAAATGATGAAAGGGATAGACAGAGTTGACGTGGATAAGCTTTTCCCATTGAGGGTAGGGAAGATTCAAACAAGAGGGCATGGCACGAGAATTAAGGGACAGACGTTTAGGGGTAACATGAGGGGGAACTTCTTTACTCAGAGAGTGGTGGCTGTGTGGAATGAGCTTCCAGCAGAAGTGGTGGAGGCAGGATCGATTGTAACATTTAAAAGTAAAGTGGATAGGTATATGGACGGGAAGGGAATGGAGGGGTATGGTCTGAGTGCAGGTTGATGGGACTAGGGGAAAATAAATGGTCGGCACGGACTGGAAGGGGCGAGAAGGCCTGTTTCCGTGCTGTAATTGTTATATGGTTATTATATGGTTATTTGGTTAAACGTATGGCTTAGCTGAAAATTATTTATTACCGCAAATTATTTATTTGCAATCGCCTTCTTTTCTTCATCTGTGTCCGTGCAATAAATTCACAAACAATGTGGAACCCTCTCTGCGAACATTGGAAGTCCATGTGATGATAATGTTATTTAATTTAAGTTATATCAAGTGTATTACGGAGATGCAAATAAAATATTGTTTGCAGCAGGATCATAGGCAGTTAGACCCAGATAAACGCATACCGACATAAATCATACATATACTACACGTGACAAAGTAAAAGCAAGAAAATATAATATCGTAAGTGAGTGTTAATGAATAACTATGGTCAAAGTCTGGCTAAGTCATTGGAATGGAGAGTGGTTTTGAAGTAAAATTGGCTAGTAGATAATTTGCTGCATGTATTGTAGGTCGGGCTGCCAACGTTCTCACTCCCAAATAAGGGACAAAGGGTCAAAATACGGGACAAATACCCAAAGGCAATTTGTTACTGGCTGGGTGAATGATGAGTGGGTCCGGTCTGCTGGACCGCACACAAAGCCCAGCCGGAGGGCCAGCTGAGGAGTTTTGGCCCGCGTGATGTTACATGCAAAGCCCGGCGCCCCGTCCAATTCATGAACCGATGATCGGCCGTGAGAAGGAGGAGTGGTGGTGGTCTCAGCGGAAAGCGAAGGTCCGAAGGTCAGACAGCTGGCCGGGCTGCCGACCGACGGGGCCACGGGCGAGGCGCTGCTGCTGCTGCACTCCATGGGCTGCACTACGTCGGGACGGGTGAGGCGGGGCCGGACGTAGTGCAGCCCATGGAGTGTAGCAGCAGCGCCTTGACTGCTCAACCCGAGTAGTAGCAGTCAACTACGGGACCAGGGCGGTCCCGTATGGGAGAATCCAATTTAGCCCACTATACAGGATGTCCCGGCTAATACGGAACAGTTGGCAACCCTAAAGGGCCTGTCCTACCAGCATCCGACTCCATGCGATGAGCACGATCAAACTAGAAACGGGGACCGCGCGGAGGTCGGGTGAGTGGCGCAACGCGGCACAAAGTGAGGCGAACTTGGAGCAAAGTCTTAAAGGGAAGTTCGCCAGGACAGAGAGGGGCACACAGAGAGGGGCACAGAGGCACACACACAGAGGGCCACGGAGCCACACACATAGAGGGTCACGGAGGCACCTACAGAGAGGGTCACGGAGGCACGATGTCGGGGCGGTGTGTAATGCGTCGAGGCGACTGCGAGCCGACAAGCCGTTGCCGCGCGGAATTTTTGAACATAGTCAGTTTTTCGGAGCCCCGCGCGATGTCGGGACGAACTCCGCACAATTACGCACGGCTCAGGCGAACGAAGTGGGACCGGCCCCGCAACGCCGGACGGCTCAAGCGACCACGTTAGGTCGCGCTCATCGCATAGAGTTGCATGCTGGTGGGGCAGGCCCTTTAGTGTAGTACACGGCTACCCTGATGTTTGTGCTGCCTTTACCACAAAGCCCTGGGCCACTGGGCATCAACCTGTGAACCATCCACGTCAAGCAGGTCACCAACATGCCAAAGGACATCCATTTGGCCCGGCACATTCGCAGTCGGCACGATTGCGTTTCTTCATGTCTTGTGATTTAACTGAAAATAACCCAGTCTCTTTTAACAGCTGCAAAATGCACGGGGCAACCCAGCTACGATTCTGTGAAACCTAAATTGCTTCATCCCAAGTTTGTTACCACAAAATATGATGGAGATGCAAGTCAGTTTTCCAACATGTGCAATCAATCTGCAACTCCCATTTGATTCTACGCAAACAGACACATACATTTGTTACCTCTTTCATCTAACATTCATTGAGGTACTGTACTTTCATTAAAAAAGTACTGAATAATGATTGGGGTGGGAAAAAGTTGGCTCTTATTCCATAAGTGATGCACATCCTTGCCTCCACAAACATCCTTTCCTCAACTGTGTGCTTTCGTAATTTTGTCAGGTTTAAAGGGGGGCCAACCAGTTGCTGCAAAATCGGTGGTGGGCCTGTATAGAGGCTGAAACTACTCCCGGTCTCCTCATATTTCAGTCCCACCATCCCAGGAAACAGTCTTGGGAATCTTTGCTGCCCTCCCCTCTATAGCAAGCAAACACAGCTCTCTTTAGAAACGTGGTCCCAAATTGCATACAATATTCAGATATAGACAATAGGCAATAGACAATAGGTGCAGGAGTAGGCCATTTGGCCCTTCGAGCCAGCACCGCCATTCAATATGATCATGGCTGATCATCCCCAATCAGTACCCCGTTCCTGCCTTCTCCCCATATCCCCTGACTCCGCCAATTTTTAAGAGTCCCATCTAGTTCCCTCTTGAAAGCGTCCAGAGAACCGGCCTCCACCACCCTCTGAGGCAGAGAATTCCACAGACTCACCACTCTCTGTGAGAAAAAGTGTTTCCTCGTCTCCGTTCTAAATGGCTTACTCTTTATTCTTAAACTGTGGCCCCTGGTTCTGGACTCCCCCAACATCGGGAACATGTTTCCTGCCTCTAGTGTGTCGAAGCCCTTAACAATCTTATATGTTTCAGTGAGATGTTGCATCATCAAGGACCCACACCATCCTGGCCACGCACTCATCTCCCTGCTACCTTCGGGTAGAAGGTTCAGGAGCCTGAAGACTGCAACAACCCGGTTTAGGAATAGCTACTTCCCCACAGCCATCAGGCTATTAAACTTGGCTCGGAACTCTGAACATTAATATCCCTCTATCTGTTATTTGCACTTTATTAATTTATTAATTCATGTGTGTATTTACGTATAGAATTGTAGTCAATGCCTACTATGTTCTGTTGTGCATTGCAAAGAAAGAATTTCATTGTCCTGTCAGGGACACATGACAATAAACTCTTTTGACTTTGACTTTGACTTTGAGATGCCCTCTCATCCTTCTAAACTCCAGAGTGTACAAGCCCAGCTGCTTCGTTCTTTCAGCATATGTAAGTCCCGCCATCCCGGGAATTAACCTTGTAAACCTACGCTGCACTCCCTCAATAGCAAGAATGTCCTTCCTCAAATTAGGGGACCAAAACTGTACACAATACTCCAGGTGTGGTCTCACTAGGGCTCTGTACAAATGCAGAATCTCTAAACGAAACTAAACATTCACTGACTTGATGTGTAGGAAGGAACTGAGGAACTTGGTTTAAACCGAAGAGAGGCACAAAAATCTGGAGTAACTCAACGGGGCAGGCAGCATCCCTGGAGAGAAGGAATGGGTGACATTTCGGGTCGAGACCCTTCTCTCGACCCGAAATGTCACCGAGTCGTTGACTTCACCTCACAAACCGGCAACCCCAGCCATCTTTAAAGGACAATAGCTTGAGTCAGGCATAAGGGATCAGTACTTAGGGACAATAAATAGCTGGCTGCTGGAGGTGAGAGTGAGCGCTGGCACGATTGGCTGCCAATGCTCTCTCTCCGAAGTGTGTGTTGTCGCTGTATATGTTGTTTCTGTTTCATGCTTGTTTAATTGTAAGGTGTCATGTCTGTTTTAATTGTAAGGTGTCCTTGAGAGTCCTGAAAAGCGCCCTGTTAATAAAATGCAGTATTATTATTATTAATAATAATCGTTTGTAGGCATAAGGGATCGCCCCTGGCTCAGATTTCCCCACTAAATCATCAATCATCCTGCTTTGGAATCATATCACTGCTCCTTCTCTGGAATTGGGGAAGATACTGGAACTGGCCACTAGAAGCACTGGAAGAGTTCGCTCATCACCATGACTGTGATGGTCCACGAATGCAGCACGACAATACATTTCCTCCCTCTCCATCCCTCCTCCACCAGGCTCGTCGTGCTAGTTTCATCGTTCACATCCCTTCTTTGTCACCTCCTCCACAGCCATCATTCTATCCGTGACCTGCGTGGGTTTTCTCCGGGAGCTCCGGTTTCCTCCCACACTCCAAAGACGTGCGTGTTTGTAGGTTAATTGGCTTGGTATCATTGCAAATTGTCCCCAGTGTGTGCAGGATAGCATTAGTGTGCAGGGATTGCTGGTTGGAGTGGACTCGGTGAGCCTATTTCCACGCTGTGTCCCTAAACCAAATAAAACTAAAACAACAATGGACCATTGTGGGCTCCTTGGCCATCGGTGCCGGCCCTGATTTGTTCCGTACATTTTTATGCCTCTAGTTTCCCTCTCCCCAGACTCTGTCTGAAGAAGGATCGTGACCTAGGATACTGAGTTGGATGATCAGCCATGATCATATTGAATGGCGGTGCAGGCTCGAAGGGCCGAATGGCCTACTCCTGCACCTATTTTCTATGTTTCTATGTTTCTATGACCCAAAACGTCACCTGTTCCTTTTCCGCAGAGATGCTGTCTGACCCGCTGAGTTACACCAGCTTTTTGTGTCTGTCATCAGTGTAAACCAGCATCTGCAGTTCCTCCCCACCCATTTGCAAAGATCCCTTGAAGATGCCTTTAGAATAATGGAGGGCTCGTGAATGAAGCATTAATAAGTCCAGAAAGAACATGCGCCACATGTAGCAATGTTCTCATAATTTTGTCCGGATTAAAGGATGGGCCAGACCATCAGTTGCCGGACAATTGGTGGTGGACTTGCACTGTGCAAAATAGGTACTTTGGGATTCTACTGTGCATGAGAAAGAGTTAATTATTCACTTCTTTGGTAATTGTTAATTCATAATTTGTTTCTAGTAGTCCATGTTGCTTTAGCAAAACGGGAGGCGTATATTTAGTGGGTCGGAGGTGTGTTGTGTTATTACCGTGTGGAGATGGGGGCTCCCTCCGCCAGAGCCCAGCCTGCAAATGCGGAGCAGAACAACAGACAGCCAACCGTGTCATCTCTGGGTGCCCGCTCTACCACCCACCAAATGGAGCTCAGGGCCTGGCAGACATTGACGCCAACAGAGACAACAACCTGGCTGTTCAACACACCCGGCTTGGGATCTAACTATTCCTTTGGTTTAAGTTTCATTCGCAAGAAGAAGAAGGGACAACTTATGCAAGCCAACTAAACGACAAACCTTTACGTCTTTGGAGTGTGGGAGGAAACTGGAACACCGGGAAGAGAAACCACGCGGCCACAGGGAGAACGTACAAACTCCATGCAAACAGCACCCACAGTCAGGATCGAATACGGGTCCCTAGCTCCTTCTTCAGACAGAGTCTGGGGAGAGGGAAACTAGAGGCATAAAAATGTACGGAACAAATCAGGGCTGGCACCGATGGCCAAGGAGCCCACAATGGTCCATTGTTGTTTTAGTTGTATTTAGTTTAGAGGCACTGGAAGGCAGCAACTCTACTGACGCGCCGCCGTGCCGCCCCCGAACGTTTTTGGTATCGTTGACCCTATTTTGAGATTCCACCCAAAATTATTAATGCAAATATAGGATAACTAATACATACGACCAAGTTTTTTATATTGTCATCCACATCCTCATCGAGGGACATGTGTTAAAAGAGCCAAAATGGCATAAGAATTTCTGAGTTAGTAGATTGGGCTGCTCAACGCCCGGCTTGGGATCTAACTATTCCTTTGGTGTATTTATGTTGCTTTTGTAAGAAGAAGAAGAAGAAAAGGATCATGTGACCTCTGTTGGTCCGTCAAAATGGATAATCCAGCAAGGCTCTGGAACCAAGGGTGCCAGAAAACCTGTAATAATTTGCACTATTTTACATTTATTAATAACATTGATTTGTGTTGGGTACCAGAGACTATGATGCCAATTTTAGTGCTAATATTTTAGGTGTGTTCATGGTAGTTTAGTTTAGTTTAGTTTAGGGACACCCTAAACTAAACTAAACCCTTACTTTGGCCCACCGAGTCCGCACCGACCAGCGATCCCCGCACATTAACACTATCCTACACACACTAGGGACATTTTTTTGCATTTACATTGTTGTGTATTTGGGTGCTTGGAACTGACTTAAAAGAACACTCAGATACAGGATTGAACTAGCAAGCTTATTTATTCCAGGACGCCACCTTGAGTCTCCCCCAGCGCATGCGTCCCCTCGCACAAGACATAACATATGCTAATTATATCACATAGAAACATAGAAACATAGAAACATAGAAAATAGGTGCAGGAGGAGGCCATTCGGCCCTTCAAGCCAGCACCACCATTCAATATGATTATGGCTGATCGTCCACTATCAATAACCCGTGCCTGCCTTCTCCCCATATCCCCTTGGCTCCACTAGCCCCGAGAGCTCTATCCAACTCTCTCTTAAATCCATCCAGTGACTTGGCCTCCACTGCCCTCTGTGGCAGGGAATTCCATAAATTCACAACTCTCTGGGTAAAAAAGTTTTTTTCTCAGCTCAGTCTTAAATGACCTCCCCTTTATTCTAAGACTGTGGCCCCTGGTTCTGGACTAGCCCAACATTGGGAACATTTTTCCTGCATCTAATTTGTCCAGTCCTTTTATAATGTTATATGTTTCTATAAGATCCAGCATAACATACATCATATACATCAAGCCAATTAAACTACAAACCTGTACGTCTTTGGAGTGTGAGAAGAAATCGAAGATCTCGGCGAAAACCCACGCAGGTCACGGGGAGAACGTGCAAACGCCGTCCAGACAGTGCCCGTAGTCAGGATCGAACCTGGGTCTCCGGGGCTGTAAGGTAGTGGCTCTACAGCCACACCACCATGCCACCTTCTACATGGAGAAAGAAGGCCGTGCATTGATATTGATCTAGCACGCCTTGTGTCAATGGAGCTGAGCACTAAATCTTACTTCTTAACCATCCATCGAAAATTAAAGCCAGTCCAGACTGGAGCCACTTAAATTTTCACCCGAACCTGAAATTCGTCAAGATAGTGAAGAAAACTGCATGGTGCAGAAAGTGATTTCACTTGAACACATGGAATATGTCAAGGCACACCTGACATTTACTGCAAGATGCATCAAAAGGAAATAATGTCCCATGGAGATTAATATAACGAGTTGATTTTAATTTACAATGTTGTCAAAGGTTGGCAAATTAATTCTACAATCCTTGATTTGAAACTAAATATCGGAGAAACATTTCCTTTGTACAATGGCTTAATTCATTTAATGCCGATATTGGGGAATTGGGGTAAAGAATTTCACTGAGCACTTTAATTCAATCTCAACCCATCTGCATGTAACGTAATGAATTATCTTTTTGTGTCTAGAACAGAAATTCAAAAGCTCAGCATGTTTTATGGACTCCCCTGGAGTTGTTTAATCAATAACTTCATACCTGAATGTGTGAAGGCAAACAAAAAAAAGATCATTCTTGCCTTGTGCTTTGAAGGTGAAAAATAAAACTGTTCCTTTGCTAATTTGTGGGATCACTGTGTAAAATGTTTCCAGCTCTATGTGACTGGACTTCCCTTTCTATGTTATCTGATTAATCTTGTTTGTATAGTTACTGAGCTCCCGATCCAGTCGCTATAATCGTTATTACAATACTTCGTCAATGCCCTGGGAACAATAATTCTTGGGGTTGAAAGCATTTTTCTATTTTTGTTTCAACTGCACTGAAGGAGGATATAAAATATTTATGGCTCCATGCTATTCTCATTAAATATCTACTTTTTAAAACGGATTTTTAGCATGTAAGACTCAATGTTCATCATTCTGCATGTTGGGATATAATGTTGTTCGACAGTGCATGCATTGGACAGCCCAAAGACTAGTTTTTACTTTAGACTGTGGATAAAATGGGGATAGATATGAGGTTATCCGCCTAATGTGGATAAATGTGAGGTTATCCACTTTGGTGTCAAAAATGGGAAGGCACATTATTATCTGAATTAGATCAGGTTGGGAAAAGGGGAACATAACAAGATGAGTTGAGCATAGGAGCAAAGAGATCCTTCTGCAATTGTACAGAGCCCTAGTGAGACCACACCTGGAGTATTGTGTGCAGTTTTGGTCTCCATATTTGAGGAAGGACATTCTTGCTTTTGAGGGAGTGCAGCGTAGGTTCACGAGGTTAATTCCTGGGATGGCGGGACTGTCATATGTTGATAGAATGGAGCGGCTGGGCTTGTATACACAGGAATTTAGAAAGATGAGAGGGGATCTTATTGAAACATAGAGGCAGGAAACATGTTCCCGATGATGGGGGAGTCCAGAACCAGGGGCTACAGTTTAAAAATAAGGAGTAAGCCATTTAGAACGGAGATGAGGAAACACCTTTCCACCCAGAGAGTTGTGAATCTGTGGAATTTTCTGCCTCAGAAGGCAGTGGAGGCCAATTCTCTGGATGCTTGCAAGAGAGAGTTAAGGGCCTGTCCTACCAGCATCCGACCCCATGTGATGAGCGCGATCAAACTAGAAGCGGGGGCCGCGTGGAGGTCGGGTGATCCCTGTACAGGGCCGTTCACACCAGCATGCGCCTGCATGCGGCAAGCGCGATCAAACTGTCAGCGGGGGCCGCGCAGAGGTCGGGTGAGTGGCGCAACGCGGCGCAAAGTGAGGCAAACTTGGAGCAAAGTCTTGGAGTAAGTTCGCCAGGACAGAGAGAGACACACAGAGAGGGGCACACAGTGAGGGCCACGGAGCCACACACATAGAGGGTCACGGAGGCACGACGTCGAGGCGGTGTGTAATGCGTCGAGGCGACTGCGAGCCGACAAGCCATTGCCGCGCGGAATTTTTGAACATGGTCAGTTTTTCGGAGCCCCGTACGATGTCGGGATGAACTCCGCACAATTCCACACGGCTCCGGCGATTGAAGTGGGACCGGCCCCGCAACGCCGGACGGCTCAAGCGACAACGTTAGGTCGTGCTCATCGCATAGAGTTGTATGCTGGTGGGACAGGCCCTTTAGATAGAGCTCTTTAAGATAGCGGAGTAATCTTATCTAACTTCCTACATTCTTCTTCTTCTTAAAGTATAAAATAAGAAGTGATACAGGAAATGTATTATGTTATTTTGGGCTTATATCATTGTAATGTACATTACTTTAAAAAGATAGCAGAGTATGGAGATATGATGAGAAGGCAAGAACGGGGTACTGAATGTGGATGATCAGCCATGATCACAGTGAATGGCGGTGCTGGCTCGAAGGGCCAAATGGCCTCCTCCTCCACCTATTGTCTATTGTCTATTGTCTACTTTAGAGCTACAGCGTGGAAACAGGTCCTTCGGCCAACCGAGTCCGCGCCGACTGTAAACTTACACTATCCTGACAGCCAGGGACAATTTTATTTTACAACTTACCGAATACAATTAATCCACAAACCTGCGTGTACAAACTCCGTGCAGAACTGAATGATATATTTTTATTCATTCAGGGAGGAACTGAATCATATATTTTTAAATTAAATTAATTTAACATTAAATTAATATTTAATTTAGTACGTCATCTTTTTAAATGAACCAAAGTAATATGCTGAACAATGCCTGGAAAAGGGACAGTTAGCAAACAAAACTAAACGTGTAACTTTAAAAAAAGAATTCCCAGTCAGCCTTTGGGTATTTATAAAGATCAGTATAAATTTGATGCTCTGAGTTTAACTTCATCTGCATGTTTATTTTATTTGACATTTTATCCTGTTTTATCTTTCACACCCAATAATAATGTCCGTCAGTCTCCATTGCAACCAGGTTTTTACAACATTGTGTGTGACATTCATTTTTTAGTTCAGAGATGCAGCGTGCGAAACAGGCCCTTCGGCCCACCAAGTCTGCGCCGACCAGCGATCCCAGCATTACCCTGCACACACTCGGGACAATTTACAATGATACCAAAGCCAATTAACCTACAATTAACACTCTCCGTCTTTTGAGTGTGGGAGGAAACCAGAGATCCCGGAAAGAAAGCCCACGCAGGTCACGGGGAGAACGTCCAATCTCCGTACAGACAAGCACCCGTAGTCGGGATCGAACCCGGGTCTCTGGTGCCGTATGACACCAACCCTACTGCCGCGCCACCCTGCCAACTTATCAGCTCCTCAGTTGCATTAAGGCAGGTATACATTAATCCTCCACTTGCTGAAAAATCTTACTAATTTATTAATATTGTAACATTTACCAATCATCGCCTTAATGGAGACATACTCTTTGCATACTTGTGTATTAGATGCAAAACAAAGAATTTCACTGTACACAGGTACATTCATTCATTTAAGACTGCAATATTTCACATTGCACTACGAACTTGCACTATTCTGCTGCTTTTCACTCATCATATATATTGTTGTTTTGATTATTACCGTATGAACACTGTTTACTCTGTGAGCCCTAGGTAAAGAAGGAATTTCATAGCACCCTGGTGTATACGATCATAAACTACGCTGAATCTGGCTTGTCACAAATGGGTAGCTGCACTTTATTGCACAGAAAGTTGAACTATTGTCGTTAATTTTGTTTGTTTTTCCTGACATAATAATATGAAAATAATAAACTCGCTACTCCATCCTATTTCCAATATATCACTTTGCCCAACCTGAAGCTAATTTCCTCTGTCGTCTTTCATTTTCTTCGCAACTTTCTTTACGTGACCCCTCCCTCACTCGCTCTTGCCCCTCCAGTTTTACCGGCCCCTTCCAAACGCCAAACTCTTTAGTTCTCTGTTTCTGATTAAAACTCTCTGCCCCCCCCCCCCCCCCCCCCCCACCCGCCCCACCAGTTCCAACCAGGGTTCAAAGTCAAACCAAAGTCAAACAAACTTTATTGTCATTTAGAAATACATCGATATATGCAGTTCCACATGTAATTCCGTTGCGTTTGGCTCCCTGTGCAACACGATAATTAACAGAAGGATAAACATGGATAAAAAGGATAAAATGGATAAATAGACAATGGTGGCAGCCCATTACATGGCATTCAGGAGTCTGACGGCTCGTGGGAAGAAGCTGTTGCAGAACCTTGATGTTCTGCTCCTTATGCTGCGATATCTTTTGCCCGAGGGCAGCAGAGTGAACAGTCCGTGATGGAGATGTGTGGGGTCTTTTATAATACTGCTGGCCTTAGACACGCAACGTTTGGTCGCAATATCCCCGATTGAGGGGAGAGAGGTCCCGATGATTTTTTCCGCTGTCCTCACCACTCTCTGCACGGACTTCCAGTCGGAGGCTTTACAGTCCCCAGACCTAACTGAGCCTAACTGTAAAGGGCGGCATGGTGGCGCAGCGGTGGAGTTGCTGCCTTACAGCGCTAGACACCTGGGTCTGATCCAGACTACGGGCGTACGGAGTTTGTGCGTTCTCCCCCCCGTGACCGCGTGGGTTTTCTCCCCAGGTCTTCGGTTTCCTCCCACACTCCAAAGACGTACAGGTTTGTAGGTTAATTGGCTTGGTATAAATGTAAATTGTCCCCAGTGTGTGTAGGATAGTGTTAGTGTGCGGGGATCACTGGTTGGTGTGGACTTGGTGGGCATGTTTCCGTGCTGAATCTCTAAACTAAACTGATGTCACAGAAGCAATTAAAATGCATTAACAGTTTAACTGTATCCTTTCAATAATACTTCTGCATGTCTACAGAAAGCATATTCTGGTTTTCTCCAAAAGTTAACACAGGACCTAGTTACTTTATTGATTCTAACATCAAATCCGCTCATTACGGACTGCAGTAAGGGAATACAAACAAAAAAAATGAGACTTTCATGCATTATTAACTTTTTGGGTTGGTTGCAGAAGGTATGGGGCTACTAACCAAACACGTTTTATTTTTAATAGATCTTGGACCTCTTAACATGGAGAGCTGCAAACTACCCTAACATTAAGCTTGCTTGGACCCAGTACATATTAAGATAGGCAAGAAGAAATTTACCCTCCTAGAAAAAAAAACAAACAAAAAGAATGCTTCGGTCTATCGGACTTTTAATGTGAATTATGTTACCATCAAGTATTATAACATTTCAGGCATGTTTACTTGAAGATAAAGATAAAACACTATTTCTTCTGGCCTTTACAGATGGGGAAAGCTTATTATGGCCCCACTGAAGTGATAAAGTGTATTTGTGTTCGAATTCGCTCTGTCTGAAGTGGGCTCGTTATCACGGCCCACCAGTGTTTGCTGACAATGATATCATGTCTCAGGCTCTGCTGTAGACCAACAGCGCAGGAACTCAGCTTGCCGTCACCATTGAGGTGTCCAGATTTAGTGCCCTCTGCCTACTGATTGCTGCAGTCCCCTTGATCAGGAACAGACCCAACATAAATCCGGCTAAGAGTTAGAGTTAGCAGTGAGTCAGCGACAGCGGTAGAGATGCTGCCGTACAGCCCATACAGCATTTACAGAGACCCGGGTTCGATCCTGACTACGGGTGCTGTCTGTACAGAGTTTGTACATTATCCCTGCGGACGAGAGGGTTTTCTCCGTTGCTCCGTTTCGTCCGGTTTGTAGGTTAATTGGCTTGGTATAAATTGTCCCTGGAATGTGTAGGACAGTGTTAATGTGCGGGGATAGCTGGTCAGCATGGACGCGGTGGGCCGAAGGGCCTGTTTCCACGCTGTATTTCTAAACTAAGCTAAAACAGATTTGTTTCTGTTTAGTTTAGAGTTACAACACGGAAACAGACCCTTCGGCCCAACGAGACCGTACCAACCAGAGATTCTCGTGCACTAGCGCTATCTTGCACACTAGGGCCAGTTTGCAACCTTTACTGAAGCCAGTTAGCCTGCACGTCTTAGGAGTGTTGGAGGAAACTGGAGCACCCAGGTAAAAGCCCACACAGGCCATGTGGAGAACGTCCAAACTCCGTACAGACACCACCCGTAGTCAGGATCGAACCCGGGGCTTTGGTGTCGTCATGCAGCAAATCTATCCCTGCGCCACCATGCCTCCCAATTAAAAAGCCAATTAAAAGCTGGGGTAGCTCAGCGGGTCAGGCAGCATCTCTGGAGGAAAGGGATAGGTGAAGACCCTGCATCAGACCGAGAGTAGGGGGAGAGGAAAACGAGAGGTGTGAAAAGGTACAAAGAAACAAATGAATGCAAAAGGACAAATCATAGCCGGCAACTAGAAAAATCAAGGAAAGGTGGAGCCCACAATGGTCCATTGCTGGCTGTGGAGAAGGTGATAATGAAGGATACAAGCAGTGAAACTAAGCAGGACAATACTACGACTAGGGTGGGGGAGGGACGGAGCAAGAAAGGATGTACAGATGCTCCCCAATTTGCGATGCTTCGACTTGCAATATTTCAACTTTACAATCGGCAAATGCTCGGTCATGACAGCGACCTGCACATCACGCCTGCTCACGTGGTCGCAATGTATTAAATGCATTTTCGACTTGCGATATTTTCGATTTACGATGGGTTTATCGTAGGTCGAGGAGCAGCTGTAAGAGTTACTTGAAGTTAGAGAATTCAATATTCATACCGCTGGGTTGCAGTGTCCTACCGTCTTGTCTTTACTAATTGCCTCACCTGTTTCAGCGGGTGAACTATCATCTCTGAAAGACGGGCAGGCAACATTTTGGATTAATATTCTTCTTCCATTTCCAACCCGAAACGTCGCCTATCCATGTCCCCCTAAGATGCTCCATGTCCCGCCTAGGTACTCCAGCACCATGTATTCTACCATGCAGCTTGTATTCCACCTGGTAAAGAATCTACCCAAAATGTGTAGATAGAAACTGCAGATGCTGGTTTATGCCGAAGATAGACACAAAGTGCCTTAATATTTCTAACATTGAATAATTTGAAAAAAGGTTTTTTAATATTTCTGACTACACCAGACCACACCATTTAGGACTGAGATGAGGAAAAACTTTTTCACTCAGAGTTGTGAATCTGTGGAATTCTCTGCCACAGAAGGCAGTGGAGGCCAATTCACGGGGTGTTTTCAGAGTTGAGGCTCTCAAGAGAGAATTGAAGGGATGGGGTGACGTTTCTTCCGACTGAAGAAGGGTCTCCACCTGAAACGTCACCCATTCCTTTTCTCCAGAGATGCTGCTTGATCCGTTGAGTTACTCCAGCATTTTGTGTCTACCCTCGATTTAAACCAGTATCTGCAGTTTTTTCTTACACAAGGAATCAAGGGATATGTGGAGAAATTAGGAACAGGGTACTGATTTTGGATGATCAGCCATGATTATAGTGAATGGTGGTGCTGGCTCAAAGGGCCAAATCACCTACTCGTGCACCTATTTTCTACTTTCTATGCTATATTTACACACTGGATTCGTGGTAGTTTTTCAACGAGTCTGAAAGTCAGCGACATATATTAGCATTCATAAAACCTGACAGCTTTAACAGAGCTAGGAAGGGAATGGCTTTGCTGTTGCTCAAAAGATTTCTCTGCAGTGTTGTGGGTGGAGTCTTCTCTGGGCCACCCGTACAACAGGATTGTGTTGGGAAAAGCCCTGCCTTAATGCAGGATCTTGCCGAACTGGTCCTGGATGTTTTTGTAAGGACACTTGGGCTCCAGATATGAATCAATTAAGTGTGTGAACTCAGCAGAGAGTGCAAGTGAGATATGTTCCCGAGTCCAGTGGAATCACATAGAGATAGAGCGGCAAGGTAGCACAGCGGTAGAGTTGCTGCCTTACAGCGCCAGAGACCCCGGTTCGATCCTGACCACGGGTGCTGTCTGTACGGAGTTTATACATTCTGCCTGTGACTGCGTGGGTTTTCTCCGGGTGTTATACATTTTATAAAGTGTCCCCAGTGTGTTGGGCTAGAACTTGTGTGCAGTTGATCGTCGATCAGCAATGGGGGGAAAGGCAGGAGAATGGGGTTAGGAGGGAGAGATAGATCAGCCGTGTTTGAGTTGCAGTGTGGACTTGAGTCGAATGGCAATATTCTGCTTCTCATGAACTTATAATCTTATGAATGGGGTTGAGAGGGAAAAATATATCACCCATGATCTAATGGCAGAGAGGACTCGATGGGCCGAATGTTCTAATTTTGTTCCTACGGCTCATGTAATGCCATATATATGGTATCACATTATACATCATTGACAATACATTTTGTGGCATTCAAAGCTTGCTCTCTTGTCTACCCCTGCAAAATTTCAGTGGCATGGATTATTTTTCTGCGGAGTGCACATCTAATAAGACGAATGGGAATGCAAAACCTGCGGCAGACAGCTCGGCAATTCATCACTTGGAGATTGTTCCGTGGTTGCTCCTTACAAGTCGACGCACTTAAAAATACAGCTGAGCAGGAAGCTGGGAACAACCAACTCCCACACAATAAGGGAGTAGCTTTGCGAATTAGCAGACCCTTCAAGCACACACATGAATACCACATTGATAACACTTGAACTCAACACACACGCACACAACCTCCCCCATTCTTGGCGTAAATCTGCCATTTTTTTTTTTTACTTCATTCACGTTGCAGCTGCTCTCCCCGCTCCGAAAACAAAGGTTTCCCTGTAGATAAACTGGTGCCCAAACATCCTAACAAGCAGTTTAGTTTAGTTTAGTTTAGATTGGAGGTACAGCATGGAAACAGGCCCTTCGGTCCACCGAGTCCGCGCCGACCAGCGGTCTCCGCTCATTACCGCCATCCAACACACGCTAGGGACACTTTGCCACTTATGCCAAGCCAATTCACCTACAAACCTGTACGTCTTTGGAGTGTGGGAGGAAACCGGAAACGTACAAACTCCGTACAGACAAGCACCCGTAGTCGGGATCGAACCCGGTCTCCAGCGCTGCGAGCGCTGTAAGGCAGCAACTCCACCCCTGCACTGATAAAATTGAACTCCAGAGATAAATATTAGTTAGCACCAGTGACAGGAACAGTATCTGTGGATATGACAGATGCATGAGTTTAATAGGACTACTTTATCATTGGTATCTCCCAGGTTATTATTCCCCTTACAAAAGCTGACCTCTGCAAATTGACCTGTTCCAGATGCTTACTAAGTATCCCCAAGCTACATAATTTATAGACACTGTGATTGATATCTAAACAGATTCAAGTGACAATTAATTCTTGAAGCTTGTTGCTCTATGAAACACATAAGTAGGTAACTTATATGTTTCTAGGTTCATACAGTATGTTTGTGTGTGATAACAGCAGAATTAGGCCTCTCGCCCCATCATATCTACTCCGCCATTCAATCATGGCTGATCTATCTTTCCCTCTTTACCCCATTCTCCTGCCTTCTCCCCATAACCACTGACACCATATTTCAAAAGTACAGACAGAAAGCACCGAATTTTAATTTCCATTTTGGAATAACTCTGGTGAACATATGACTTTTGACATAAGGAGCGGCTGATTCACCCACTTGTTGAGGCATCAATACTCCACAGCGCATGTGCGGCACGGTGGCGCAGCGGTAGAGTTGCTGCCTTACAGCGCTCTCAGCATTATAGACCACGTTCGATCCCGACTACGGGTGCTTGTCTGTATGGAGCTTGTACGATCTCCCCCGTGACCTGCGTGGGTTTTCTCCGCGAACTTCGGTTTCCAAAGACGTCCAGGTTTGTCAGTTAATTGGCTTGGTATTAAAGTAAATTGTCCCCAGTGTGGGCAGGATAGAGTTAATGTGCGGGATCGCTGGTTGGCGCGGGCTTGGTGGGCCGAAGGGCCTGTTTCCGTGCTGTATCTCTAAACTAAACTAAACATGTTTATGCGCTGGTATATATGTGGTGACACGCAGACTGTCATCCAGAACTAGCAATCAATGGGAATGCCACTGTTGAATTCTTTAGTTTCTCTGGCTTCTGAGACAACATGTGCATATTACGGATATGGAATTCTACGGATACCTTTGGACTTGTCATCTAAAGGGCACTTGCGAGGAATTGGGTGACACAGTGGTGCAGCGTTAGAGCTAGTGCCTTGCAGCAGTAGAGCCAGGGGTTATGGGGAGAAGGCAGGAGAATGGGGTTAGGAGGGAGAGATGGACCAGCCATGATTGAATGACAGAGTAGACTTAATGGGCCAAATGGCCTTATTCTCCTCCTATCACTCATGACCTTATGACCTTACAGCGCCAGAGACCTGCGTTCGATCCTGACTAAAGGTGCTTGTTTGTACGGTGTTTGTACGTTCTCCCTGTGACCAGCGTGGGTTTTCTCCAAGATCTTCAGTTTCCTCCCACGCGCAAAAGACGTACAGGTTTGCAGGTTCATTGGTTTGCTATAAATGTAAAATTGTCCCTCATGTGTGTAGGGTAGTGTTATTGTGCGGGGATCGCTGGTCGGTTTTCTGAAGGGCCTGTTTCCACGCTGTATCTTTAAGCCAAACTAAACTAAACTAAATATTAAAAGACATTTAAATTATTTTGACACTTGTGTAAATGAATGCGATAAAGTGAACATCAAAGTCAAGTGAGTTTATTGTCACGTGTCCCTGACAGGACAATGAAATTCTTGCTGTGCCTCAGCACAACAGAACATAGTAGGCATTGACTGCAAAACAGATCAGTGTGTCCATATTTCATTATATACGTACTGTAAATACACACATGAATACATAAATTGATGAAGTGCAAATAACAGATAAATGGGTATTAATGTTCAGAGTTTTGTCCGAGCCAAGTTTAATAGCCTGATGGCTGTGGGGAAGTAGCTATTCCTGAACCTGGTCGTTGCAGTCTTCAGGCTCCTGTACCTTCTACATGAAGGTAGCAGGGAGATGAGTGTGTGGCCAGGATGGTGTGGGTCCTTAATGATGCTGCCAGCCTTTTTGAGGCAGCGACTGCGATAGTACATATATTACAGATAGTACAGATAGTACAGATATTAACCAGAATTTAAATGTCTTAAAGAAATGTCTTTATCTTTTAATATTTAATAAGGAGTGTCTCTCCGTATTAAAGTGACGTAGTAAGTGGTTCGTTGAGAGACCTTATTCATTAATCCCTTCTCCAGGACAAGCCTTTGCATGTCCAGAATCAAGGCTATATGGTTGAAGTCGGTTTAAGACAGTGTATCTTTAGCTGTCAGTTACTTCATGGATCAATAGGAAGTACGTGTGATTATAGCGGCAACTCTGTAAGCAGCTGAAAGTAAATTAACCAGGAATTAATGATGTTGGCAGGACTGGAGAGATGTTGCCAGGACTAGAGGGTCTGAGCTGTAGGGAGAGGTTGAGTAGACTGGGACTCTATTCCTTGGTACACAGGAGGATGAGGGGTGATCTTATAGAGGAGTATAAAATCATGAGGGGAATAGATCGGGTAGATGCACAGAGTCTCTTGCCCAGAGCAGGTGAATCGAGGACAAGAGGACATAGGTTTAAGAAGGGAATAAGGTTGAATAGGAATCTGAATGGTACCTTTTCACACAAAGGCAGGTGGGTGTATGGAACAAGCTGCCTGAGGAGGTAGTTGAGGCTGGGAATATGCCAACATTTCAGAAACATTTAGAGAGGTAACTGGGAAATTAATTAACGGAGGCTAGGAAACACTTTTTCTCACAGAGAGTGGTGAGTCTGTGGAATTCTCTGCCTCAGAGGGCGGTGGAGGCAGGTTCTCTGGATGCTTTCAAGAGAGAGCTAGATAGGGCTCTTACAAATAGCGGAGTCAGGGGATATGGGGAGAAGGCAGGAACGGGGTACTGATTGGGAATAGAAACATAGAGAAACATAGAAAATAGGTGCAGGAGTAGGCCATTCGGCCCTTCGAGCCTGCACCGCCATTCAATGTGATCATGGCTGATCATCCAACTCAGTATCCCGTACCTGCCTTCTCTCCATACCCCCTGATCCCCCTAGCCACAAGTGCCACATCTAACGCCCTCTTAAATATAGCCAATGAACTGGCCTCAACCACCCTCTGTGGCAGAGAATTCCAGAGACTCACCACTCTCTGTGTAAAGAATGTTTTCCTCATTTCGGTCCTAAAGGAATTCCCCCTTATCCTTAGACTGTGACCCCTTGTTCTGGACTCCCCCAACATCGGGAACAATCTTCCAGCATCTAGCTTGTCCAACCCCTCAAGAATTTTGTAAGCCTCTATAAGATCCCCCCTCAATCCTCCAAATTCCAGCGAGTACAAGCCGAGTCTATCCAATCTTTCCTCATATGAAAGTCCTGACATCCCAGGAATCAGTCTGGTGATCAGCCATGATCCACATTGAATGGCGGTGCTGGCTCGAAGGGCCAAATGGCCTACTCCTGCACCTCTTGTCTGTTGTCTATTGTCCCTGAAGGTGATAGCACAGGTTTGCAGGGATATGTGCCAAACTTGGGCAGGCAGGTGGGACTAGTGTAGCTGGGACGTGTTTGGTTTGGTTTGGTAGTTTGAAATTGCAATGAAACCCCCTCTGATCTAACCATTGTTTAGCTGACTCCAGACACAAATATCTGCAGAAGAAATCTTGGATGGACAAACTTATTAGGAACTAATATCACAGCAGTTGAAGAAATGTGGAAACTTAATCAGAAAATAACTTTTTTAATTTTAATATAATGGGGATTTTACATTTAAAGGATAATGTAAACTGATTAATATCTTATGAATATTGTCTCCACTTCAGGATGTAGAGGAGATTTATGAGGATTTGCTTCATAAATTGAGAAGTTGAAATTTTTATCAGTGAGGTGACATTGTATAGACCCAATGTCTGGAAGTCTAAAACTTAAACAGTTCTTTAAGTTTAATGGACTTAAAGAACGTAAATACAAAGGGCGGGTCAGGCAGCATCTCTGGAGAAAAGAAATAGGTGACGTTTCGGGTCGAGACACTTCCTCAGACTGAGAGTCTGGTGAAGAAGGGTCTCGACCCGAAACGTCACCCATTCCTTCTCCCCAGTGTTGCTCCCTTTGCGCTGAGTTACTCCAGCATTTTGTGCCCACTTTCAGTGAAAACCAGCATCTGCTGTTTCATCCTGCACTTAAATTGAAAGGGCTTGTCTTGTATGGCAGATTTTTCAGAAACCAAAGGACTTCAGATTCAAATTAATTGGGAAAGACATGAGTGTAAAGTTGAGAAAAAACATTTTTCTCCTCGAAGGTGAAAGGGATTCAGATCTCACTGGTTGGAAGGTTGACAGTCAGAAACCATCATCATGTACAAGGTGTGACAAATGGTATATTTGAAGAACAAAATGACCTGAAAAAAACATGGACCTAGGGCTAGAAGTGGAATTAGGTTGGGTAGCTCTTTCTTGATTTAGAGTTAGAGATTCGTAATCACAGGGTGTGGAAACAGGCCCTCCGGCCCAACTTGCCCACACTGTCCAACATATCCCCTCTACACTGGTCCCACCTGCCTGCATTTGGCCCATACCTCTCCAAACCTGTCCTATCCATAGACCTGTCTAATTGCTTCTTAAGTGCTGTGATAGCACCTGCCTCAACTACAGTACCTCTTCTGGCAATGAGTTCCATACACCCAACACCCTTTGTTTGGGTTCAACTGCCTTTATGTAGGTTTAAATTGAAGGTAGACTCAAAATGCTGGAGTAACTCAGCGGGTCAGGCAGCATCTCTGGAGAGAAGCAATGGGTGACATTTCGGGCCAAGACCTCGTCTGAAGAAGACCTTGTCTGAAGAATAAAACTGCCAGTCCCGCTGTGTTACTCCAGCTTTTTGTGTCTACCTTCGATTTAAACCAACATCTGTGGTTCCTTCCTACACTTTATATATGTTTAGTTTAGAAACACAGCGCGGAAATTGGCCTTTCGGCCCACCGAGTCCGCAGCGACCTGCGATCCCCCAACAATAACGCTAGCCTACACACACTAAGGGACAATGTACATTTATACCGAGCCAATTAGCGTATTTGGAGTGTGAGTGGAAACCGAAGATCTCAGGGAAAACAGCACGTGGGTCACGAGGAGAATGCACAAACTTTGTACACACAAGCACCAGCAGTCGGGACCGAACCCGGGTCTCTGGCGCTGCAAGCGCGGCAAAGCGGCAACTCTGCCACTGCGCCGCCAAACGTCCAGACTGTCCTACGATTCTAGAACAGACACAAAGTAACTGCGATAAGCGCTGCTTCAAAAAGCCGATCAGTCAAGTTCTAGCGAGGAATTTGTTACTGTGCAGAGGTTTGATGCTGGTACAGTATTCTCCTGCTTGTGCTGTCCAGGTCGGGTTTCACCCTCACCTTACGGTGGGTGGCGGTACCACCGGGTTGGTTTTCATTTCCGCAATATTCCCCGACTTGAGGTCTCCTGTTGATCTGAAGGAAAATATCTGATTCCTCATTAATCTGTCAGAATAAAACAAAGACCGTGTCGAAGCATAAAGTATGTTGTTTGCAGAGAAAATAAAGGCTTTATGCGAGACTGGCTTCTATCATGCCTGTAAAGCAACACTCGGCTCGAACCTTAGAAAGTGTGAGCTTTGGATATAATGGATGACGACAACGTTAATAGTTTCCACAGCGAGGGCCTTAACCCACCCACACCTTTGGTTGCTCTGTGCTGTTCTGTATCCTATGCCCTTCATGACAATCTAGGCTACCGTCGGATAGGTTTGATTCTGCTAGATTTGTTGAATTGTATATACATTAGTGGCGCAATATCGTAGCGGTAGAGCCACTGCCTCACTGCGCCAGAGACCCGGGTTCGTTCCTGACTGCCAGTGCTTGTCTGTACGGGAGTTTGTTCGTTCTCCCCGTGACCTGCGTGGGTTTTCTCCAAAATCTTCGGTTTCCTGGTCCGGCTCCGTATAGGGGTCGGCTGGTTCAACGCCAACGTGCAACGCTGGGAGTTGCGTTCATCAGCGGAGCAGGCCAGCAAACAGCCCGGCAGCGCGTCATTTTCCACTGCGCTGTCCTCCGCCCCCCCATGGTGGAGGGGTAGACCTCACGGCCCTCGACAATAGCACACTGAACTGGCGACAGCGCCTGGAGGCCGTTACATAATCTCTGCTGCCTCAAACGCAAGAAGAAGAAGATATTTTCCTCCCACACTCCAAAGACGTACAGGTTTGCAGGTTAATTGGCTTGGTGTAAATGTAAAACAAATTGCCCCTAGTACGCGTAGGGTGGTGTTAACGCACGGGGATTGCTGGTCGCTGCGGACACCGTGGGCGGAAAGGCCTGTTTCCGCGCTGTAGCTCTAAACTAAACTAAACTGAAGAAGGGTCTCGACCCGAAACGTCACCCATTCCTTCTCTCCAGAGATGCTGCCTGTCCCGCTGAGTTACTCCAGCCTTTTGTGTCTATCTAAACTAAACTAAACTAAACTAGTAGTATCCTCCCAGTTAGATCAACACTGGATCTGTGTGAGTGGAATGCAGAAAAGTGATCTCTGGTTGAATGATGTGTGTTTAGTGCCTGGTGCAATTCCGTGGTGAAGAATTTCTGCACTCGTATCTGCATCGAACTTTGCAAATCACCCTCTTCATGGGAAGACCTTTGCTCTCAGTCTCAGTTAAGCTTTCACTTCAGATCTTTAGCCTCAGCCAACAATGTTAATCATCTTTATCCCATTATTACTTTGCTATTTTTCAGTGCACATGTTTTATTGTTGAGATAAATCTCACAAATGTCTTGTAAAATTGGTCTTCATGTAGGTTGGGACTGCGCTGGCACAAGGGGCGGCAGAGTGGCGTAGCAGTGGAGTTGCTGCCTTACCCGGGTTTGATCCTGACTAGGGCTACTGTCTGTACAGAGTTTGTACATTCTCCCAGTGACCGCACGGGGTTTCTCCGGGTGCTCCGGTTTCCGGCATCTCATATTGTGCTTGGGCAGCTTTCAACCCAGGGTTATGATTCTTGATTTCTCTCACTTCAAGGAACCCCTGCTCTCCCTCTCCCTCCATCCCTCCCCCACCCAAGTCCCACCAGGTTCTCGTTCTCACCTAGCAAACAGCCAACAATGGCCTGTTTCCTTTATCATAAAATTATAAAAGGTCTGGACAAGCTAGATGCAGGAAAAATGTTCCCAATGTTGGGCGAGTCCAGAACCAGGGGCCACAGTCTTAGAATAAAGGGGAGGCCATTTAAGACTGAGGTGAGAAAAAAGCTTGTTCACCCAGAGAGTTGTGAATTTGTGGAATTCCCTGCCACAGAGGGCAGTGGAGGCCAAATCACTGGATGGATTTAAGAGAGAGTTAGATAGAGCTCTCGGGGCTAGTGGAATCAAGGGATATGAGGAGAAGGCAGGCACGGGTTATTGATTGGGGACGATCAGCCATGATCACAATGAATGGCGGTGCTGGCTCGAAGGGCCGAATGGCCTCCTCCTGCGCCTATTTTCTATGTTTCCATGTTTCTATGTTTCATTATTACTTTTTTGGCAAATTTTACTTTCATTTGATCTATATCTCTCTCCATCACTGTCAATATCTCTTGTTTCCCTTTCCCCGACTCCAAGTCTGAAGAAGGGTCTCGACCCGAATGGGAATGCACGCCAAATGCAACCTTAATTAAAGTCCAGTTGGAAGTAGCCTAGACCAAGTTACATGCCACGAGATTACATCAATTGCTTCGACAGTAAAAGAACAAAGCAGATTCAAGCCTCACCTAACCGCGGCCAGGGCTAGTGTTCTTAAAACCTGTAATTGTTCAAATATTTACCTCATTGAAGGGTTTTTCAGTAAACCAGACATAGCTATTAGGAGTGAGCCGTATGTTCCACACAACCAGTGTTTCTTTAAATCCAGACACAACACAAGTTAAATCATAGAATTTCCAGTCAGAGCGTCTTTCACCATACCTGGGGGACAATTTAAATTCAGAATGGGGAAATGTTTCCCCTATTTTGTTGAATACTTGTGGGAGCTATAAGATGCCATTAGCCGAGAGTGAAGTGTTAGTAACATGGGCAGAATTCATTTTCTATTCTGGTGTCACTTTCCATCGACTAACTTCATCCTTGAGATAAAGTGGATAATCCATTTCAAATTGGATTTGTTCTGACCTGCCTTTATTTATACTGTCGTTTCACAGTAGATCCTCTCTCCAGCTGTGATTGCTTCCCAGTGTGTTTCACTTTGGTTCAATTCAAAACATGTCAAATTATGTATATTTGTCTTAAGGCATATAAATCTATTATGTGTATGTCGTAATGTGAAGCAAAATAACAGGCAACTTAGCTTCGCGAAATGGCTGCAGGAAGTCAGTTCCTTATTATTGTAAGCCTTGAATGTAAAGCAACACATTTCATGCTCATGGACACAGCATAAACGGGACCAAATCTGGTACTGTTTGACGTTGGGTTGTCTGCCTTATTCAAACAAGTAATGGAAGCAGCCTGGTTTGGGAGTAGAGCGGGAGGAACTATCAAGATGAGAAAATCTGCCGCTAACTTGAAACATCGATCGTTGGGAATATCAAGGTTGAAATGAAACAAAGTTGGAACAAAACAAAACATAACTGTGTGGTGCAGCAGGCAGTGCCTCCCTCTCACAACTCCAACGACCCGGTTTCATTGCTGATCTATGGCACTGTCTCAGTGGAGTTTGCACGTTGCGTTTCCTTCATTTGCCCCTCTTACCTCCGATGTACAGATATGCTGGTCAGTAGATGAATTGCAAATTACCCTTCCTGTAGTAGATGGTAGGTGAATCAGAGGAGAGGAAGTGAGCATGGAGGGGGATACAGATTCATACAGTGTGGAAACAGGCCCTTCAGCCCAACTTGCCCACACCCACCAACATGTCCCATCTCCACTAGTCCCACCTGCCTGCGTTTTGGCCCATATCTCTCTATACCAGTCTCTCTTCGATGTAAGCCAGCACCTGCAGTTCCTTCCTATACAAGAATAATTTTACAGGTCACTTAATAATAAATAAAAGTTCAATAGACAATGCACAATAGGTGCAGGAGTAGGCCATTCGGCCCTTCGAGCCAACGCCACCATTCAATGTGATCACGGTTGATCATCCACAATCAGTGTCCCATTCCTGCCTTCTCCCCATATCCCCTGACTCCGCTATCTTTAACAGCTCTATCTAGCTCTCTCTTGAAAGCATCCGGAGAACCAGCCTTGCTCAGTTAATAAAAGCTAAATCCAAATGCTTTCTTTATACTTTAATTACTGAGGGTCAGGAAGTGACAGAAGTTGTTTGCCAGAGTAAGTTACCCACCATCTAGAATGAGTCAGCAGTCAACATGACTGGCTGGCACAACCTGCTATTTTCTTAGAAAGAGTCAGCAAGCCTGAGTTCTGTTTTCAGTTAACTCTTGATCCAGACTGTTTAATGCATCACAGACTGCAGCTCCTCGATTTTACACTTTAGACTTTCGAGGTACAGCCCTTTAGCCCACTGAGTCCGCGCCGACCAGCAGTCCACTACTACCATCCTACACACACTAGGGACAATTTACAATTTTACCAAAGAAACCTGTACGTCTCTGGAGTGTGGAGCACCCGGAGAAAACCCACGCAGTCGCAGGGAGAATGTACAAACACCGTACAGATAACAGCCGTAGTCAGGATCGAACCTGAGTCTAAAGAAGTCTGAAGGAGGGTCCCAATCCGAAACATCTTCTAAAGTAAATAAGTAAGTAAGTACGTTTATTGGCCAAGTATTCACATACAAGGAATTTGCCTTGGTGCTCCGCCCGCAAGTAACAACATGACATACAGTGACAGTTACGAATGACTCAGAAGTACATCCTCTGTTGTGGCTTTTTGACTGCGGAGTCAATGGTAGCCCCCTCCTGGTGATGATGGCTCCCAGGAACTTAAAAGACTCCACAGATGTGACTGTGGTGTTGTTGATGGTGAGTGGGGTGAGGGGAGGGGGAGCTCTCCTAAAGTCTACAATCAATTCCACTGTCTTAAGAGCATTGAGCTCTAGGTTGTTGCGATGGCACCAGGACGCCAGCTGTGTCACTTCCTGTCTGTAGGCAGATTCCTCCCCATCCTGGATCAGTCCAATCAGGGTTGTATCATCCGCAAACTTGAGAAGCTTGACAGAGGAGTCTGTGGAGGTGCAGTCATTGGTGTAGAGAGAGTAGAGGAGAGGGGCGAGTACGCAGCCTTGCGGTGCTCCTATGCTGAGGGTCTGCGGGTCCAAGATGTGTTTTCCCAGCCTCACATGCTGCTTCCTGTCTGTCAGGAAGCTGGTGATCCACCGACAGAGGGGTTCAGGCACAGTCAACTCGGAAAGTTTGGAGTGTAGTAGCTCTGGCACAATGGTGTTGAATGCAGAGCTAAAATCAACAAGCAGGATCCACGCATAGGTCCCCTGGCGGTCTAGGTGCTGTAGGATGAAGTGCAGGCCCAAGTTGACTGCATCATCCACAGATCTATTGGCCCGATATGCAAACTGTAGAGGGTCCAGCAGGGAGTTTGTGATATTTTTCAGGTTGGCCAGCACAAGCCTTTCGAGTGTCTTCATGATTGCAGAGGTCAGTGCGACAAGCCTGTAGTCATTAAGACAAGTAATCCTTGCCTTTTTTGGTACAGGGACAATCGTGGAGACTTTGAGGCAGGCATGGACAGTACATGTTTGCAGGGACTGGTTAAAAATGTTCCTTTTTTTTTAGGGTCTATCTCTTAACCCCCTTTCTCTAATTCTTTGACCAAGGGTTTCTTCTCCCCTTTGGCACGCTCTTTCACTCTCACGACTCTTTTCACCTATTTCACTCTCTTTCTTTATATTCTTTTTCTTTAAAAGCCATAAAAATATGGGGTACAATGATTGTAACAATATATATGTGAAGTACATTGATGTATTTACCTCTAATAAATATATATTTTTTTAAATTAAAAAAAATGTCTGTATCCAGCTGTCTGGCACAGAGCTTTAGAGTAGAGGGGGAAACATTGTCCGGTCCTGGAGATTTCCATCCTCTGAAAAGCCTCTCCACCTCCTGTACTTTTATTGTTGATGATGGAGAAGTAATGTTGTGCAACTCGGAGGGTGTGGGTGATTGGGTATGAAGTCGTGATTGGAAGGGGGTGGGTGTAGAAGGGCCCTGTCTGAACCAGTCTGAAGAAAGGTCCCAACTCGAAATAACACCTATCAGCAGTCTGAAGAAGGGTCCCGACCAGAAACGCCACCTAACATGATCTAATCATGTTCTCCAGAGTTGCTGCTTGGCCCGGTGAGTTACTCCGGCACTTTGTATCTTATTTTGTAAACCAGCTTCGGCAGTTTCTTGTGTTTCCACTTTCTCTTCTATTTCCAGTTTCTGGCCTATATGGTATTTTTGTCTTGCTTTTATGTAAATTGTGTTTTCTAAAGATGTCTGGGGGATGATGAAATAGTCATTAGTTCCAAGGACTTCAAAGGGCAAATCTTTAAAGCTCTGCGGAAGTACCAATGCATCTAGGAATTCATTTATTTTGAATTTCAAAATTGTGGGGGATGGAAGTGTGCAGTTAAATATTGATATGTAGGGACATGTTACTGGGGAAATAACGCGTAAATAAATTGATCAATAAACAAGTAAGCAGAGGAACATGGCTTAGACTGGATAGAAGGGTAGTGAATGGAAGTCAAAGCATTGGCCATTGTTGTTAAAACTGACCCACCAAAGACATTTTTTGAAGTCTGCACACATTAGCACACTCCAGTCGATTTTGGACAGAAAGTTATTTCTGGGAACAGCTCCTTCAAATCCTCGAGGCTATTTATCTTAAAAGCTTTGTGTTTGACAAACTGATTAAATGTTTTCTCAGTTGGCTGGGTTGAGCTACTTTGAAGATCTGGTATCATGGAGTCACACAACGTGGAAACAGGCCTTTTGGCCCAATGTGCCCACACCGGTAGATTTTAAACAAATGAAGAACTTGGCCGGCAAGATAGTGCGATGGCCGCACTTTAGGGAAAATAACGCAACCGGTTTAAAAAGGAAAGGAGTCAGAATCTCATCCTGACCAATCTCAATCTTAGAGTCAGACTGAAAGTCATAAGAGTCTCACCTCTCTTCCTTCATTCCTTCAAGTATGAGGAGATTTGAAAATTGGTTTAGGAGTTGGCTTCTCCAGCTCAAAACTTAGTCGTAGAGTCACAGAGTTATACAGTGTGGATACGGGCCCTTTGGCCCAATTTGCCCACACTGGCCAACATGTCCCAGCTACACTAATCCCACCTGCCAGCATTTGGTCCATGTCTCTCCAAACCTGTCCTATCCATGTCCCTGTTTGTCTTAAGGCTAACTGTTTCTTAAATGTTTGGATAGTCCTTGCCTCAACTTCCTCAGCTTGTTCCATACACTCACCACCCTTTGTGTGAAAAATGTATCCCTCAGATTCCTATTACATGTTTCCCCTTCACCATAAACCTACGGTAACTTGGTAAATGATTTTTGTCTCCCAATAAAGTTGATGTAAATGGCAGCACCCATAAAGTATGAAACATATCTCATTTAAGAATGAGTTTTTTAATGCTAGTTGTAGTAGGTGTATAGAACGAGCTGCCGGAGGAGGCAGGTGAGGCAGGTCCAATCCCAATGTGTAAGAAACATTTAGACAGGTACATAGATAGGTTAGGTTTAGAGGGATATGGGCTAAATGCAAGCAGGTAGGACTGGTGTAGCTGGGACATGTTGGCTTGTGTGGGCAAGTTGGGCTGAAGGTCCTGTTTCCTCGCTGTATCACTCTATGACTATATAACTCTATAACTCTAGCATAATGAACCAATCCAGCAGTAATCAAATGTAGAAATTGAATGCTAAATTTTCCTATGAAACTGAATGCCTACGGATTACTTGAAGCAAGAAGAACATTAAGGAAAGAATTTTTAAGGATACTAAAAATAACAATTCCCACTCCATCATTGATATTTCCAGGCCATCTAATCTGTAATTTGATTGTAAGGGTGTCAGGGGTTAGGGGCAGAAGGCAGGAGGATGGGAATTAGGAGGGAAAGATAGTTCAGCCATGATTGAATGGCGGAGTAGAATTGATAGGCCAAATGGCCTAGTTCTGCTCCTATCATTTATGAACTTATGCAAGCTTACTCACTTTATGTCAATCAATCAATCAATCAGATTTATTCATCACATACACAATAAAGTGCAGTGAAATCAACTTGCCAGCAGCGGTACAATGAAAAAGAACACACAATAAAATGTAACACAAACATCCACCACAGCCTTCTTCACTGTGGTGGGAGGCACAAAGTACAGTCTGTCCTCCTCCATTTTCCCCCGTGGGTCGGGGCCATAACCTGCGCAGTCGCTGCTGCGGGCGGCCAGATGACAGGCTCTCTCGTCAGGAAGGTAAGTGCCGAATCGGTGCTTCTCTACTGGAGACCGTGGCTTCAGGATGACGTAGGCCGCAGGCCGGCAGTCGGAGCTCTTCTCCAGGGATTCCCGGCGAGGGATCCTGCTCCAGGTGATAAGTACGTAGGTTCCCGCCGTGCCCGCGGCTAGAAGCTCCACAGATTGTGGCGTCAAGGGCCAGCGGGTCGGAGCTCTTCTTCTCCGGGGGTCCCCAACGAGGGATCCCAGGCTCCAGACCCCGCTTCAGACTGAACAGTCCGCGCGGGCCAGCGATCGGAAAAAGCTCTGCTGAAGCTCTGGGCCCGACTCCAGGAAAGGCCGCACCAATCCTTGTTGTTAGGCCACGAGGGAGGCGACATGGAAAAAGTCGCCTCTCCATGGAGGAGGTGACCGAAAGCGGTTTCCCCCTTACCCCCCCTCACCAACCCCCACACAAGACACACGAGAGACATTAAAACACACATTTAGACATAGTAAAAAAAACAATAAAAATAGAAATGACAAACACGCTGCTGGCAGGGCAGCCGTCTCGCAGCGCCCCCACTATGTCCTCTGGTTTTAGATTCCCCTCTTTAGACTTTACTTTGGACTTTAGAGATACAGCACGGAAACAGGCCCTTCGGCCCACCCAGTACGTGCCGAACAGCGATCTCCCGATCTACTAACACTATCCTACACACTAGGGACAATTTAGAATTTTACCAAAGCGAATTAACCTACAAACCCGTGCATCTTCAGAGTGTGGGAGGAAACCGGAGCACCCAGAGGAAACCCATGTGGTCACAGGGAGAACGTACAAACTCCATACAGGCAGCACCCATAGTTGGAATTGAAGCCGGATCTCTAGCGATGCAAGGCTGCAGCTCTACTGCTGCGCCTCCATGCTGTCCTGTCCTGACCCATTAAGGCAAACATTAACTTCAACAAATACTTAGAGATGTTCTACTGCCGACACATCTTCATCTAGATTCACAAGGATCTGAAAATGGAGGGCTTGAGTTATAAAGAGAGGCTGAATAAGATGGGGCATTTTCCCAGCAGTGCAGGGGGGATAAGGGACAAACGTATGGAGCTATAAAAAATCAAGAGGGCCAAGGGAAGGTGAATAGGTCAATTATTATATGTGACTTTCCCAGATCATCCCTATTAGACATTAAATAATACATCAGTAAATCGTCCCTAGTGTGTGTAGAATAGTGCAAGTGTGCAGGGATCTGTGGTCTGCACGGGTTCGGTGGGCCGAAGGGCCTGTTTCCGCGCTGTATCTCTAACGTAAACTAAAGAGACTCCAATAGTGAACCAAATTCTTTCCCCAAAAGCGAAATGTGTTGCATAGAACAGTGCAGGGCACTGTTTTCTCGACAGGTTATCAGCCATGAATCTCAGTTTATTCATTTGTCTCTAAGATTAGATTAGATTTTATTACTTGTCATTCGAACCTCAGAGAGGCTCGAACGAAACTCCGTTTCTACAAGCCATACATACAGAACAATTCATAAAAAAACACACAAACAATTCAATTCACGCAAACATCCATCACAGTGAATCTCCTCCTCACTGTGATGGAAGGCAAAGTCTTCTCTCTCCCCCGCACCATTTCTCTCCCGAGTTCAAAGCCCCAGGCGGGCGGTGTTAAGTCCCATGGCCATTGAGGCTGGGCCGGGTGATGTACGGCCCCGCTCTAGGCCCAAAGGTCGTAATTGGAGCCCTCGGCGAGCGCTGGAATGTCCCGCGGCCATTAGAGCCGCGCCGGGCGATGTACGGCCCCGCTCCGGGTCGCTCCAACCCCGCAACACGGGCTGGAGAAGCTGTGTTGCGGGAGATACGGAGAGCGGTCTCCCACCCGGACCCGCGAGCTCACGATATCCCGACAGTCCACCGGTCTGCAGCTGGAGCTGGAGCCGGACATGGAGCTCCGGAGTCGGGCCGCAGCGGCGAGCCACCACCGCTCCCCACGCTCCGAGGCTGGCCAGCCCCACGACGGTGAGTCCACAGCTCCGTGACTGGAGCCTCCAGGTCATCCCGGTCGGAGGCCGCTCCACGGTGCTAGGCCCCAACGACAACGGAGACCCGACAGGGAAAAAGTCGGGTCTCCCGTGCAGGGAAGAGATTTTAAAAGTTTCCCCCTCCCCCCCTCCCCTATATGTCTCTAAAATATTATGATTCAAAATATGTTGTAATACAAACATTGCAAACGCTAGCTTTCTTGTAAATTGGGTTTAATTGGTATTGATATGTTTTTTTATTGTGACATGTTCCAAGATACAGTAAGATACATTGTTTTGCATGCAATCCAGGCAAACCATACTCTGCATTAGGGGCCACGGTGACGCAGCAGTAGATTTGCTGCCTTATAACCATATAACCATATAATCATATAACCATATAACAATTACAGCATGGAAACAGGCCTTCTCGACCCTTTCAGTCCGTGCCGATCATTTATTTTCCCCTTGTCCCATCTACCTGCACTCAGACCATACCCCTCCATTCCCTTCCCGTCCATATACCTATCCACTTTACTTTTAAATGTTAAAATCGATCCTGCCTCCACCACTTCTGCTGGGAGATCATTCCACACAGCCACCACTCTCTGAGTAAAGAAGTTCCCCCTCATGTTACCCCTAAACTTCTGTCCCTTAATTCTCCTGTCATGCCCGCTTGTTTGAATCTTCCCTACCCTCAATGGGAAAAGCTTATCCACGTCAATTCTGTCTATCCCTTTCATCATTTTAAAGACTTCAATCAAGTCCCCCCCTTAACCTTCTGCGCTCCAAAGAATAAAGACCTAACTTGTTCAACCTTTCTCTGTAACTTAGTTGCTGGAACCCAGGCAACATTCTAGTAAATCTCCTCTGTACTCTCTCTATTTTGTTGACATCCTTCCTATAATTAGGCAACCAAAATTGTACACCATACTCCAGAATTGGTCTTACCAATCCCTTGTACAATTTTAACATTACTTCCCTACTCCTATATTCAATGCTCTGATTTATAAAGGCCAGCACACCAAAAGCTTTCTTTACCACCCCATCTACATGCGATTCCACCTTCAGGGAACTATGCACAGTTATCCCTAGATCCCTCTGTTCCACAACATTCCTCAATTCCCTACCATTTACCATGTATGCCTTACCGCGGCAGAAACCCGGGTTTGATCCTCGACTACAGGAGTTGTCTGTACGGAGTTTGTACGTTCTCCCTGTGACCTGCGTTGGTTTTCTCCGAGATCTTCGGTCCCCCCCCACACTCCAAGGACGTTAGGTTAATTGGCTTGGTGTAAATGTAAAATTGCCCCTAGTGCGTGTAGGATAATGTTAGTGTGCGGGGGATCGCTAGTTGGTATGGACTCGGTGGGCCGAAGGGACTGTTTCTGCACTGTGTCATTAAAATAAACTTAACCTGAGTATCGAAGATCTTGGAGAAAACCCACGCGGTCACGGGGAGAACGTACAAACTCTGTAGAGATAGCGCCCACAGTCGGGATCAAATCCAGGTTTAAGCGCTGTAAGGCAGCAACTCTACCGCTGCACCACTGTGCATGGTGGCATGGTGCCACCCTATATGGTGTTGAAGCTACAGAGAATGTGCGGATAAAAAAGTGCAAGTGCAGCAACGAGGTTGATTGGCAGATCTGAAAATAGCAGTCATAATTTAACAACAGCTACCTTCAAAGATTTTAAAAAGTGCGTTTCAACGTGGTTTTGCTTCCCTTTCAGAGCTTAGTTCTGTTGAAATGGACAATGGGAGTGATGGGGAGTAGAGCGTGGTTAACTGTGATGTAAGGAGGGCCAGTCACGTCCAGCAGAAACCTCACCAATATTTTAAGATTTGCTGATCCTGTTTTTAACGCGTGAATATATGCCCCATAGGTGCCTGGTCCAAGGTCTGAGTGTCAATGCAAATTTTTTTTTTGTTTTCAATAGAAAAATACTTTGTGCTGGTATTAAGTCTCACGTACGCCAGCAGGCAATACAAAAATCACTTTGCCGCCAGCACAAATAATATAAAATCAAACCCCAACATATTGAGTGGAAAAATGTATTCTTTAAACAAGGTCACACTACCAGACTACTTAGTAAATATTTTATCCAGCTTTAAACCAACAGAACCCGGAGCTCCTCGGAAACTGGGAATGTTCGGAAAGGGCGAAGTGAACTCTTGAACTTAATCCAGAGCACTGGACACGTGAAGACAGAGCAGGCGAGTGGGCTCATTGTTGAACTTCCCAAGAGGGGAGGCGTTGCATTGAAAATCCCTCTGTGGAAATCTCTGCGGTGGCATAATCATCTTTTATTGATAGGTTCACAGTCAATTAATAGCTCAAACCGCATGGCTCTGGGAAGAATTGCACAAAGGCAGCACGGCAGACCGTTACAGGAAAAGGGCATGAAATAAAATGGCCGCCAGCGTGCGTGCAGAGGGGAAAAGCCTGTGTCTTTTTTTCCACTTGTGGTAAATGAACACTTTTAATTAGGTTTTTTTTGGAAATGTTATTGAAGCAATAAACAGATTAAAACAGCACTTTCCATAGCTGGTCTCTTTCCTACTGCTGATGTTTTAGTCACGGATTTTTTTATGCACAAACTCATCCACTTTTAATGTTCCTAATGTATTCCTCTGTACCCACGTACAGCTATTTACCTGTATCCAGATATAACTATTTGGAGTTCAGGTTACTGGTTCTAGATCGCGACCCTTTTTCAGACTAACCCGCATCTGCAGTTCCTTGGGTTACACAAAAAGCTGGAGAAACTCAGCGGGTGCAGCAGCATCTAAGGAGCGAAGGAGATATCTCCTTCGCTCCTTAGATGCTGCTGCACCCGCTGAGTTTCTCCAGCTTTTTGTGTAACCCTCGATTCTCCAGCATCTGCAGTTCCTTCTTTAACACATCTGCAGTTCCTTGTTTCCTTATATATATATTTTTAATTTGTCCTTCATATCCTTAGCTAGATTTCTGTTAGATGCATCCACTGTGTGTACATATATATATTTTTAACTCAACTACTCCAGTGGCAAAGAGTTCCACAATCTAACTGAAGGAATTCTCTCTGAGACTTGTTTTAATTGTTCCTATTAATGACTGCCTTACATTTACCACCCATTGTCCTGAACTAACCCCATGAGGGAACATGAAAGTAATGGGCCTGTCCCACGATGCGAATTTACCCAAGAGCTCTCCCGAGTTTCAAAAAAAAATCAAACTCGTGGTAAGCACGTGGAATGTACGTAGCGGGTACGCCGGAGCTCGGGGGCGTCTCTTAGCGGCTCGTAATGATAACGGCAGGTACTCGGGAAACGCGGTAAGCTCGTGAAGACTCCTGAAGATTTTTCAACGTGTTGAAAAATATCCACGAGAGCCCCGGGTGCCTACGAGCGGCCATTACCGTTATTCTCCAAGTTCGAATCAGGGGAAACGCGGGAGAACTCTTGAATGAACGCGTACAGTGGGACAGGCCCATAAGTAACTAAGTAAGTAAGTAAGTAAGTTTATTGGCCAAGTATTCACATACAAGGAATTTGCCTTAGTGCTCCGCCCACAAGTAACAACATGGCATACAGTGACGAATGACTCAGAAAACACTAAACGTTAATAATAATAAGACATTAATGATAAAACACCATTGATCAAGCATGTGAACCAGCAAAATACCAGATCAAAGGGAGGCTACAGATTTTTGGCTGTTGAGTAGAGCAACTACTCGTGGATAAAAACTGTTTTTATGTCTGGCTGTGGCAGCTTTGACAGTCCGGAGTTGCCTTCCAGAGGGAAGTGATTCAAAGAGTTTGAGGCCAGGGTGTGAGGCCTCTCTTTGTTTTATGCATCCTTCATTAGAACCTGCACAGTAATCTCAGTGGTATGGGAGGGTTACACAAAAAGCTGGAGAAACTCAGCGGGTGCAGCAGCATTTAAGGAGCGAAGGAGATAGGCGACGTTTCGGGGCGAGACCCTTCTTCAGTGGTATGGGAAATGGTTTGAGTTTAGTTTATTGTCACGTGTATTGAGGTACAGCGAAAAGGTTTTGTTGCGTGCTAACCAGTCAGCGGAAAGGCAATACATGATTACAATCGTGCCATCCATAGTGCACAGACACACAATAAAGGGAATAATGTAAATAATGCTCAGTGCTAGGTAAAGTCAGTAAAGTCCGATGAAAGTCAGTCCGAGGGTCTCTTTGCTCCCTGTTCAGACAACTAGTATTACAGTTAAGGTACAAGACCAGTTTAGTTTAGTTTAGTTCAGAGATACATCGCGGAAACAGCCCTTCGGCCCGCCGGGTCCGCGCCGACCAACGATCCCTGCACATTAACACTATCCTACACACAATTTTTATATTTACCAAGCCAATTAACCTACAAACCTGTACGTCTTTGGAGTGTGGGAGGGAACCGAAGATCTCTGAGAAAACCCACGCAGGGAGAAGATACAAGCTACGTACAGACAGCACCCGTGGTCGGGATCGAACCCGGGTCTTTGGCGCTGCAAGTGCTGTAAGGCAGCAACTCTACCGCTGCGCCACCGTGCCGCATACGTTCAGTTTAGCGATACAGCATGGAAACAGGACCTTTGCCTCATCGAGTTCAAGCCGACCTTCGATTACCCGTTCACACTAGTTCTATGGTATCCCACCTTCCCATCCACTCACTACACACAAGGGGGAAACTTACAGAGGCCAATTAACCTACACACGTACAAGTCTTTGGGATGTGGGAGGAAACCGGAGTACCTGGAAGCAGCTCACGCAGCCACAGGGAAAACATACAATCTCCACATCGGCAGCACCCAAAGTCAGGATCGAACCCGGGTCTCTGGCACTGTAAGGCAGCAACACTAGTGAACCCTAGCGAGACCACACCTGGAGTGTTGTGTGAAGTTTTGGTCCCCTAATTTGAGGAAGGACATTCTTGCTATTGAGGGAGTGCAGCGTAGGTTTACAAGGTTAATTCCCGGGATGGTGGGACTGTCATATGCTGAGGGAATGGAGCAGCTGGGCTTGTACACTCTGGAGTTTAGAAGGATAAGAGGGGATATTATTGAAACATATAAAATTGTTAAGGGTTTGAAAACGCTAGAGGCAGGAAACATGTCCTGAACCAGGGGCCACAGTTTAAGAATAAGGAGTAAGCCATTTAGAACGGAGACGAGGAAACAGAGAATGGTGAGTCTGTGGAATTCTCTGCCTCAGAGGGCGGTGGAGGCCGGTTCTCTGGACGCTTTCAAGGGAGAGCTAGATAGGGCTCTTAAAAATAGCGGGGATATGGGGAGAAGGCAGGAACGGGGATTGGGGATGATCAGCCAAGTTCACATTGAATGGCAGTGTAGGCTCGAAGGGCCAAATGGCCTACTCCTGCGCCTATTGTCTGTTGTCTATTGTCTAACACTACCATCTGCGCCACCGCGCCGCTCTTTGTTAGCTATACTTATTTGGGAGATTTTACTTCAGGATTTTAGTGTTCAGCCTTTATTTCTAATGAGATCAAGAATTGGTCCAAAGGAAAATAGCCCTCGCTCTAGAAGCTAATCTTCGAGTCATCAATGCAGTTGGCATGGAGGCGAGATTTCCGTTCTGTTTCAGCCTGAATCTGTGATGTTCCTGTGTTTGCTGAAATCTGGTCTGAATTACCGCTGGCTAAGGTTTGATCCTCTATGGAGCGCCAACGATTACATCCTCTTATTATGCAACTGGGAGACGTAGGCATTGACCCAGCTCTGAACCACAGGAGGATTGGAAGGTTCTTTTCTTAACACCTGTAAGGAAAGTCAGTGTGGGCTTAGGACTGCTTAATTCTGAGCACTCGGCTAAGGCTGCTGGAAATGGTGAACACTGCCCGGTCCATCACGGGTTCTGACCTCCCCACCATCGAAGAGATCTACTGGAATCGCTGCCTCAAAAAGGCAGTTAGCGTCACCGGTGACCCACACCACCCTGGCCATGCCCTCATTTCACTCCTGCCATCAGGAAGATGATCTATTAGCATGAAAACTGTAACGTCCAGGTTCTTCTGTTCAGCCATCAGGATATTAAGCACCACAACCCCCATTAAGCTCTGAACTATAGACTTGGGGGCATTGGTTTTGTCTTTTTGCACTATTAATGTTTGTTTGTTTTTATGTGTATGTATGTCTGTGTGTGTATATATAATATCTATGTATACATATATATATACATACACTTACGGAACTTTCTTTTCTGGTCATTATATTGTTTACAGTGCACTATGTTTACATATTCCGTTGTGCTCCTGCAAGTAGGAACATCGTTGTTCTATCTGGGACATGTGACAATAAACCACTCTCGCCTCTTGGCACTAAACTGACATGGAATGAGATTGGTATTGGTTTATATACGGTGAAAAACGTTGTTGTCACGGACAATACAGGCAGATCATATCAGTCTGAACAAGGGTCCGTGCCGACCAGCGATCCCCACACACGAACACTATCCTACACATGAGGGACAATTTGACATTTTTATCAAAGCCAATTAAGCTACAGACCTGTATGTCTTTGGAATGTGGGAGGCATGATTGATTCCTGGGATGTCAGGACTTCCATATGAGGAAAGACTGGATAGACTCGGCTTGTACTCGCTGGAATTTAGAAGATTGAGGGGGGATCTTATAGAAACTTACAATATTCTTAAGGGGTTGGACAAGCTAGATGCTGGAAGATTGTTCCCGATGTTGGGGGAGTCCAGAACAAGGGGTCACAGTCTAAGGATAAGGGGGAATTCCTTTAGGACCGAGATGAGGAAACATTCTTTACACAGAGAGTGGTGAGTCTGTGGAATTCTCTGCCACAGAAGGTAGTTGAGGCCAGTCATTGGCTATATTTAAGAGGGCGTTAGATGTGGCCCTTGTGGCTAAAGGGATCAGGGGGTATGGAGAAAAGGCAGGTACGGGATACTGCGTTGGATGATCAGCCATGATCACATTGAATGGCGGTGCAGGCTCGAAGGGCCGAATGGCCTACTCCTGCACCTATTTTTCTATGTTTCTATGTTTCTATGAAACCGGAGTACCCGGAGAAAACCCTCGCAGGACTCACAGGGAGGACATACAAACTCCATACAGACTGCACCCACAGTCAGGATCGAACCGGGGTCTTTGGCGTTGTGAGGCAGCAACTCTACCGCTGCGCCACCGTGCCAGCTTCATTTCAGAACCAAAACTTCATTAAACTCAATAAAAATATTACAGGGTAAAGGTATACGTTATTTTTGGATTCTATTGCCTTAAGTTGATATAATATTTTAATTATACAATTACTTTGATGTTGTCATATATTTGTCACGCTATTTAATTTTAATAGTTGTCTGAATGTGGGAGACATTTTAAATTGTTAAATCACCAATAGTTTTTTTTTATAAATAGCTGGCAAATGTCTGCTCTCTGTTTTGCTGGCTGCCAATGATGGTCAGGGAAGTTATGGGAATGGGGAGCTTCCTGACTGTGCAACCACCTGCACGAAATCTATGAATGAAGTCCTCTCCCATGGTAGCAGCCCATAATAGGCGTCAAACCAAAGCAAATAGAGTGAGCCAGGCCGGGCTCTGCACTCCCCACTTTGGGAAGTATCTGTTACCTTCACGCTCTCTGCATCCAGGAACCTTCTATTCCCGGCACAAGTACATCTGTACATGAAGTTCACCGTTTGCAACGTATTCCAACACAGTGCAAGGGAACTTGATTTGGGTTATTTCAGGTTCCCGCTGTCGGTCAGACGAACCCATTTGCTGCCATTTTCAGTGGTCGATGCCACAGGGAAAGTCTTGTGTGACTACTGCTTGCTTAGCTTGGATTCATTCCGTTGGAGCCAAGCAGATTGTTATCACTGGCTTTCTTGCCCCAGTACTAGACCCACGGATCCGATTTATCTGTAGATCCATTGGTCTGATGCAAGAAGAAAGAAATCAGAATTAGTTGAATATTCGTGCGTTCATAAAGGCGGACATTGTATGTTTTCTCTGGAACTGTAATGCTGAAAACCTACATGCTGTGCACTGATATATTTGTCTTTGCTCCACCTGTTGTGAATGGCTTGATTCTATCCATGTTTAGTGCTATCTGCTTTAATTGGATAACACGTAAACAAAACCATTTGGGCGCAGCGATAGAGTTGCTGCCTTACAGCGCTTGCAGCGCCAGAGACCCGGGTTCGATCCTGATTACAGGTGCTGTCCGTACGGAGCTTGTACGTTCTCCCCGTGACCGCGTGGATTTTCTCCAAGATCTTCGGTTTCCTCCCACACACCAAAGACGTGCCGGTGTGTAGGTCAATTGTCTTGGTGTTAATGTAAAAATTGTCCCTCGTGTGTGTAGGATAGTGTTAATGTGCGGGGATCTCTGGTCAGTGTTGTCTCGGTGGGCCGAAGGGCCTGTTTCCGCGCTGTATCTCGAAGCTAAACTACACTAAACTAAACGACTTTACCTGGGTTTACATGGGAAAGATAAACCAATTCCAATGCCAATGGATGGAATGGGACCTGAACAAGACCCAAGTAAAAAACATGTATAATCTGAGACCAAAACAGAAAATATAGAGTTTGACCGGAGATATAATTATAATAACAATAGTAATAATATCATTAGTAATGTGGTTTGCAACTTCCATCTGATGTCATAACTTAAACAACTAATAAAATGTAGGTTTAGATACCCCGAGAACAAGGTTTGTAAAAAGAACACTAGAACATTAAAACAGTAAAACAGACTAAAGTGCAGATGTGTCTGTGCGATGTGACCATCCGAGGGAGACAGGCCATGGGGGTGTTCAGAGCTGCTATAGCTCTGGGAATGTATAATTTGTGCGTTGTAGAATGTAGAATTATATCTGTTTCTCTTTCCACGAATACTGTCCAAGCTGCTGACTGTACCCAGAGTTTTCCATTTGGATAGAGTCATACAGCATGGAAACATTCTGTGGAATTCTGTGGAATTCTGTGGAATTCTGTGGAATTCTCTGCCTCAGAGGGCGGTGAATTCTCTGGATGCTTTCAAGAGAGAGCTAGATAGGGCTCTGAAAAATAGCGGAGTCAGGGGGATACGGGGAGAAGGCAGGAACGGGGTACTGATTGGGGATGATCAGCCATGATCACATTGAATGGCAGTGCTGGCTCGAAGGGCCGAATGGCCTACTCCTGCACCTAGTGTCTGTTCTCTATTGTCTATTGTCTATTGTCAGTCACTTTGGGCAACTCAACCATGGCAGCCAAGATGCTCCATCTAAGCTAGTCCCATTTGCCTGCCTGCATTTAACTCATATCCCTCTAAACATTCGGTGTTCCTGACGAAGTATGTTTTAAATGATGTTACAGTATCTGCCTCAATTGCCTACTCTGCCAGATTCTATATACCCTCTATCCTCTCAGTGAAAAAAATCCAATGATGTTCCTATTACCTTAAACCCATGTCCTCTGGTTATTGATTTCCCTACCATTTCAAGAGAGGGCTAGAAACATAGAAACATAGAAATTAGGTGCAGGAGTAGGCCATTCGGCCCTTCGAGCCTGCACCGCCATTCAATATGATCATGGCTGTTCATCCAACTCAGTATCCCGTACCTGCCTTCTCTCCATACCCTCTGATCCCCTTAGCCACAAGGGCCACATCTAACTCCCTCTTAAATATAGCCAATGAACTGATCTCGAGCTAGATAGGGCACTTAAAGATAGCGGAGTCAGGGTATATGGGGAGAAGGCAGGAATGGGGTACTGATTCGGAACGATCAGCCATGATTCACATTGAATGGCGGGGCTGGCTCGAAGGGCCAAATGGCCTACTCCTGCACCTATTGTCTATTGTCCATTGTCTATTGTCTACCCTGGGTAAAATACTCTGTTCATCTAACTTATTTATTCCCCTCTGTAAGATCAGGTCAGGTCGGGGGAGTTCCACTCGCCACGCGTACCATGCACTCCCGTGCTACCTGCTCCATGGTCGGATAGTCGGCAACTAAACCGTCTCCCCCACCTGGTTTGCCAGGTGAGGAGGGGGCTGTGGACCCCCAGCAGGACCAAAAACAAGACCTGTCAAAGGGCGGACGAGCTCCTGGCGAGCCATCGGCTATCCACACTTCAATAGAAGTTGCGATCACTGTCGTACGTGGCGTTGTAAGGCACGGTGCCCGTTGATGTTTTCAACCGTGATGATAAATAACGATTACCCTTCAGCCTCCTGAGCTCCAAGGAACAAAGTCCTAGACGGTCCACAAAAGGCTGGAGAAACTCAACGGGTGCAGCAGCATCTAAGGAGCGAAGGAGATAGGCGACGTTTCGGGTCGAGACCCTTCTTCAGACTGGTTAGGGATCAGGGAAACGAGAGATATAGACGGTGATGTGGAGAGATAAAGAACAATGAATGAAAGATATGCAAAAAAGTATCGATGATAAAGGAAACGGGCCATTGTAAGCTGTTTGTGGTGTGAAAATGAGAAGCTAGTGCGACTTGGGTGGGGGAGAGATAGAGAGAGAAGGAATGCCAGGGCCCGAGGGCTGCGGCCCAACCTCTCCCTACAGCTCATCCCCACAAGTCCTGACAACATTCTCGTGAATCATCTCTGCACTCTTTCCAATTTAATGACACCCTTCTCTCCAGCGGTTTGTGCCTCGGATTTCCAGTATCTGCTTTTGGCACGATTTTTTTAAAGGATATATTGAAAAGCGGCTTCCCTGCCTTAGCCTTTCCATTGAAGAGCCGCTCTGTCAAGGAGGACTCTCTCTAACTTCTACAGGTGCACAGTAGAGAGCTTGCTGACTGGTTGTATCGTTGCTTGGTTCGGCAACTTGAGCGCCCAGGAGCGGAAAAGACTACAAAAGGTAATAAACACTGCCCAGTCCATCATTGGCTCTGACCTCCCTTCCATCGAGGGGATCTATCGCAGTCGCTGCCGCAAAAAGGCTGGCAGCATCATCAAGGGCCCACACCATCCTGGCCACACACTCATCTCCCTGCTACCTTCAGGTAGAAGGAACAGGAGCCTGAAGACTGCAACGTCCAGGTTCAGGAATAGCTTCCTCCCCACAGCCACCAGGCTATTGAACTCAACTCATACAAAACTCTGAACATTAATAGCCCATTATCTGTTTATTTGCACTTTATCTGTTTTATTTATTCATGTGTGTATATATATTTATATAATGGTATATGGACACACTGATCTGTTCTGTAGTCAATGCCTACTATGTTCTGTTGTGCTGAAGGAAAGCAAGAATTTCATTGTCCTAGTGTTAAAGAAGGAACTGCAGATGCTGGAGAATCGAGGGTTACACAAAAAGCTGGAGAAACTCAGCGGGTGCAGCAGCATCTAAGGAGCGAAGGAGATAGGCGACGTTTCGGGTCGAGACCCTTCTTCAGACAATTTTCATTGTCCTATCTGGGACACATGACAATAAACTCTCTTGAATCTTGAATCTTGAAGATTGACTCCATCTACATTTCACTCTGCCTCGGCAAGGCCACCAGCATAATCAAGGTCGAGTCTTATCCCGGTCACCCCCTTCTCCTCTCTCCCATTCGGCAAGAGGCACAAAAGTGTGAAATCACACACCTCCAGATGCAAGGACAGTTTCCTCCCAGCTTTTGCCAAACAACTTTTGGTGTGAAGTGAATTATGATTGATGTGAACTAATATATAATAACACAAAATAGATGACTGGAAGCCTACACATCACAGGCGAGCTGCTTTACACTCTAAATTAGCCAGAACTAATCTGATTATCTTCTGTCAAAGCAATACTTGGGAATGCATAGCAAAGATAAGGTATGAAGCATTTTCTTGTCAAGTGTCTTAATCCTTGAGATGCCTCTATGTATAAATTCCTTGCATGACTTACAATTCTACATCCAGGGAGCTCTCAGGTTAAGACAACTGTGACAAGCTATCGGTGTTTCTTGTTAAAGAAGGAACTGCAGATGCTGGAGAATCGAGGGTACACAAAAGGCTGGAGAAACTCAGCGGGTGCAGCAGCATCTAAGGAGCGAAGGAGATAGGCGACGTTTCGGCCCGTTGATGTTGTCAACGATGATTATGATTTTTATGATTTTTATGATTTTGATGATGATGTATAAGATCACCCTGTCATCCTCCTGAGCTCCAAGGAATCACATCCCAGCCTGCTCGACCTCTCACTGTAGCTGCCTATAGATTCAGAAGAGGGGGATATGTTTCCTGCCTTCGTACACGGAATCACGGAACGTAAACCCTTACGTATGTTGGTGAATGGCTGTACACAGCCTGCACTGTGCAACAGCAGTTCACTGGAGGCTAGGTTTTCAAGTTGTCAGTTCTCACATTGACCTAGGCTCCAGTACACAGTTACCGGCCATTAAAAAATTAAAATAACATTGAACATTTTCAGAAATGTGACAAGTTATAATAAATAAAAGCTTAACGCTCTGTGCATTGGATATATATTTTTGGATTTTACACAAAAACAGCAAAGAAGAATATTTATGAATTGTGGATTTCATTCTAATTCTTTATTTGTAATAGGTTTCAGGAAGGCTTCTGCACCCCAGCTCTCACAGAATGTATATAGCATGGAAAATATGTTCCATCAGGCAAAATGCAAAATAAATGTTGAACTCTAAGGGGTAGTTATTGAAAATAAACCATTGCTCCTAATCCAGGATGGAAATTAACCATCAATTACTGCAGAGTTTACATTTAATTTATTTTTTTGAAAGTTTAAACTGTTCTCCTGGATTTGTTTTTGAAAAAAAATCCAGGAATAACCATGAGGTCATTCATTATTAAACTTTAATGAAGTGTAAATAATTATATTTACAGCTTTTCCATAACATAGCGAACTCTGCCTCAGCTGACATTAACTGTCGACGTGTGAAAATAATTTCACCTCTGACACTGTTATTATGTATTAATAAATCATAAAAATGAAAGAGCATAAAGAACAGGGTGGCGCAGTGGTAGAGTGGTACAGCGCTCGCACACCGGAGACCCGGGTTCGATCCCGACCACGGCTGCTCTCTGTGCGGAGTTTGTGCGTTTTCCCCGTGACCGCGTGGGTTTTCTCTGAGATGTTCGGGTTCCTCCCACACTCTAAAGATGTGCAGGTTTGTAGGTTAATTTGGCTTGGTATAAATGTAAAATTGTCCCCAGTGCGTGTAGGATAGTATTAATGTGCAGGGATCACTGGGCTCGGTGTGGGCTCGGTGGGCCGAAGGGCCTGTTTTCGCGCTGTATCTGTTAATTAAACTAAACTAAACTAATTTTTAAAAAATGTTCAGCAGGAGGAATTGGAGGAAAAACCAGGGTTTTATTTCCTGCTAATGCCAGGATTTGGTGGAAAATTAGAAAAAAATAAATAAAAGGTGCCAGTCCTCTTTATCTTACCTGGAATAAATTTGGTACTAAATTCCATGGGCCATTCCCAGGCGCCAGTCAGCGAATATGAAAAATGGTCCAGGCAGCCCAGTAAGTGATTACTGGGAACTTCAAAGCGAGAAAAACTGCATGGCCAGCGATCTATGCAATTCTTTGTATGGTTTAAGATTGAAAGGAGCTAAAAAGCAAGGAGAGTGGAAGAGAGAAAATTGAAAGGCCCTGCTGTATGTGTGCCAGGAATCCTGTACTAGATAAGGTCTTTGGGTTCCCGGGGCAACGGGAGTGGGCCGGAGCCAGCATCTCGCTCGCAAACCACAAAATCAACACACGTGTGTGCAAAAATGCTGATACTTGGGGAAATTAATGAACATGGTTTACCGGGGATAATAAGAGCATTTCTATCCTGTTTGGTAATGGGTAATATGAAAACGTACTGATTGATGTCGGTTTTCATTCGGGATTTATACTTTCTGGGAGGGGTGGGATGCGGACTGACTGATGGCAGTCCCGTTTTCAATTGGTAAAGAAATAAAAAGATTTTCCACAGAGCTGAATCTGCCCACAACATATTAAACTCCCGGAACATCAAAGTAATCCCAGAGCAGTGGAAATTTTAAGGCAGAGATAGATAGATTGTAGGAGAATGGGGTTAGGAGGGAGAGGTAGATCAGCTGTAATTGAATGGCAGAGTAGACTTAGTCAATAGGTGCAGGAGTAGGCCATGCAGCTCTTCGAGCCAGCACATGTTATTCACTGTGATCACGGCTGATCATCCACAATCAGTACCCCGTTACTGCCTTCTCCCCATATCCTCTGACTCCGCTATCTTTCAGAGCTCTATCTTGAAACCATCCAGAGAATTGGCCCCCACTGCCCTCTGAGGCAGAGAATTCCACAGGTTCACAACCCTCTGTGTGAAAATGTTTTTCCTCATCTCCGTTCTAAACCATATAACCATATAACAATTACAGCACGGAAACAGGCCTTCTTGGCCCTTACAGTCCGTGCCGACCATTTATTTTCCCGCAGTCCCATCTACCTGCACTCAGACCATACCCCTCCATTCCCTTTCCGTCCATATACCTATCCAAACCTAAATGGCTTGCTGCTCATCTTTAAACTGTGGCCCCTGGTTCTGGACAACATCGAGAACACGTTTCCTGCCTCTAGCGCGTCCAAACCCTTAATAAGGGGCTAAATGGCCTAATTCTGCTCATATCACTAATGATCTTGTGAACGGTGCTGAGTTCTGTGCAGTGGATGAGTAATTTAATTAATTCTTGCCCCTGCCAACCAAATATTTTTTTTTGTTACACAATAAAACAATATTTTTCACCGTTATCCCTCCTGCTGGACAATTTTTATTTCCACATGATTTTCTTCATGCTCTTTAAAAAAAATATAATTTATAAAAATATGATAACAGTGGGAATGTGTGCGACGGTCCAGAGATACAGACAGGCCGCAATACGATGTGGAAATTATTTTATTTTAACGCAGAACATGATTATGATCAGAATTTGCAGTGTGAAAGGCTGGTGGAGGGGAAACAATCAGTAAAGGAATTTGACAGCGTCTTGAAGAAAAGTAATTGCCAAAAAATGGGGCGAGAATGGAGGAATGGGACTAACTAGGTTAGCTTCTGAGTCATAGAATGATACAGTGAGGAAACAGGCCCTTCAGCCCAACTTGCCGAACATGTCCCTGCTACACTAGTCCCACCTGTTTGCGTTTGGCACCTATCCCTCCAAACCTGTCCAATCCAAGTACCTGTCTAACTGTTTCTTAAATGTTAGGATAGTCCTTGTCTCAACGACCACATCTAGCAGCTGCATTCACCACCATTTGTGTGAAACGTTACCCCTCAGATTCCTATTAATTGTTTTCCCCTTCACCTTAAACCCATGTCCTGTGGTTCTCAATTCCCCTGCTCTGGGCAAGAGACTCTGTGCATCTACCCGATCTATTTCTCTCTGCCTCCTGCGCTCCAAGGAACAGAGACCCAGCCTACTCAATCTCTCACTATAGCTCAGACCCCCAAGTCCTGGCAACATCCTCGTAAAATGAACAGGCTAAAGATTATTCAATGAAGACCGTGACCCGAAGCATTGACTGTCAATGTTCTGCGCAGATTGACACAAAATGCTGGAGTAACTCAAGGGGTCATATACCAACTCTGGAGAAAAGGAATAGGTGACGTTTTGGGTTGCGATCCCTTTTTTTCAGTTTAGTTTCGAGATACAGTATGGAAACTGGATCTTCGGCCCACCGTGTCCACACTGACCAGTGATCCGCACACAATAATACTATCCTACAAGCAGTAGGGACAATTTACGCATACACCAAGCCAATTAACTTACAAACCTGTGCGTCTTTGGAGTGTGGGAGGAAACCGACAATCTCAGAGAAAACCCACGCGGTCACGGGGAGAACGTGCAAACTCCATACAGACAACACCCGTAGTCGGGATTGAACCGAGGTCTCCGGCGCTGTAAGACAGTAGCTCTATCGCTTCACCACCGTGCCATCCTTCTACAGACTCCACAGATGCTGCCTGACCCAATGCCCCACTGCCCCACTTTGTTTCTCCAGCACTTATTTTGTCTTTTTTACTGACAAAAATCAAGCACAAATTTATAAAGTTTCCTCCAGGGCTGCTATGAACCCATAGTTTTATCCAGTTGCATTTTGGGCAGTGTGGTTACTATGGAAAGGCACCCCTTACCTCCTGAAAGCGGTGCGATGAAAAATTAAAATCCTTCCCAAAAACAAGGAGGAGAGGCCAAACCCTTGGTTAAAGTGGTCATCATAAAGGCTGAGAGACAGTGATTTATATTTAAGCTCAACTTTTATATTTCCTTCAAAGGTTGCATGAGTGCAGTGAGCATCGAGAGTATCATTCTGCTACACAGCAGCTCTACTGCTGAGGTTTGGCAAACACACAGTGGTCAAATACTTTGCTGGATACAGAGGTCATTCTGATTCAGGATATCTCTTTTCCTGCCTATTCAGTATTTAATTTATAGAAACAAAGAACTCCAGGCGCTGTTTAACACACGAAAGGACACAAAGTGTTGGCGCAACTCAGCGCGTCAGGCAGCATCCGCGAAGGCAGCAACCTGCATACGTGACATTTCGGGTTGCGTCCGTTCCTCAGACTGCTTGTAGGGCGGGGGGGAGGCGGGGAGGGGGGAGACGAGCTGTCTGTGTGGAGTTTCCACATGCTCACTGTGACCACGTGGGTTTCCTCCCATGGATTCCACTTTCCTCCCACATCCAAACGTCGTGCAGGTCTGCAGGTTAATTGCCCCTTGTGCGTAAGGAATTTGGTGATAAAGTGAAATGACAGGGAAGTAGTCTGAACCGGTGATGGATGGCCAGCATGGACTCGGTGGGCCGAAGGACCTTTATCCTTTAGAGCCTTTAGTGACACAGCACAGAAACCGACCCTTCGGCTCACTGAGTCCGCGCCGACCAGCTAGCATACACTAGCACTATCCTACACACACTTAAAACATTTGTTTTTATCAAAACATTTTATCAATTAATTTTATCAGTTATTTAAAATAATATTTACAATACATTAAAACAAAACAGAACCCACCACCATAATACAAGACAAACAAATATATATACTAAATATACAACTCTGTTACAATCCTTGTCCAGGATGCATTCAACCCCCCGCAGTGCCCAGCGGTCCCGGAAATCCCCCAGGGGTGCCTGTGGACAGCCCGTAGTCCCTCTCTAACACCACCCGGGCGCAGACTATCCTACACACACTCGCGACAATTTACAATTTTACCGAAGTCAATGTGCCCATAAACGAGCACGTCCTTGGAGTGTGGGGGGGAACTCTGAAAAAACCCTCGCGGTCACGGGGAGAATGTACAAAGTCCGCACAGACAGCATCCGCAGTCAGGGTCGAACCCGAGTCTTTGGCGCTGCGCCACCGTGCCATCCACTTTGTTTCTCTCTTCATCTAAACTACAGGTTAAAGAGTGAGAATTCATAAAGAGCCGGGACAGACCTTAAACTCACTGGTGCAATTGCTAATATTGATCTCACCTTTGGAAAAAGCACCTCTGCCAGCAACAACAGAATAAGACCAGGCCCACTGTTTATCTAAGACTCCGATTAAGTGTAGATTTGAAACCATTCCAAACTCCCCACTGTATTATGAATATGTTTTAAGAGTCGGGCAGGGTGGAGCTGTCCTTTAAGAGCTATTTTGAGAAGCATTTTTTTTTGCCAGTTCTTGTGTACCTTAAGTACCCAGAAATCAGTGCTGCCTTTGTCTTAACCTCTGAGTTACTTAAAGCTAAAATATGAAGAGTACAAAAATCTTGAGAGGAATTGATCGGGTAGATGCACAGAGTCTTTTTGCCCAGAGTAGGGGAATCAAAGGTTTAAGATGAGGGGGGGTGGGGGGAAAAGATTTAATAGGAACCTGAGGGGTGACTTCTTCACACAAAGGGTGTTGGATACATGGATCGAGCTGCCGGAGGAGGTTGTACAGGCAGGTGCTATTGTAACATTTAAGAAACATTTGGACAGGTACATGGATAGGATAGGATTGGAGGTATATGGGCCAAACGCAGGCAGGCAGGGCTGGAGTACATGGGACATGTTGGTCGGCGTGGGCAAGTTGGGCTGATAGGCCTTTGGCATGCTGGATGACTCTATGATTATGACTTTAAGTATTTTCTTGTGGTTTTCCTCCTTGTGTTAACTCATACAAACGTTTGATGAACAATTCACCTAGTGTGAGGTGGATATTGTTAGACTGCAGCAGTCTGATGTCATTAGGGCCAGTGAAATGTAAAACACATCTGCCTGATTTCTGGTCTCTCCTCATCCAGCATCAATACCTGAAGTAATAAAAGATAAGAAGGTTCATAAGTTGACTGTATGTCATGTTGTCACTTGTGGGTGGAGCACCAAGGCAAATTCCTTGTATGTGAATACTTGGCCAATAAACTTATTCATTCATTCATTCATGTTGATTTACATTAGACTATCACAGTTTGGACTTTAGAGATACAGCGTCAAAAGAGGCCATTCTGTCCACTGAGCCCACGTCAGCCAACGTTCACCCCGTATACTAGCACAATCCTACAAACAAGGGACAATTTACAATCTTACCAAAGCCAATTAGCCCACAAACCCACATGTCTTTGTAACGTGGGAGGAAACCTGGAGGAAACCCACATGGTCACAGGGAGGACGTACAAACTCCGTACAGAAAGCACCCGTGGCCAAGATCAAGCCTGGGTCTCCGGTTAGGCAGCATGCAAAGCAAAGCAGAGTGTTTCAAGGTGGAAATGTTTTGTTTTGCATGGTATCTGATCAAATCAGACAATACCATACATAACTCCAAAGTGAAACGTCAGTACAATAGGTTGAGCAAAGGAAAATTTCGCTCTCACCATTTAGTTAAGCTTTGAGTTACAGCGTTCCCAAAGTACACCATTCACAAACGTTCTATGTTATCCCAATTTCTCCCTGTACATAACCCGTATCCCTCATTTCCTTGCATATCCATTTGCCTATTTATTCCCAAATCGGATTAAATAAGTAAGTTTATTGACCAAGTATTCACATACAAGGAATTTGCCTTGGTGCTCCGCCCACAAGTGACAACATGACATACAGTGACAGTTACGAATGACTCAGAAAACACTAAACATTAATAGTAATAAAACATTAATAATAAAACACCATTGACCAAGCATATGAAACAACAAAATACCAGATCATAGGGAGGTTACAGATTTTTGGCTGTTGAGTAGAGCAACTACTCGTGGATAAAAACTGCTTTGCCTGTGGCAGCTTTGACAGTCCGGGTTAGGTTTACCTTCCGGTTTTCAGATGCTTTGATGGTGATGATGACGATGATGGTGATGATGATATTTTATTGTCCCTTGCACCTGGCTGGGTGCAGTGGGATTCTTTGTTCTTGCGTACAAAGTCACCAAAAATGGCGCAGGCAAATTTACAAAAGGTACTCATCATTTCTTCGTTCCCCTACCTTGGGTCCCACTTTGTTTTCTTGGTGGTCCCCTCCAACCCCAGGTCCCTCTTTGCTCTCAGCGGGCCCCCAACGCCAGGTCCACCTTTGTTCAACAGGGCTTACATCGTTGGTCGGTGTGGGCAAGTTGGGTCGAAGGGCCTGTTTCTACGCCGTATGGCTCCGTCACTCTATGACTCGAAGTGTTATTGGCTTGTTGATCTCAGCCAAATTATTATAGAGGGATACTGTGTATAAGTGAGGTGCTTTTCCAATGCAAAGAGAAAGCAAATCCAAGAGCTGTCTTGCCAAAAATATTGTGGGCACCAAACAAAAATGTAGGAATGGTGACATTTTTCAAGTCAAAACATAATTTGTCTGGCAGTGATGCTGGTTAATAAATCATGCAATATTTGCTCCATTTTTTATCGCCAATTAGTAATGGCACGGTGACGCAGCAATAGAGTTGCTGCCTTACAGAGCCAGAGACCCGCGTTCGATCCTGACTACGGGTGCTGTCTATACGGAGTTTGCACGTTCTCTTCGTGTCCGCATGGGTTTTCTCCGGGTGCTCCGGTTTCCTCCCATGCTCCAAAGTCATGCAGGTTTTGTAGGTTAATTGGCTTCGGTAAGAATTGTAAATTGCCCCTGGGGTGTAGGAGACTGCTGGTGTACAGGGTGATCGCTGGTCAATAGACAATAGACAATAGACAATAGGTGCAGGTGTAGGCCATTTGGCCCTTCGAGCCAGCACCGCCATTCAATGTGATCATGGCTGATCATCCCCAATCAGTACCCCGTTCCTGCCTTCTCCCCATATCTCTTGACTCCTCTATTTTTAAGAGCCCTATCTAGCTCTCTGTTGAAAGCATCCAGAGAATCTGCCTCCACTGAGGCAGAGAATTCCACAGACTCACCACTCTGTGAGAAAAAGTGTTTCCTCGTCTCCGTTCTAAATGGTCGGCGCAGACTCGGTGGGTCGAAGGACTTCGTTCCATGCTGTGTCTCTATTGAATTCATCTATTCATTCAAACTAAACTAAACTAAACTAAACTGTTCACTTATTGTATTCCTCGGCACTTTTTGCTCTTTGTGAACATTTGAGCCGAGAAGTTTATCTGTTCAACATCAGTTTAGTTTAGTTTAGTTCATTGTCACGTGTACCGAGGTACGGTGAAAAGCTTTTAGTTGCGTTCTATCCAGTCAGCAGAAAGGTTATGCACACTATTACAGTCGAGCCGTCCACATTGTACTGATACATGATAAAGGGAATGACGTTTAAGAAGACCATAGTTAAAGTAAGAGATGCTGTTGTTGCAGTTCGAGCTTAAAGGAGTGTAGTGGTTGTAATGCTTGATTGCAGATCCACTTCTGGGACAGGCACCAAGACAGTCACCTCACTTGGGCGCCATCTTGAAATTTTAAGTCAATAGAAACCAGATTTCAAGAACGTTATTGATTATGTTATAGTGTGCACCCATCGTAGTAACAGCTAAATGGATCCGCTGACATTGATGTGCATTGATAAAACAGTAAATAACACTGTTATAAACAAATGTTCTAATCCGATTACATTAAATAAAATAATTGATTGGTCACAACTACAGTTGAAAGAAATTCTTGCATTATTATTACTTAGAAACATGGAAACATAGGTGCAGGAGTAGGCCATTCGGCCCTTCAATCCTGACCGCCATTCAATATGTTCATGGCTGATCATCCAAAATCTGTACCCCGTTCCTGCTTTCTCCCCATATCCCGTGATTCCATTAGCCCTAACAGCTGCATCTAACTCTGTCTTGAAAACATCCAGTGAATTGGCCTCCACTGCCTTCTATGGCAGAGAATTCCGCAGCTTCACAACTCTCTGGGTGAAAAAGTATTTCCTCATCTCAGTCTTAAATGGTCTACCCCTTATTGATAAATGGTGAGCCCTGGTTCTGGTCTCCCCCAACATTGGGAACAGTTTTCCTGCATCTAGCCTGTCCAATCCCTGAAGAATTTTATATGTTTTTATAAGATCCCCTCTCATCCTTCCAAATTCCAGGGAATACTACGATCAGATGTGGGAGGTTATTTAACTGCTTTGGTGGCCTGAGACTTTACATTTCACCTGTGGAGACATGTAACACACAGGAGGGTGATAAAGGTCACTAATTCATCAGGGTTACTCTGGGTCATGAGGTAGCAAGCCCGTAGCAGCCTTGGTTTAGCTCCCTAGTGAACATATGTTTACAATGAAAACACTGATAGATCCCTTCTAACACTCAAAACCCTGAGGCTTAGTCCCAGACTCACCAGCACAACCTGCTTTCAAAATCAGAGCTGCATTCGATTGCGTTGTTCCATCACAGTGCAAGAATTCAGTGTCGTTTTTTAGTTTAGTCCAGAGATACAGCGTAGAAACTCAGCAATCCCTGCACACTAAAGGGCCTGTCCTACCAGCATCTGACTCCATGCGATGAGCGCGATCAAACTAGAAGCGGGGGCCGCGTGGAGGTCGGGTGATCCCCTGTACAGGGCCGTTCCCACCAGCATGCGCCTGCATGTGGCAAGCGCGACCAAACCGGCAGCGAGGGCCGCGCGGAGGTCGGGTGAGTGGCGCAACGCGGCGCAATGAGGCGAACATGGTGCGAAGTCTTAAAGGTAAGTTCGCCAGGACGGAGAGGGGCACACAGAGAGGGGCACAGAGGCACCCACACACAGAGGGCCACGGAACCACACACATAGAGGGTCACGGAGGCACCTACAGAGAAGGTCACTGAGGCACGACGTCAAGGCGGTGTGTAATGCGTCGAGGCGACTGCGAGCCAACAAGCCGTTGCCGCGCGGAATTTTTGAACAAAGTCAGTTTTTCGGAGCCCCGCGCGATGTCAGGACGAACTCCTCACAATTCCGCACGGCTCCAGCGATCGAAGTGGGACCGGCCCCGCAACGCCGTACGGCTCAAGTGACCACGTTAGGTCGCGCTCATCGCATAGAGTTGCATGCTGGTGGGACAGGCCCTTAACACTATCCTGCACACTATGGGGCCAATTTTACATTTACACCCCCAAGCCAATTAACCTACAAACCTGTACGTCTTTGGAGTGTGGGAGGAGACCGAAGATCTTGGAGAAAACCCGCGCGGGTGACTGGGAGAATGTTCAAATTCCGTAAGGACAAGCACCCATGGCTGGGATCGAACCCGGGTCTCTGGCACTGTAAACACTGCAAGGCTGTGCCACAGTGCTGCCCAGAAGGTCAAGAAAATATTTGTTGACAATCTTCACTTCAGAGAGCTGACACTTTGTAATGATCATACCCAATTAAAGTTACTTTAGACTTTTAGACTTTCGAGATGCAGCATGGAATTCTCTCTATCTTTCGATCTATCTATCTATCTATCTATCTATCTATCTATCTATCTATCTATCTATCTATCTATCTATCTATCTATCTATCTATCTATCTATCTATCTATCTATCTATCTATCTATCTATCTATCTATCTATCTATCTACCTACCTACCTACCTACCTACCTACCTACCTACCTACCTACCTACCTACCTACCTATCTATCTATCTATCTATCTATCTATCTATCTATCTATCTATCTATCTATCTATCTATCTATCTATCTATCTATCTATCTATCTATCTATCCATCCATCCATCCATCCATCCATCCATCCATCCATCCATCCATCCATCCATCCATCCACCCACCCACCCACCCACCCACCCACCCACCCACCCACCCACCCACCCACCCACCCACCCACCCATCTATCTATCTATCTATCTCTCTATCTATCTATCTATCTATCTATCTATCTATCTATCTATCTATCTATCTATCTATCTATCTATCTATCTATCTATCTATCTATCTATCTATCTATCTATCTATCTAATAATCTATCTATCTAATAATCTATCTATCTATCCATCTATCTATCTATCTATCTATCTATCTATCTATCTATCTATCTATCTATCTATCTATCTATCTATCTATCTATCTATCTATCTATCTATCTATCTATCTATCCATCTATCCATCTATTTAAATAAAAAGTTAAATTTGGTCTCCCTTCAACCTCCAAAGCTCCAGAAAAAAAAATCCAGGTTTGTTCAAGATAGAGAAGTGAAGAGATATGGGGGAGAAGGCCGGAACGGGTTACTGATTGTGAATGATCAGCCATGATCATAGTGAATGGCTGTCCCTACTCGAAGGGCCGAATGGCCTACTCCTGAACCTATTGTCTATTGTCTATTGTCTCTCCTTATTGCTAATGTCTTCCAATGCAGGAAGCATTTGAGTAAACCTCTTCTGTGCCCTCCCGAAAGCCTCAACATCCTTTCTGTGATCGGGTGATAATACTTCCATTGACTCCATTTATACCTCACGCTGCCTCGGCAAGGCCAGCAGCATAATCAAGGGTGAGTCGCACCCCAGTCACTCCCTCTTCTCCCCTCTCCCGTCAGGCAAAAGATATAGAAGTGTGAATACGCACACACACCTCCAGATTCAGGGACAGTTTCTTCCCAGCTGTTATTAGACAACCTAATCAGAGAGCAGTCCTGAACAACTATCTACCTCGTTGGTGACCCTCGGACTAACCTTGACCAGACATTGCTGGTTTTACCGTTAGCTTGCATGAAACGTTATTCCCTTATCATGTATCTGTACACTGTAAACGGCTCCATTGTAATCACAAATTGTCTTTTCGCTGACTGGATAGCACACAACAAGAGCTTTTACCTCGGCACAGGTGACAATAAACTAACCTGCGATGCTTCGTCACCATTATCAAAATCCAGCCCATGCTCTGGGTACCATGAGCAGAGCCCGTTCTAGGCGAGCCCCAGGCTTCTGTAGGGCCTCCAGCCGTCGCCTGCCCTTTGAGGTGCGGGTCTGCCCGCAAACCGACTAAACCCAACCCAATGACATAACTTCAGGCAATCTTGGCACTTCAGTTTAGTTTAGAGGTACAGCGCGGAAATAGGCCCTTTGGCCCACCAGGTCCGTGCCGACCAGTGATCCCCACACATTAACACTATCCCACACACACTAGGGACGATTTTTACATTTACCAAGCCATTTACCTGTACGTCTTTGGAGTGTGGGAGGAAACTGAAGATCTCGGAGGAAACCCACGCAAGTCACGGGGAGAACGTACAAACTCCGTGCAGACAGCACCCGTAGTCGGGATCGAACCAAGGTCTCTGGCGCTGTAAGGCAGCAACTCTACCGCTGCGCCCCAAGTTCATTTTAATTAAGATAATCCCTATTTATTCCTGCCAAGAAAGAATCCCATCCCATTGAAAAATCTGCCGCAGGATCAGAATTGTCACGATAGGCCCTTTCACAACTTGGCTCTGCTCATTTTGTTTTGTAACAACACAGAGGCAGACTTGGAATATTCTTGAGCTGTCTAAACATTCCAAGGTTATCTGATAGGACTTCCAGTGATAAGTATTAACACAAATCCTAGCCGCAGGCTGCATATGTTTGTTCTTGTCCCAGGGTTTCAGGATGGAATGCACACTCTCTGCTCTTAACAGAGGGAATCAAACTTACCAAATAGTGAAAGGCCCGGTTAGAGTGGATGTGGAGAGGATGTTTCCACTAGTGGGAGAGTCTGGGGCCAGAGGTCATAGTCTCAGAATTAAAGGATGCTCCTTTAGGAAGGCGAAGAGGAAGAATTTATTTAGTCAGAGGGTGGTGAAGCAGTGGAATTTATTGCCACGGAAGGCTGAAGATGGATGTTTTTAAGGCAGAGATAGATAGATTCTTTATTAGTCTGGCCGTCAGGGGTTATGGGGTGAAGGCAGGAGATGGGGGTCAGGAGGGAGAGATAGAGCAGCCATGATCGAATGGTGGAGTAAGGGCCTCTCCCACTTGGGCGCCATTTGCGCATCATTTACGCGACATAATTTACACGTCACAACGTGTGATGCATGCGTCGTTACCTGCACGTGATGCGCGCATGGTGCACATTAGGCTCGCATGGTACGTGGTGACGTAGGCAGTGATGCGCGATTGCGCACGGTGCCCCATGTACAAAATCTTCGCCCGCCATCTGCGTTACGCGCAAATGCCTCCAAAGCCCTGTAGAGTTGATGGGTCGGATGGCTTAATGCTGCTCTTATGAAGCTCGGATGGCTTTTTATCTCTTCCCGTCTTTCCCTACTTAAGGACAGCAAATGATATCAACTGTGACCTCAATCAGTTCACAAACCTTTCCTGACTGTTGGTCAATACTTATACAGCACGTTATAAATTGCTGGAGTAACTCAGTGGGTCAGGCAGCATTTCATGAGGGAATGGATAGGTGATATTTTAGGCCAGGACCCTTCTTCATACTGATCTGAAGCATAGCCTGTACATTCTCTCCAGAGATACTGCCTGACACACTGAGTTACTCCAGCACTTTGTGTTTTGCTCAAAATCCCAGCATCCATTTCCTTGTGTCTCTCATATATTGAGTCAGAGGGTCGAGACCTTGTTTGGGTCGAGACCCTTCTCGAGGAGAACAAAGTAGGCAGTGGAACAGTCAAAATGTGGAAATGAGGCAATGCAGATGCTGGGAGGCATGACCTGAAACGTCACTTCTCCGTGTTCTCTAGAGATGTTGCCTGACCTGCTGAGTTACTCCTGCACTCTGCGTCCTTTTAGGAATGTAGAGGTATTCTCTTATTGTAAGTTAACAAAGTCCCTCCCTGGTGGTGCACGGATAGAGTTGCTGCCTTACAGCGCAAGAGAGGCCAGGGTCGATCCTGACTACGGTTGCTTGTCCGTACGGAGTTTGTACGTTCTCCCCGTGACATGCGTGGGTTTTCTCCGGGAGCTCCAGTTTCCTCCCACACTCCAAAGACGTACAGCTTCGTAGGTTAATTGGCTTGGGTAAAATTGCTAATTGTCCCTAGTGTGTGTAGGAGAGTGTTAGTGTGCGGGGATCGCTGGTCGGTGCGGGCTCGGTGGGCCGAAGGACCTGTTTTTGTGCTGTATCTCTAAACTAAGCTAGATCTTGTAGCTGCGATATATATCAAGTCAAGTCAAGTCCAGTTTATTCGTCACATACACATACGGGATGTGCAGTGAAATGAAAAGTGGCCGTGCACGCGGACTTTGTGCAAAATAACAAACAAACAAACAACCAACAAACAACAAACAGAATGGAACAGAATCACATGTTCTTTTCCATATTAAATATTGTGGGCGGTATTGTGGTCCAGTAGAGTTAGTCCCTGGTGAGATAGGAGTTTACAGTCGGAATGGCCTCTGGCAAGAAACTCCTTGTCATCCTCTCCGTTCTCACAGCGTGGCAACGGAGGCGTTTGCCTGACCGTAGCAGCTGGAACAGTCCGTTGCAGGGGTGGAAGGCGTCTCCCATTATCTTATTGGCTCTGGAGTTGCACTTCCTGATGTATATTTCCTGCAGAGGGGCGAGTGAAGTTCCCATCGTGCCTTCGGCCGAACGCACTACTCTCTGCAGAGCCTTCCTGTCCTGGGCAGAGCTAATTCCCAAACCAAATTGTAATGTTTCCGGCCAAGATGCTTCCCACAGCGGCTGAGTAGAAGCACTGGAGGATCCTTGGAGACACTCTGAATTTCCTCAATAGCCGGAGGTGGTAAAGGCGCTGCCTTGCCTTAACTCACGAGTGCTGCAGCGTGCGATGTCCATGTCCATATATGTGTGAAGCCCCATTCATTTCTGCACAAGGATGACAAATATTCCAGTTGCACGGCCCTTCAAAGGACATTACGTTTTGGAGGTTTGGTTTCATGACCTTCCTCTCTTAGATTGATTCCAACTTCATGATGATCTTTTTCTACATCATATCATTGTCTTCCAAATCACAATGATCAGTCGTCTATCTGAGTCTAATATTTAGTTTAGTTTAGTTCAGAGATACAGCGTGGAAACAGGAGCTTATGCCCACTGAGTCCGCACCGACAAGCGATCCCCACACACATACTCTATCCTACACGCACTCGGGACAATATTACATTCATACCAAGCCAATTACATTACAAACCTGTATACGTCTTTGGAGTGTGGGGGGAAACTGAAGATCCCAGAGAAAACAAACGGGGAGAACGTACAAAATCCGTATAGAAAAAACGCCCGTAGTCAGGTTTGAACCCGGGTCTCTGGCGCCGTGAGGCAGTGGCTCTACCGCTGCGCCACTGTGCCGCCCTAAAGGAAAAATGACAAAGTAACTACCAAGCAAACCCTGACCCGTTCATTTGAAACGGCATGATCTCACATGAGCAGGGCTCATTTTCCACATCATCTGCAGACCTGCCGAATTAATAACTTTCCATATTTTTTTTAGATGTTTCTGCTCCACCAGGCTGCTGTTTTATGGAACTCCCTGGAGTCAGATATGGTTCCTGCACAAATACTTCTCAAAAAAAGCAAGTCACATTTCTTTCATCTCCCTGTGTGGGCTTAGCATTATAGAAAGTAGATTGATATCAGAGGTGAGGAGGTATATAGGGTCATCTCTGAGGGGACATTCACAGTTTGAGATACTCTTCAAATCTTCCATTTCGAGACATTAACTGACCTAAGTTAATGATGTAGACATGATTCGCCCTATAGTTCACCATTGCTAGGTTTTAGGAGACTTTTCTGTTCACAATTGCGAGCAATAACTTGTACATAGACACATCCATCTTGAGCGATGACTTATGGAAAGAAACTTGCCTTTAACAGCCGGTGATCGGTACAGTTGGGGTCTTATATTGATGAAAATTGTTGAATACTTTGGCTATTGCATTTGGCAATGCTTCAGAATTAACCTTCATTAACTTCAAGGGTGGCACGGTGGTTGCTGCCGACAGCGCTTACAGTGCCAGAGATCCAGGTTCGATCCCGACTACCGGGGTGCTGTCTGTATGGAGTTTGTACGGCTTTCTCCGAGATCTCTGGTTTCCTCCCACACTCCAAAGATCTGTAGGTTTGTAGGTTAATTGGCTTGGCATAAGTGTAAATTGCCCCTAGTGTGTGTAGGATAGTGTTAATGTGCTGTGATCACTGGTTGGTGTGGACTTGGTGGGCCGAAGGGCTTGTTTCCATGCTGTATCTCCTTCATGATGTCCATGGCAACTGGTAACTGGAAGAAGCAACAGGGTTATTCCATAAGAGTATAAGAAATAAGAAGAGAAGGCCAGATCACTTGTTGGCTCTTTCTGCTGCACAATAAGTCCATGGGTACGTAGGTCATCGGAGCAGAATTGGGCCATTCGACCCATCAAGTCTACTCCACCAATCAATCATGGCTGATATATCTTCCCCTCTCAGTCCCATTCTCCTGTCATCTCCCCATAGCCTTTGACAACCTTACTACTCCAAGGATCTGCTAATTTCCGCATCAGAAATATCCAAAGACTTGGCCTCCACAGTTGTCAGTGGCAATGAATTCCACAGATTCACCACCCTCTGGGTAAAAAAAATCCCTCCTCATCTCCTATCTAAAGGAATGTCTTTTTATTCTAAAGCTCTGACGACATTTGGGGTTACAGAGTTTGATTACTCCTCTCATTATGTAACCTCCATGAAGGAAGCCAAAGGCTGCTAAACGTTCATGGCAAACCAATGCAAAGAAACATAGAAATATAGAAAAATCAAAAAATAGGTGTAGGAGTAGGCCATTTGGCCCTTTGAGCCAGCAACGCCATTAAATATGATCATGGCTGATCATCTAAAATCAGCACCCCATTCCTGCTCTTTCCCCTTGATTCCTTTATCCCTAAGAGCTAAATCTAACTCTCTATTGAAAACATCCAGTGAATTGGCCTCCACTGCCTTCTTTGACAGAGTATCCCACAGATTCACAACTCCCTGGGTGAAAAGGTTTTTCCTCATCTCAGTCCTACTCCTTATTCCTAAACTGTGACCCCTGGTTCTGGATTCCCCCAACATGGGGAACATTTTGTTCCCCAACCCCCCCAAACTCCCCCAACAAAGGGCAGCCCCTTTGTGAAGAAATTTGATTCAAATTCCAAATTAAAATCTTATTGCTGCGATTGTTGAATTTGGACTGGACTTTGGACTTGCAGGTGAATCTGGACTTTGCTGCCTTCCCCCACAGTGGGAACCATTGTGGGGGGATGTTTTTATGTTTTTTGTTAAGTACCCTAGTGTTGTGTATTATCTTTATTCATGTGCTGCATTGGCAAGTCAAATTTCACTACACCAATTGGTGTATGTGATAATAAATGTCCTTTGTCCTTTGTCCTTGATTTTGCCAGCCGCCGGTGACAATAATGTCCGTATCCAGTCACAGTTCCCGATCAACACCAACCTGGATCCAAGCACAACCCAGAACCCAAGGATAAAATTACAGTTGTCCAAACCACTTCCCCATCCAATCCCAGTGTATAGAATACCCGCTCCAAGCATAACACTTAAACGCAAAATCCCCGTCCAAGTATTAAATATTCTCCCAATTATTTGTGCTTTTAATGCTGAGCAGACAAAATACGGCCGGTTCGCCGCCAGGATTCACCTGCAAGCAGCCACAGAGTGTGCACGTGTAATCCGTTCTTGTCTTAAGTCCAGATTTTTTGGGTGAGTTTTCTTTGCAACGAGTTGCTCAGGAACGGGTGATTTTTCTTTAGGCCTGATTTGCGAGCTGACCGTTTTTTTTTTACTTGCAGCGTTTAATGAGTGCGATCCAAATAAAATTGTAATTCCATTATGATTTCCCCAATTTCTGGATTTTATTGGGGCCAGAGAATGTGATTAAATTAACGGTAGGAAGCATCTGTGTAAGTTGTACAGAGAATGTTCGCAATGTACTTCCAATGTTGATGGCCAACTATAAAATTATCTGGAACGTTTGCACTATAACAAATAAATCATCACGAGGGGTTTTAGTTTAGTTTAGTTTAGTTTAGTTTTGTTTAGTTTAATTTCTTATTATCGTCATGTTTACTAAGGTAGAATGAAAAGCTTGTCTATTATGTGCGATCCAGTGATTGAAAAGACTATGCAAGATTACGTTCGAGATGCCCACAGTGTACAGCTACAGGGAATAATGTTCTGTACGAGATAAAGTTGTGTAAAGTCTGATTAAAGATTGGCCAATGGTCTTCAATGAGATAGATGGTGGGTCAGCACCCCCTCTCTCATTGGCAGTAGGATGGTTCAATTGCCTGATGACAGCTGGGAAGAAACTGTCCCTGAATCTGGAGGAAAATATTCACTTTCATACTTTTGCCTGATGAGAGAGGGGAGAAGAGGGAGTGACCGGGGTGAGACTCATCCTCGATTATGCTGCTGGTTTTGCCGAGGCAGCGTGAGGTACAAATGGAGTCCTGGAGTTTAGAAGGATGAGAGGGCATCTCATTAAACATATAAGATTGTTAAGGGCTCGGACACACTGGAGGCAGGAAACATGTTCCCGATGTTGGGGGAATCCAAACCCAGGGCCCACAGTTTAAGAATAAGGAGTATGCCATTTAGAACGGAGACGAGGAAACACTTTTTCTCACAGAGAGTGGTGAGTCTGGAATTCTCTGCCTCAGAGGGCAGTGGAGGCAGGTTCTCTGGATGCTTTCATGAGAGAGCTAGATAGGGCACTTAAAAATAGCGGAGTCAGGGGATATGGGGAGAAGGCAGGAACGGGGTACTGATTGTGGATGATCAGCCATGATCACATTGAATGGCGGTGCTAGCTCAAAGGGCCAAATGGCCTACTCTTGCACCTATTGTCTATTGTCTATTGAGTCAATGCAAGATAGGTTAGTTTGCCTGATGATCCGGGCTGCGTACAAAATTCTCCAAAATTTCTTGCGATCTTGGATGGAGTTGCTTCCCAAACAATGTTGCGGTGCATCCTGATCAAATGCTTTCTACGGCGCATCTGTAGAAGTTGGTGAGAGTTGGTGGGTACAAGCCGAAGGGCATTGTTGTGGTTTATTGGCCACTGCTTCGATATTGGCGTGTCCCGGACAGGTTGCTGGTGATATTTACTCCGAGGAACTATCTACCTCTTTGATGACCCTTGGACCTTCCTTGATCGAACTTTGCTGGCTTTACCTTGCATTAAACGTTATCCCCTCAGCATGTATCTATGCACTGTAAATGGCTCGTTTGTGATCTTGTATTATCTTTCAGCTGATTGGATAGCACGCAACAAAAAGCTTTTCACTGTACCCCGATACAGGTGACAATAAACTAAAGGGAACAGAAAAAAACTTGATGCTTTCAACCATCTCTACTCCCACGCCGTCACCGGGGTGTTAGCACCGCTTCCTGAAGTCGATCACGATCTCAGTACTCTGGGGTGCAGTGTAAACCCAAGGGATATGGAGAGAAAACAGGAACGGGTACTGATTTTGGATGATCAGCCATGATGATATTGAATGGAGGTGCTGGCTCGAAGGGCCGAATGGTCTACTCCTGCACCTTTTTTCTATGTATCTATGTCCAAAGCGCTGCATGCGATTTGCTTCCCCTCCTCTGCTGGAGTTCCATACCACGAGTTGGTGGTTGGAGGGCCGGCTGCTGGTGGGGTGTCAGTGCATTTCTGTGCATTTTTTAAGTTAGTTAAGTTTCGAGATACAACGCAGAAACATTGAGGCCGCACCGACCAGCGATCCCCGCACGTTAACACTACGCTACACACACTAGGGACAATTTTACATTTATACCAAGCCAAATAACCTACAAACCGGTACATATTGGGAGTGTGGGAGGAATCCGAAGATCTCTGAGAAAACCGATGCAGATCACCAGGGGAACGTACGAACTCCGTACAGACAGCACCTGTAGTCAGGATCGAACCCGGGTCCCTGACGCTGTAAGGCAACAACTCTACCACTGTGCCATTGTGCCACCCCCACTTCTTCTTAAAGATTTCAGTATAAATGTAGAGGCAGAACATTGCAGTTTTATTTGACACTGAGCCTCATAGAGGCATAGGGGCGTAACAGTGGCGCAGCGGTAGAATTGCTGGGTTACAGCGCCGGAGACAGGGGTTCAATCCTGCCTACAGGTGCTGTCTGTGTGGAGTTTGTACGTTCTCCCTGCGACCACGTGGGTTTTCTCCGGGTGATCCGGTTTTCTCCCACTTTCCAGAGACGGACAGGTTTGTCGGTTAATTGGCTTTGGTAAGTTGTAAAATTGCCCTTAGTGCGTAGCATAGTGCTAGTGTACCGGGCGAGTGCTGTTTGGAGTGGACTCGGTGGACTAAAGGGCCTGTTTCTACGCTGTATCTCTGAAGTCTAAAGATTTATATAGCGCGCTAAACATGCCCTTTGCCCAACGTCCCTAATCCGGCCAAGGAGCCCAATCTACACCAGCTGGTCCTTCGAGCTGGATACACTAGGAGGGCTACGTTGAGACTTTAATGAATCCCTTTTCAGTACCAGTGAGCATTGTTGATGTCGTGACTGTCTCTGCAAATTGGCATTTATCACTGCTTTTTCGATGTGTTCCCTAAAAGACTGGGCAAAAGGGCTGAAACTCTGCGAGGAACGTTTTATGGCACCAAGTCCTCGGAAAGAAGCTAACTGTGGCTTATTAGGAGCAAGCACAGTAGCAATCGCCCCAGGTCATGCTGCCTGTAAAATACACTTGAAGCGGCCACGTTATTTTTGTCTTGCTGCAGATGATATGGGCTCTGAGCAGCAGGAATGAAACTCAGACATGGAGGTCCCACCCATACCGTCAGTGCATGCCCTTAATTCAGACAGGGCTCTTAATCCTAACTTCACCGTGAAAAACGTAGGGGAATTTAATTAATGTGAGCACTTTCCACATTGAATCACGACCAAAGGTGGTCTGGTTTTTATGTGTTTTATTTAAGGATTCCAGTTAGTAATTTTCATATTCTAAACATAATCAAACATAATTAGAATTTGTTACACATGAAGCCCTTGAATTATAGTCCGTTTTAAAACTCAGCTCTGATCACCGGGGAAACATGTCTGACGTTTGCCGTTTGAATGTTATTTTTGCATATTATAATCCATCCATTCCAGGTTTATTTCTCACTGACACCCAGGAGGGAGTTAGCTCTTTGTGCTTAGTTTAGTTTTAGTCTATAGATACGGTGCGGAAACAGGCCCTTCGGCCCCCTGAGTCCCGCATGTTAATACTATCCTACAACACACTAGGGAAAATGTTACATTCAAACCAAGCCAATTAGCCTAAAAACCTGTAGTTATTTGGAGCGTGGGAGGAAACCAAAAACCTTGGAGAGAACCCACATGATCGGGAGGGGGGGGGGGGGGGAACATATAAACTCTGTGCGGACAGCACCCGTAGTCAGGATCGAACCCGGGTCTCTGGCCCTGAATGAGCTGTAAGGCAGCAACTCTACTGCTGTGCCACTCTGCCTGTTAGGTGTTAAGGGCCTGTCCCACCAGCATGCAACTCCATGCGATGAGCGCGACCTTACGTGGTCGCTTGAGCCGTCCGGCGGCGCGGGGCCGGTCCCACTTCAATCGCTGGAGCCATGCGGAATTGTGTGGAGTTCGTCCCGACATCGCGCGGGGCTCCGAAAAACTGACTGTGTTCAAAAATTCCGCGCGGCAACGGCTTGTTGGCTCGCAGTCGCCTCGACGCATTACACACCGCCTCGACGTCGTGCCTCCGTGACCCTATCTGTAGGTGCCTCCGTAACCCTCTATGTGTGTGACTCCACGTCCCTCTGTGTCTGTGCCTCTGTGCCCCTCTCTGTGTGCCCCTCTCTGTCCTGGCGAACTTACCTTTAAGACTTCGCTCCAAGTTCGCCTCACTTTGCGCCGCGTTGCGCCGCTCACCCGACCTCCGCGTGACCCTCGCTGCCGGTTTGGTCGCGCTTGCCGCATGCAGGCGCCTGCTGGTGGGATCGGCCCTGTATAGGGGATCACCCGACCTCCACGCGGCCCCCGCTTCTAGTTTGATCGCGCTCATCGCATGGAGTCGGATACTGGTGGGACAGGCCCTTAACACACATTTTTTTAGGACTTTGAATATCATTCAATCAGTTAAGCTGGTGCTACCTGACACTAAACGTTATTCCCTTATCGTGTATCTATGTAACTGGCTTTATTGTAACCATGCATTGTCTTTCCGCTGACTGGATAGCACGCTTTTCACTGTACCTCAGTACACATAACAATAAACTAAACTGAACTGAAGAATAAATGACAATGGATATACAACTTCAGGAACAGAATGCAGAAACAGACACAGAATAACAGATAACAATTCATATATGTGTTAAAGAAGGAACTGCAGATGCTGGAGAATCGAGGGTTACACAAAAAGCTGGAGAAACTCAGCGGGTGCAGCAGCATCTAAGGAGCGAAGGAGATAGGCGACGTTTCGGGTCGAGACCCTTCATCCATTTCACCACCAACTTCCATCCGGCAACAAAAATTTTTTTTTAATTAAATAAGCTGAAGAAGGGTCTCGACCCGAAACGTCGCCTATCTCCTTCGCTCCTTAAATGCTGCTGCACCCGCTGAGTTTCTCCAGCTTTTTGTGTAACCAACAATTCCTATATGTAGTGTTACACATAAGTCATATTGAGCATGGTAAAATTGGGTCAAAACCATCATCTGTTCAACATTACACCTTCAGCTAATGTGGTTCTCAGAGATATCGCAGATAACCCTCTGAATGAAAGACATGCAAAGTTCCATTTATATCCCCAAGTTCCCAAAAATATGTTGTTTCCAAAGCAGACTATAATTTTGTAATCGAAAGTCATTCGTTTTAGTTTAGTTCAGTTCAGAGATACAGCACAGAGACAGGGACCCTGTCCCACCGAGTCTGGGCTGACCAGTGATCACCCCGTACTCTAGTTCCATCCTACACACTAGGGACAATTTACAGAAGACAACTAACCTGCAAACCTGTACGTGCGGGAGGAAACCGGAGCACCCAGTTCGGAGAAAACCCACGCAGGTCAAGGGGAGAACGTGCAAACTCCATACAGACAGCGCCCGAGGTCAGGATCGAACCCTGGTCTCTGGCGCTGTAAAGCAGCAACTCTAACATAGGTTAATCACAGAACAGTAATCAGCAAAGTTGAGATTTTTGATAGGGAAAAAGAAAAATAAATAGCTTATGGGCCTGTCCCACTTACGCAAATTTTTCGGCGACTGCCGGCACCCGTTATAGTCGCAGCAGGTCGCCGAAAATTTGTTAAAAATCCAGCGGTGAGCAGAACAAGGTGCGACTCTTTGGGCGACTGCTCACGACAATACAGGCTTGACCCCCGCGACATGTCGCCAGGGTGTCGCCTGTATGTTCGTGAGTAGTCTCCTCAGTTGCCCATGAGTCGTACCTTGTTCTGGTCGCCACTGGATTTTCAACATTGAAAATTTAGGAGATTGAGAGGGGATCTTATAGAAACTTACAAAATTCTTAAGGGTTTGGACAGGCTAGATGCAGGAAGATTGTTCCCGATGTTGGGGAGGTCCAGGACAAGGGGTCACAGCTTAAGGATAAGGGGAAAATCCTTTAGGACCAAGATGAGAAGGACTTTTTTCACACAGAGAGTGGTGGGTCTCTGGAACTCTCTGCCACAGAGGGTAGTTGAGGCCAGTTCATTGGCTATATTTAAGAGGGAGTTAGATATGGCCCTTGTGGCTGGGGGGAGCAGGGGGTATGGAGAGAAGGCAGGTACGGGATATTGAGTTGGATGATCAGCCATGATCATATTGAATGGCGGTGCAGGCTCGAAGGGCCGAATGGCCTACTCCTGCACCTAATTTCTATGTTTCTATGTTTCTATGACCTATGATGGGTGTCGGGCAGTTGCCGAAAAAGTCGCGTAAGTGGGACAGGTCCAACAGTAGAGAAAGTTTTGTCGAGTTTAGTCTGAAGAAGGGTCTCGTCATGAAACATTACCCATTCCTTCGATCCAGAGTTGCTGCCTGACCCGCTGAGTTACTCCAGCTTTTTGTGTCTATCTTTAGTTTAGTTTAGTTTAGTTTAATTTAATTTAATTTAATTTAATTTAATTTAATTGAGTTTAGTTCAGAGGTACATTGCAGAATGTTATGAGTGATTGTGACCTAATACACACATATTTTGCCTTTTAATTTATGAGTGAAGAGATCAGCTATATTTAAGAAGGAGTTAGATGTGGCCTTTGTGGCTAAAGGGATCAGGGAGTATGGAGAGAAGGCAGGTACAGGATGATCAGCCATGATCATATTGAATGGCGGTGCAGGCTCGAAGGGCCGAATGGCCTACTACTGCACCTATTTTCTATGATTCTATGATTCTATGAAAAGCTCCCTAAAAATGGTCTTGACATTCGGTACAGTCTAAGATATTTTATTAAAACTCTTATCCCTCATCAAACCTTCGAGAGGGGTTGTTTGGATTTATGAGCTGCGTATCTAAAGATCCAAAAAACTCCCAACGAAAAGCGAAGCTTGAAGATATTTGAGACCAGACTTCTGTGACCACAACAAAAAACTGCTGAAAATCATCAATCACTGTTGAGGCCAAGTGTTCAACAATGATGGCTCAAAATGACTGTATCAATTACACTCTGAGAACCGTCAGGTTTCCACAGGCTAACCGTGTCAAATTAAACAGAGCTGGCTTGTAATTAGCTGGTAATTAAAATTAATGAGACATTTGTGACCTATATTTGTTGCGTGTCAGCTCTTTCCCCATGTCGTTTTCCAAATTAGCCCTTCCAAATATTTGAGGCGCTCTAACAATGTAATACGGGAAGAATACGGTTTTGGGCGGCGTGGTGGCGCAGTGGTAGAGTTGATGCCTTTCAGCCCCAGACACCCGGGTTCGATCGTGACTAAGGGTGCTGTTTGTACGGAGCTTGTACGTTCTCCCTGTGACCCATGTGGGTTTGTCCGGGTACTTCGGTTTCCTCCCAGACTCCAAAGACGTACAGGTTTGTAGGTTAATTGGCTTTGGTAAAAAATTGTAAATTGTCCCTGGTGTGTGTGTGTGTGTGTGCAGGATAGTGTTAGTGTGCGGGGATCGCTGGTCGGCTCAGACTTGGTGGGAGGAAGGACCTGTTTGTGCACTTTATCTTGAAACTTAACTTGTGAATCAAGGCACATCGCGTTGAGAGTAATTGTTCCTTTGTGACATAAAATGACACAAAAAGTTGGAGCGACTCAACGGGTCAGGCAGCATCTCTGGAGAACACAGATTGGTGACGTTTCGGGGCGGGACCCTTCTTCAGTTTGAAGAAGGGTGTCAACCCGAAACATAATCTCTCCATGTTCTTCAGAGATGCTGCCTGACCCGTTGAGTTACTCCAGCATTTTGTCTCTTTTTGTGTAAACCAGCATCTGCAGTTCCTTATTTCTGCATTCTTTTTTCAGGAGATGATTATATCACTCAACTGCCCGATAGTCATAGTCATGTAGTCATACAGCAATGGAATAAGGCCCATCGGCCCAACTAGCTCACTCCGACCAACATGCCCTATCTACACTAGTGCCACCTGCCTCTATTTGGCCTATATCCTTCTAAACATGTCCTAGTCTAAATCTTTCTTAAACTTTGCAATAGTAACTGCCTCAACTAATTACCTCCTCTGGCAGCTTGTTCCATACACCGACCACCCTTTGTGTAAAAAAGTTACCCCTCAGTTTCCCATTAAATGTTCACCTCTCACCTTAAACGTACAGTATGTAGACTGGTTCTCGATTCCCCTACTCTGGGCAAAAGACCTACCCAATCTATATGGCTTATGATTTTGTGCCCCTCTATAAGATTACCCCTCATCCTCCAAGGAATAAAGCCCCAGCCTGCTCAGCCTCCACCACAACACTGTCCCTTGAGTCTTGGCAACATCCCAGTAAATCTTCTTTGAACCCTTTCAAGCTTGACAACGTCATTCCCTTAACACGGTGCCCAAGATCCCTGATGCACGCGTTGGCTTAATATAGGAGCTGCTGTGGATCGCTGAGGCAGCTGCCGTAGACTCTGCGACCTTTGGCAAGTGTTTGAGCAGCCTGCCGTCAGACCTGAGGTTGCCCGGTCTGGTCTCTGAATGTCAGCGTGATGGCCCATTAACTAGCACAGTGAGCTCTTGGGTTAAGAGTCTTCCATGCTGCTTGTAGCTGCTGCTTTGACCTCCAGTTTATGTTGCGTAGGGCGGAAATTGGCACTGTGTGATGGTGGTGATATCATTAGGTGCACGTCTGATGCCAAGATAGGACGGAGGGAATTGCAACCAGATGTGCTCATTGGGTGGAGATGGATCGCCAGCACAATTTAATCAAGGAAATCAAAATTTTCATCTCGAGGTTGGCACCTATTAAATTGGCACTAATTCTTCTAATCTTTTGGTTGGAAATTCTTCCATAGAGTCATACATTCATTAGGTCATACAGGCGTGGAAACAGGCCCTTCGGTCCAACTTGCCCACACCGATCAACATGTCCCATCTACACACGTCCCACTTACCTGCGTTTGGCCTCTAAACCTGTCCTGTCCATGTACCTGTTTAATTGCTTCTTAAACGCTTCCTACACTAAACATCTCATCCAGTTTGGGGCAATGCAATGGGAGTATTTCTACTCCCATTAGGTAAAAGTTGGCAGAAGATGGTGAGTCTCTGGAAATCTTATCTCTGAAGGTTTATTAATAACCATATAACCATATAATAATTACAGCACAGAAATAGACCTTCTCGGCCCTTCCAGTCCGTGCCGACCATTTATTTTCCCCTAGTCCCATCTACCTACACTCAGACCATACCCCTCCATTCCCTTTTCGTCCATATACCTATCCACTTTACTTTTAAATGAAAAAATCGATCCTGCCTTCACCACTTCTGCTGAAAGATCATTCCACACAGCCACCACTCTCTGAGTAAAGAAGTTCCCCCTCATGTTACCCCTAAACTTCTGTCCCTTAATTCTCATGTCATGCCGTCTTGTTTGAATCTTCCCTACCCTCAATGGGAAAAGCTTATCCACGTCAACTCTGTCTATCCCTTTCATCATTTTAAAGACCTCAATCAAGTCCCCCCTTCACCTTCTGCACTCCAAAGAATAAAGACCTAACTTGTTCAACCTTTCTCTGTAACTTAGTTGCTGGAACCCAGGCAACATTCGAGTAAATCTCCTCTGTACTCTCTCTATTTTGTTGACATCCTTCCTATAATTAGGCGACCAAAATTGTACACCATAGTCCAGAATTGGTCTCACCAATGCCTTGTACAATTTTAACATTACTTCCCTACTCCTATATTCAATGCTCCGATTTATAAAGGCCAGCACACCAAAAGCTTTCTTTACCACCCTATCTACATGAGATTCCACCTTCAGGGAACTATGCACAGTTATTCCTTGATGCCTTTGTTCCACAGCATTCCTCAATTCCCTACCATTTACCATGTACGTCCTATTTTGATTTGTCCTGCCAAGATGTAGCACTTCACACTTATCAGCATTAAACGCCATCTACCATCTTTCAGCCCACTCGTTCAAACGGCCCAAATCTCTCTGTAGACTTTGAAAATCTACTTCATTATCCACAGCACCACCTATCTTAGTATCATCTGCATACATACTTATCCAATTTTCCACCCCATCATCCAGATCATTGATGTACATGACAAACAACAGTGGACCCAACATCAGATCCCTGAGGCACCCCACTGGTCACCAGCTTCCAACCTGACAAACAGCCATCCACCATTACTCTCTGGCATCTCCCATTCAGCCACTGTTGAATCCCTCTGAATCCATCTTGAATCTATTGAGGCTGAATCATTGAAGGATCTTAAAGAGGAGGTGGATACATTTCTGAAAGGTCGGTAGTATTGAGGGGTGTGGGGAGCTGTCACAGAAAAATAGATAGTTGTGAGCAACTTTGGGCCCCTTAGGGTGTGCTGGCTCTATAGAGGGTCCAGAGGAAGTTTACAGAAATGATTCCAGGAA